>JAMXBD010000575.1:0-600000 GCA_024138025.1 Combretum micranthum
ACTTTTGATAATTAATTTCTACTTAACATTCCCTTATGAAGCATTACTCCGTTTACGGCCGTAAATTTAGTTACACAAATGCCAAAATAACTATGCAATTTTACTTTTTACATGTATGACATGTTTAATATGCGATTTTACCTTTCTAATATGTTACATGTTCAATATGAGATTTTTCTTTCTATGTCTGTAGTATGTTTAATATTGTGATTTTGCAATTGTAGTGGAAAATTTCAAAGTGCTTGGAATATATGCGACTATTTTGATTTTAAGTAAGATGCAATAATGATATTTAGGTAATTATATTTATATGTTTTGTATTGATGTAATTTTATTTTATAGAATTAGTAGACAATGTTATGCCCTACAAAAACATGTCAAATAGGATTGGTCAAGGGGTATACCGTGGCTTACTATTCCATTCTATAAGAATCTTAGTTATGTAAAAGTAAAACGTTGCTACATATAATGCTTAGACATTGGGTATATGTCAATTTTAGTATATAAATTTTATCTAATTTTGTAATGAATTACCCAAAATGTAAAATAGTAAGATATTTCTACTTTGCCTAATTTTATAATTAACCATTTTCAATTTTGTTCATTTCACAATTAACTATCAAATTCAAGTATTACAAATAACTTTGTAGATGATAGTAAACTAACATTTTAAGTTTAGATAATTAATTGTAAAAATAAACAATGTCGAAAGACAAAATTTTAGTCATCCTCAAACATTTGCAATGGTACTACATTCTTCCACTTTATAAAAAGTCCAAATGTACACCTAGTGCCAATTGCTGTTATGACATGATAACAAAAGATACAACATGATATAATTAAAAACACAATTACAAAGAGAAAATATGAGATATGATTGCGATATAACTTAATTATTTATAATCTATAGTTGATTTCATTTACTTTTCGCATTGATATGAATCGAACATGATATTAAAATAAAAAATAATAAAGAAGTTAAAAATAGAAACATACCCATTAGCATAAAATGCCATCACTATCTATAGCTTATGCCACTCAACAGAACTAATAAGTTCCATCTACATCATAAATAAAAGATTCAATAGATATTACATGCTACGTTAATGCATGCGTTGTAGGATAGGTTTGAGAAAATTTTGTTAAGTTAGGGAATCTTCAAGCTGGTTGTGCCATTGCGTTATTAATGACGAGGTGAAAACTCATCTAAGTGAATATCCTCGTTAAAAAAAAAAAGGGTATTTTTAAGGTTTTGTGCGTCTACCATTCAACCATACGCTGACCTTTAATGCAATAAATATTTCAATATCTTATCAGGTGCTGATAAATCTAAGGTACAGATCCCTCCGGTAATAAAATCGATAACACCATGAAATTTTCGAAAGAAAGTTGAGAGAGACATTGATATCCGAATGAAAGAAAGAAAACATTAGTAGAAAGAAGCACAAAGAAAGATAAAAGAAAGCATATCTTGAGACATTCTAATCTGGGAGGAAGAAACCCTTTTGCAATCACCAAAGAAAGTGAAAACAGAAGATTATAACTTGTGCCTTTTTCAGAATATTGATTTTGGTAATTTAATTACATCATTGTAAAAGATTCATGGAAGTGATATGTTGATTTGAATTATTAAAATAGTTATCAGAAAGAGTTGGTTTTAATTGTTAGACGATGGGTTGGACAGCTTCATATAATAATAAAGTTTTTTTTTTTCTTCAGCGGAGAAAAATTCGTTCCTTAAAATTCTGGATTTTTCCTTCGTTTTTATTTGATTTCTTGATCAGTTTGATTGGTTATTTTGTGTTCTTGATTGCCCTAACTTTTAAACCTAGTAGTTATTTAGCATGGATTTGATTTACATCATTTGTATTCACAATTCAGTGTTCTCATGATTTTTGTGGAGATTATATTTATTTATAATCACGATCATCATTTTGATTATATTATCAATCTTGTGGGTTTCATGCATGATTGTTTTTATTAGACTTGGACATTACCATATGCGGAAGCATGTAATTTTGACTCATTTGAAAAGTATTAATAATCCGGTTGCGGTTTAATTCTGCTATATGATTGATGAATGATGATCACCATTTCTGTCTTTTATCTTTTATTTCTGCTGATACGCATCATGGAGGATCAACAGACCTATATATGTGATTCTTTTTGATCGAAAGGTCTGTTCTTGATGCAGGATTGGAGCTCTTTACATGCCTATAGAGGTGATTGGCTCTGAAAGGTTTCCCCATTTTCGGGCATTTTAGTGCATCATGAAGGGTTTGGAAAAGGGTGATGATCGAGGAGAAAAGGATTCAACTGGAGTTGCATCTACAGAATGCATAATATGCGGGTGTTCTAATCACTGCAATAATGGAAGGAAAAAAGAAGAATCAAATCATGAAATGGCAGATTGTGTGGATAAGGAACTTGTTGGGAATTGGAAGGAGGACATGAAAGAGGCAACCCGTGTGGATGTAGGTGAGGAGACACAAGTGATGCCACTGGTTTTCCACAATTTTGAAGATGGAATTGTTCAGAACAAGTCACATGAGAAGAAGAGATTGTTGGGAACAGCAGGAGATGGAATTGATAATGATCCCACACCAAAACACCGGTTCAACTCACAAAAGAAGTACAAGCAAGGAGAACATTCAAGTGTGGAACACGTGTTCTGGTCTGCAGTTTCTCCACTTGAATGTGACACTGACATCTCTAATGCAACATATTATAAGTATGGCTCCAACCAAAAGGAAGGCAGTGGGAGTGGGAGTTCTGGGAAGAGGCGGCGAGATGAATGGGAAGCACAAGCTATAGCAAATGAAGAAAGTGTTGATGACACTACTAGAAGTAGTAAAAGAAGAAAAAGTAGATGGCTTAATGCTGATATGCAGATGAAATTGCTTGGTCCACTTCATCTTCCTAATTTCATGGATGAAAGTGTCCTAGAATTTGACAAGGATCCTGAGATTATTGGTTTGAAAACAGAACTTGCTGATATTAACAGCAAGTTAAAGAAACCTGTGATTGCTGATGAAAGGCAGAACGAAGAGCATTCTCCATCTCCAGATCCTGTGTACAATGAACTGGGCATTAGGATTAACACGCGCGAAGCAAGACTTCGGGATAAACTGATTCGGAAAAGGCATGTTATTATTTCTGATTTGATTAAGAAACATCCAGCATTTAAGCCTCTGCCGAGTTGCGAGCCATCAAGACTCTTCAAGAAACTCTACATTCCAGTTAAGCAGTATCCTGAATATGATTTTGTAGGTTCCATACTTGGCTATAGAGGAGACAATCAGAAGAGAATGGAAAAAGAAACAGGAGCAAAGATTTCCTTGAGAGGTGCAGGCTCCTCTTGCAAGCGGAAACATGTTCCAAACAGTGATGACTTGCATGTACTCGTAGAGGCAGATGATGAAAATTCTCTGGATGCAGCAGTCAAGATGGTTGAGAAATTGTTAGTTCCGATTAAGAAAAGCGGGCATAAAGGAACCAAATTGGGAGAGCTTGCATCGGGAAATGCAGACATCGATGGTGATACAAGGCCATCAGTTTCACCAGTCTCACCTCCTGTGTTATTAAAACATGAAACTCATCTTGCTGGAAGCCAGAATTTAACTTTGACCCCTCCATCTTCAGTTTCAAGCATGTCCAACCTTAGTGGTGCAAGCAGTTTGAGTTCATTTTCCTCCTATTCAGACTGGTTTGCTTTCTCATCACCTTATATAACGTCACAACCCCACATCAGTTCACACTATTCAGGTTCCCAGTTTGCATTATACTGTGGATCTCCATTGGTCATGCAAATTCCACCTACAGATTTTTTCCAAACTCCTGAGAGCACTGTGAAACAGATAGTTTACCCCACTTCTGATCATACTCACTCTAGGACGTAGTAATACTTGTACGCTCTCTCTTCCCTAGAATCCAACCGTGGAATGGTCACATCACTTGGTTTCTTGTTTGTACAGGAGACAGATAGTCAGCTTGACTGTTTGACACTAAGGGTTAGAAATATCTTCCCCCTCAAGACCTATCCAATTCAAGTTCTTTTGGGTAGGCTAAGGAGAAAGGAAGAGGACAGCTTGATTAGATATTAGAACTGATTTCAGCTGAACTTCAACGTAGATGCCTTTTCCTTATACAAGTACAGTTCTCAAAAATTAATAAAAGTTCCATTTTCCAAGCGATATGCTGCTCCATCAAATAATGACAATGCAATTTGAAGATGTGATTCGGTTTCATTTGATTTTTCCTTCAAGAAAATCAGGTTTTATAGCTAAGAAGATGTAAAGAAACCTGCCAATTTGTATATTGTCAGACTTGCTAACCATGTTCGATTTCCTTGTTAATTGGTGTGTAGCATTATCATCAATATGATATGGTTTCCGCAAGTACATGAGGTCTAATCGCTAAGAAGATAAAAGAAAGCATCCACTTTAAAATATGGAATGGAAAGACAGTTTATTGGAGGTCTGCTTCCATTTAATTCTACACATGACATTCCAAGAATTGAGAACAACTGATACAAGGCTGTATGTGCTGGTGCGACTCAAACTTTAACTGTGTAGGAAGGAAATTTTAATGAGTGCCTTGGTTTGATAGAAAAACTTATATTTTTGTGCATGTGTGTGTATGCGCGCGCGCGCGTGTGTTTTTTTTTTTTTTATATACATATATGTTGGGTTTAAGTATATAATAGATTTTTCTGAACCCTTAACATGTGTTTTAGAATACCTGTTAATACTATCCATATATGAATATGATCGGAGAATGATAAGTTTTGATATTCTCCCACTTAATTTGGATATTTTGGATAGAGCCAGTCACTATGGCCCACAAGGAAGAAGACGATGAGAAAATGGATTGGAATTTGTTTTTCTTTTGGTTTTTCAATGTGGGAAAAAGGCAAAAAAATAATAACATTTGAAAAAAAAAATTATACAAATCCTATTGGGTCCAAAAATAATTCCAAAATACAAGTTGATCTCGTCTCTTAAGAAAGGAGGCTAATGTAGATAACGAATCTCTACAATAACCTTATCTCTTGAGAGAGGAGGTTGATTTTGACCTCGTCTCTCCAAAAGACAAGATTAGTATATTATAACCTTGCATGACGAGGTCAACTTACCTATTTTTCGGATTTTTTTTGTCTAGTAGGATTTATGTAATTTTATTTTAAAATTTTATTATTTTTTTCCTTAATCCTTTCAATGTTTGTGTTGTACACCACTCAATCAATGTAATATAGTCAATACCTTTATAGCATAATGATACCTCCTTGATCTCTTATACCAAGTTTGAATCGCTCCTCCCTTATAATGAGACCAAAATAAATAAATAAATAACTAACATAATGTGAGTTAAGTCACAAAAGCCAAAACACATGCGGGTAAAGTGAAAAGGGTAAAAAACTAGTTGGGTTTATTTAAATGTATGTATGATAATCCTACTTCTATAAGTAGTAGGTTTTCCTATAATTTCACTCGAATTATAATATCCTGAAGCTTCTGCACAAATAATGCGTGTGCCTTCTCATGAAAGTCATAGTTCTGATTTGGTCAAATGAAAATGCGGCATTCTCACTTCATACATAATCTTTCTTATCTTCTTCCACCTGATTTTGAAAATTTCTACATTTGACGTTTGCTGAGACTTGGGATCTGCTTAAGTTAAACGTCTGCCTTCTGCTCTTACGCTTATGCACTTACCATTGTGCTTATCAACACAGATATCAAAGCTGCGGTTATGATTCCAGCCATACCTTGTCCCGCTTAGTCCAAGATGTTGCAACACAAGCAAATTCTAGATTTTCTGGTTTTTCATATCTTCCATTTCGTATGTAAAGAAGATGTGTTAGGGCCAATGAAACTGTTAAGGAAAATCTTCTCACCAGGAACCAGGAATGAAACATTTCTTGCAATCAAAAGCACAATGAAACATTCCGTGTAATCAAAAGCGGACACCATCACACCATGTTACTAAAACGCGCAGGCTGCCATTCGAAAGAGGCGATTTTTAAATGACTTGGAAATAAATCTTAAAAGAAATTCTGAATATTACTTATGCACTGCATCATCTATTATACTGGCTATAAACAATCTCAAATCTCTAGCCTTCTTCTCGTGTGAAGGTGATATGTCAGTTTCTGAATCACTCAAATCAATTACATCAATAGGCTGATCTTTAACTTGGCCACATTTAGTAGCACGTCCACCCACTGCTGGGGAAGGACTTAACAGATCAATGACTTCCTTGGTAGAAGTAGTATTAGCAACAACAGCAGCACAAGCCAGAGAGCAAGACTGGTAATTGCTGCAGTGCGCTTCACAATCAGATTCCTCATCAACCAATCTCATCTTATCCAATTGATCAGCCACATTTGCAGTACTATCCTCTAATGGCACTGCAACCACAGGAACACTAGGAATAGCCCTCGAATTGCTTTCCAATTCAATGTCGAGCAGTAATTGCTGGAGTTTAACATCAATTTCAGCAGTTGATTGGGCTCCCTTTAATTTTCTTTGACTGGGTTTCTTGGACTTTTTCTTTCTCAGTTGAGCTATTCTCTCCTCAAACTCCTGTATCTTTTCAGGGCATGCCCTGGAAACCAATTATAAGATAGCTTCTAAATTTCGAGGGAAGATAACACATAAGTACTTACTCTGAATGGTAAATAATATCGATGTACCCTTTAGGCATGAATGCTGCCTAATGTCAACATATACATATATTTTACATATAAGTTTCATCTAAGGCTAGTGATGCTGACAAGAAAAAACGCTCTTACCTTTCTAGGAGGTCTGCAGGAACTATGGAGGTTTGAAGTCCATGCACATTTTCCCATGAAACCTCAAAGCATTCTCTACCCTGAATTTTTCTGTGCTTGATAACTTCAGACACTGGGCATCTTACTGGTACCTGTCATCAGGAGTGATTATTAGAATCTACACACACACACACACACACACAGCATCATGAAAAATGGAATGCAAGGGCAACAAGCCATCAGATTCATCGTCAAACTTAGTCTTGTCTTAAGACATCCAAACATTGTCTGTAATCTACCATGCACTGTTAGCATTAGCACACAAAAGATGCTCCAAAATGGTATTTAGCTGTTTTAAGCAGTGAAAATGGATGCCTATGAAAGGCATTGAAAAGGCAAGTTGCATTGTAAGTGAAATCATACCTTGTGTAGGGGAAGACTGCCTTCAAGTTCTGAGAACGTAGACCTCAGATTGGCAAATCTCCTTAGATCTCTTTCAGCAATCTTGGGAAGGATATATTCATCTAAGACAGAGACTATTGCTTAGTAATCAATTTAAAAATATTTAAAGGGAAATGTAGAATTGAGGTGAAAAATAAAATTGAACCTGCAAATTCTCCATGTTTCCAAAATGAACTTACGTGTTTATCCACAGCAAACTAAATTAGCAAGCCATTTATTATCTATTCTAAAGTTTGGGGAAAATGACATAATTCTGCTTGTTTTTAAAGTATCTAGTAATAATTGTTCTCACAAATTACTATTGAAAGCAAAAACAAATACAGGTTTGTTTCTATGAAGCAGAAATCTCTATGATAGATCGCAGATTCACCACTCAAAACCAAAAATGATTAGTACATTTTATTCACTTTATAGAATGTCTTTTTAAAGTATAATTCATCCCTTTTTTTCCCTTTCCATTCAGTCGGAACTCTTTCCTTTTATCAATCGTGTCTGGAGGATCCTCCTTTGATTCCTAAAAAAGGGAAGAAGGGCTAGGTTTTAAAAACATTTACGTGTTAGGCAGGTGATAAAAGCTAATAGATAGATACATTTTGGTGTTTTAAGATCTCCTTGCAGTGTTTTATGGACCACTAAAGAATGACATAATGTGCAGTAAAGCCAAATGATGCCACCACTTCGGATGACAAGTGCTTGCTACAATTATCTAGAGTAGTAGAGTTAGACAGCTCTTGAAAGCAAAGTCTGGATTGTCCAGGACATCACAATCCAAGAAGAAAACAACCATGCCTGCCAAAACTTAACCCACTGTATGATCATTATTGAGAAACATTTTTGCCCAGTAATTCTTCAGAACATTAACAGTAAGCAAAAAGTAGGTGCACCTGTTTTTTCAGGTGGCCACTCAAAGAATTGAGCACATATCTGGTGAAGCTTGATATGCTGAAAGGGATGCAGTGCCAGAGCTCTGAGAAAGAAACACAGAACAACATTGCATCACAGTATTGTTAGTCTTGCCAATATATTGATTAAAAATTGAAACAGAAAAAAAATTGTCAGCATGCTGGTTTATCAGTTTTTCCTTGAGCCAGATTCGTTAAACCAACTGGTTTTCCCCCTTGTTTTCCTGGTTTGGTGTGCAAAATCCGGCCTTACAAGGAAAATCCATTGGGTTGACTATCAAAGAATACTTCTTGCTGGACTCACCCTCCATTGACCAGCAGAATTCTCTAGGATGTCACAAATAGGTATCTATCATTCTCAGTTCAAGGTATCCTATATTACATGAAAATTTGAGATTTCAGTAATTCAAGAATACCAGTTTATCTGTTATCAGCATATGTCTTTTCTAATGTGCAAAACATCTCTAAATCCAGCGATAAGCTTGTTTCAGATTTTATCCCATTTACCATAAAGATGACCAAACACAGGCTATAAATCTTTGTTCTTTTCACTTCATAATAACTCAGTCTAGACTTCACAAACTAGCAGTTCCAGACAGGTCAGTACCTAAATTAGCAAATCAGATCACTGCACATTTTATGGCATTAGCTATTTCTGCAATGAGCATAGTTTCATCTTCAAGTGGATGAAAGGAACAAACTCTTCAACATGCATGCAAGGAAAACACGAGTTTGAGTAATTCCATGCAAGCATTTGAATACATCAGCAGAGACTTCATGATGGTACACTAGGGTAGGAGTAGCTTGACTGCAATCCTCTCTCTTCCAATGAACCAACCATAGATATCTCATGTGGGTGTACCACTTGATCTTACCATAATTCTCCCATGCAAATCCCTTTATAGATCTAAAGAATGAGAATTCTCTCACTTCCAGCACATGCACAAGTAAATATCACGCATTAGTCAGGAAAAATAAGCATGCCATACTAACCGGTAAACAGCATCAGAATCAGCCGAGTGACACTTTGGCTTTGTGTAGGCATCAATTACTTGCAAAAATTGTTCATTTCCTTGAGATTTATCATCAATACCTATCACAGCCATCAAGCACAAGTCAATTATCAAGCACTGCAGCTCATCCCATTTAAACAACATTCATTGCCTGCTTGACTAAGTAGCAAAGTACAGTCAATATTTATGAAAAAGAACAATGCTATTACTATAAAACATGAGCTTACCAAGATTCAATGATTCTGTGTTCCTACCAAAATCCTTATTCATTGACACATTCTTGTCATCTACTTTGGATACGTGTTGTCTTCCTAGACCTTTTATCTTCTTCAAAAAGTGAAATTCCCCTGATGTCATACTTTGAAGAACCAACTTATCTCCCACTGACTTTACTATACGACACGCAGTCTCCTGTACCAAATGAAATGGCATACACCACTCTTAAGCATTCTAGTAAACTATCACATAAACCAAAACTTCAAAATGTTAGAACTTACCACACCAAAACCATGAACTCCATGGGAGTAATCACTACCCAATAGAAGGGCTAAGGCAATCTGAATTGACAAACCATGGAGATATTGAGCCCACTTAGAACAAAGATTTACAAGAAGAAAAAAAGAATGAACATTTGAGCAGTAACAACTAGAAATTTCTTATATGGGTGATATTCTAAAATAAGTCAACCAACAATGAAAATTTTAATCGATACATGCTTCCCGGCTGTTCTAACTACCACTCTTCCTATTAGAGAAAGTACTCCCAAAAGTCTACAATGATCTACTAGTTGCCAATGCTCCAAGTAAACATTCGGGGCAATCAATAGAAAGGTGCTCCATCTTCCCATAGATAAAACATGTAGCTTTTGCCCTCTTAAGGCAATCCTTGACTGGATGTGTTGCTTCTCCGCAAAAAAAGCACAGGACACAAAGAAATGGGACTTTCGCTTCTTGATCCTATGGCTAAGACATCATCAAAATTCCTCATGGAAATCTGGTTCGCTTCTCTACGCATTTTCTGTAGCTCGGGCTTCCTCCACAAGCCCTCTAAAAGTAAGGATCTCAAACTCTGCTAGCGTTCACCCGATATCCTCATCAAGTCCTTCTAAAAACATATGCATTTTCAAGCCTATGTTAGCTTGGTATGAGACTAGAGCATATTATAACAACCGACTGAATTCTGTCTCATATTGATCGATGGTACAACCTTTCTGTGTAATGATGAACAACTATGCACTTTATTTTACCCTCAAGCTAGCTGGAAAGTAGTACTCTAGGATTTTTTGAAGAAAAGTCTCCCAAGAGCAACCCAAGCTCATTGCACAATAGCACCAAGCATATCCGTCAAACATCTAATGGTGGTTAGTACCTCATCTGATCTGTCACACGATGGTGGTGGTGGTGGAGGAGGAGTTAATGACTCATTTATTAAGTTTTTCACACATATATACACATATATGATAAGACCGAAAACTTTACTTGAGATAGCAAGCAAGATAAGCATACACACACATATCTATCAACCAAAAAATAAAAATAAAAAAAAAAATCCAAAAGGATCATAATAAAACAAGTTAATATCTTTAATAAAACAAGTTAATATCTTTATTTTTGTTTCATTAGATCATGTACTCCTAATAGGCAGCTACTCAAAACCCAAGTGACAAGTGAAATCAAATCTAAATACATCAATGAGTTAGATCTAGATATAAGTTAATCTTAAGGGTGTAATACATCCAAAACCCCACTACATCCATCACTCTCAAATAAAATTCATTAAAATTAAAATACATAAAAGGTTAAATACACATCAAGTCCCTAAATACATATTTCTAACAACAAATCTAGTCAAATGGTAATCATCTATGTTTTCCAAAACCAAGACTGAAATCAACTGTGATCACATCAAAAAATGGTCCAAGGGTCACAAATGCTGCATTGGAGCTAGAAGAGAAGAATATGACGTCGTCATCTAGAATAGGCTTTGGTGGAACAACCATCCAACTCAAATCATCAACTAGGGATGAGAAATCCATGAGGTCGGACACTATGACAAGCTCCTCTAACCATTATCGTTGTGTCCAATAAGGAGGATCTGATCTCCATAATAAATGTTCTCAGGCGGGTCAAAGGGTATGTCAGCCCAAAATAGCAAAAGTGCAGGTGAAAACTAGAGTAAAGTCTCAAGAGAAGAATCAAGTAATGCCAAAATGTCCAATTGATGTCGAAATCAAAAGCAAGCGAAATATCTTGACCCCCAACATCAAAATCATCCATAAGGCCAAAGTTGTCATCAAAGAGTGGCAGTAGTCCCATGAGTGCCTCTACCATCTCAATTTCATCGACGTCAAGACTTTCCAAACGCTGTTGACGTACCAAATGGGAGATATCAGGGTCTATGTCCATCACTACACTATCCTATAAAAGGGCCTCAAGCATCAGAAGGTCTAGCTCAATGTATACTATCTCTTATTAGACCGACTTAAGTATCAACTATGTCTCATCATCCAATGGTAATATGGTATCACCGTCACTTCTCTTGCTTCATCATCATGATCTCCAACATGGCTTAGATCAACTACAGCGGGTGTTAGAGAGATCTCTAAATCAAACCATCACGCCAAAACCCGGCTCAGTATAAGAATGTAGGCATTTGAATCATTCTCAATGAAAACAAGACCATGGCCTACAAGATTCCAAATTTGGAAACTCATCCTCGTATGAGGTGTCTAAGACTAAGAAAGTTGTCCTTGGAAGGGGGTCACTATAGCCCGCAAGGAATGATGTGGATTCCATGTAGATGAAAACCCAGTGTGAATGTATGTCCTCCTTAAATCCCACGTGGGGCCAGGAGTCTAGCCTACTAAGCAGTGAAAATGTCATCAAGGGTCCATGGTTCTCTCTAAAGAACCATGTCATCAACGAGGACCCTCAATTGTTTGCCATAAGCTACGAGAGTCCTCCCCATAAGTACGAAGCAAAACCCATTGTATGTATGTACCACATCTAATACACTACAAATTATAAATATTCTTTTTAGTCGTAAGCATTTTAAATCAAGCTTTTAAATTAAGTCAAATATTTTTCCTCACCCGGTTCTATCGACTCTTGGCTCACTAGTTATAGGGTAGATTTATAATTCCTAAGTTTCAAGAAAAGATTAAATTTCAACACTTAACCTTATTGCCCTCATACCAACTAAAAACTATCATGTCCCTGGCACCTTACATGTGATAAACCCATCGTACATAATAAAAAACCTAAGACTGACACCTACGTCACTTAGAGGCTTCCCATATAGTATATAAGATAAACCATCCACCTAATATGCCATTGGATATGTCAATTGCTTAGTAAATATCATGCAGCGAGAAATCATGGATACAAGTTCAGGGCCCTGGGCCCCACGTAAAAGTATAACAATACTGGTCAAAATCATAACGTGAGTACAAAACATAACATAACTATAGAGTCTCTTCAAAAGGGATGGATTAAAAGAACATTCCACTCAAGCTTACTCATTCTAGAGCTCCTAAAATATTCGAACCCGAGGTTGCATTCGCCTTAGTGTGATCCATAGTCTATCCTACAAGAGTAGAGCACTTGAGGGATGTGAGCTACATTTAGCTTAGTGGTATCAATCACATACCATACCTTTCACGAAATAAGCAAGCAAGTATATAAACAAAACACGTCATGCATGATCAACCAAATGAATGCAACACAAGTATCCCCGTCTATTCCAGGAATCACTAATCAGGTTGCTATGTGTGTATGCATATATACCTCCTTGCACCCAAAACATACCCCCCATCACTATCAAATTTTCCTCAATACAAATCAAATCCAATATAGCTCTTATACAAGCTATCTTACTTCCCATATAGGCCATGGTAATGCCATGTCCAATTGCCATAAAATTTTTTTTACCTCATTGCTATTTCCTTACCAAAGTCGGCATCCTACTCCCCTCTAACATTTGTGTGTGTGTATACATATATTAGAGGGAAGAATTATTTCTTCTCAAATTTCAGACTATGGAAAAACCCCATTTTTATATAAGTACCTTCTGCTCATTTTTCTCCTCTACTTTCCCTCAAATCCCTCACAAAATCCAGCCAAGACGTCCTTCCCTTTCCTACATAATTAACACCATCCACCTCTCTCTTTCACTCTGACAGTCGCACTTTTTTTTCAACATCAACCTCATACACATTCTCTTTAAGGTCAACCAGCCAAGAGTAGACATATATATATACATATCTATCACGTGTAGGGTGCCCCTTAGGATGTAACGATTCTTAGTTGGTATCAAAGCAATAAGGTTAAGTGTTAAAACTTAAAATTTTCCTTGAAACCTATGAATTAAAAACCTACCCTATAATTGATGAGCCGCAAGCAGATAGAATAGGGTTAGGAAAAATATTTTAACTTAATTTACAAGTTTGATTTAAAATGCTTAAGATAAAAGAAATATATATAATTTGTAGTTCACTAGACACAATACATATGCACAATAAGGTTTGCTCCATATTCATGAAGGAAAGACCCTCGTAGCTTATCGCAAGCGCCTAAAGATTCACATAGAGGACATGATTACTTAGAGAAAACTACAGACCTTTAACAACCTTTTCACTACTTGGTGGGCAGGATTCCTCAGCACTACCTTAGATTTGATGAGGTCATACATTTAAACCCGAACTTCACACATATTCTTAACAGATTTAGAGACTATATGAGATGGAGGCCATACCCTTTTTGACAAAAGAAATATATATAATTTACAATGCACTAGATGCAGTACATATGCATAGTAAGTTTTGTTCCATATTCACAAAGGAGAGACCTCCTGTAGCTTAACACAAGCACCTAAAGGTTCACATAGAGGACATGATTCCTCAAAGAAAACCATGGATCTTTGATAACCTTTTCACTACTTGGTGGGTAGGATTCATCGGCATTACCTGGGATTTGTTGAGGTCATACATTCAAACCCAGACTTCACACACACTCTTTGAGGTCATACATTCAAACCCAGACTTCACACACGCTCTTTGATGGATTTAGAGACTATGCAGTGGAGGCCATATTCTTTTTTACGGAACATGGCTACCCTTTTTGGGGACGACAATTCTAGTCTTGCACACTCCTCACACAGCGAGGATGGGTTTCTAGATTTTGGATCTTGTGGGTCACAATGGGTGATATGATAGTATCAAATGATGAGACAGGGCCAATACATGAGCAAGTCTAGCACGAGCCAGTTTACATCAACCTAGACCCTCCGACACTCGAGGCTATTCCACAGGATAATATAATAATAAACATGGACCCTGATACCCTCACTCAGTACATCAGAGTGAACAGCACCTCAAGAGCCTTAACACAGATGGTATTGAGATGTTGGATGCACTCATAGGGCCACCGTTACTCTTTGATTGAGACTTTGGCTTCATTGATGATTTTTATGCTGGGCACCTGAAGGCCCCATGATTCTAATTTTGACACCAACATGGATATTGCAGCATTACCTGATTATTCTTTTGAGATTTTACCCTTATCTACACCTTCATTTTCATCAATTTAGACTGATATACCCTTTAGCTAACCCAAGGACATTTACTGTGGAAATCATTTCATCCTCGAAGATGGTAAAGATGAAAGCTCAAGGGAGCTTGTCATAGAGCCTGACCCTAGGATTTCCCACCCCTGCCTAAGGATTCAAATTGGATGGTTTTTCCTCTATAACCTATTCTAGACAGCAATATGATATCCATATCTTCTAACTCCAGCGCAGCATATATAACCCCCACAGGTCACTAGAACTGTTTAGGGCATATCACTTTTGGATGTGATCATAGGTGATTCAGGTCTTGCCTTTAGAAATCACAAGTGATCACCTTTTGACCAAGTCTATTGTTAAAAATGCATATTTAGGATCTTGATGTAAATATCTTTTGATGTAATTGACTTTTTATGCATTTTGGTTTTAAGGATTTTTATTTGAAAGTGAGAAATGTAGTGAGATTTTGAATGTATTGTACACTTAAAATTGAGTTATATCTAGATTTGACTTATTGATGTAATTAGATTTGATTTTAGGGGTCACACAAGTTGAGTGGCCTGGCTGCCTATTAAGTGTACATGATCTAATATAACGAAAATGGAGATATGACTTGTTTTATTATGAGCCTTTTTAAAATTTTTTTTTATTTATATAGATATGTGCATCTATGTTCATCTTGCTAGCTATCTTCAATAAAGTTTTTGTCTCCAATCATGGTGTGTGTGTGTGTGTGTGTGTGTGTAGAAAACTCAATAAAGGATTCATTATATAGGTAACCGAAGCAACAATGACTACCTCAACGAGTACCACCAGTGGAGGATCAACCCGATCAGACTCCTCCTCCATCGCCACCACTGTGCAAACGGATCAAATGGGGTGTTAGCCACCATTATACGTTTATTGGATATGCTTCGTCCTGCTTTTATGAAATGAGCTCAGGCTACCACTGCATTAACAATTACTCCCCTAATCATGCCATTACACTAGGCGCCATCACTAGTAGCAACACCTCTACTACCACCGCCAAGGCCATCAGAGCAAACGAATTGTGTTGCAAGAATTCATGAAATGCAATAAGTGCTCTAAGGGAGAGTAGGAACAACCCGATGAGGTTGAGGATTGGCTCGCACTAATCAAACACTCCTTTATTGTCTTTGAGGCAACTCAGAGCTCAGTATGACACTTATATGTTGAGGCTCTATGCTCGCACTTAGTCAAATTCTAAGAGAAGAGAGCTGATGGAGTCAATTACGTGGAAGACTTTTTATTGCAAATTCCTAGAAAACTACCTTGAGGATTGTTTCTAGAGGAAGGATAAGTGCTTCTTTTGCGAAGAAGCGACACATCGAGTCAAGGATTACCCTAAGAAGGCAAGCTATATGTTTTATCTATAAGAAGATGAAGCACCTCTCTACCTGACTGCCCCAAACATTGACAAGAAGCATTGACAGCTAGCGAATCATTGCAGACTTTTGGGAGTGCTTCCTCCGACAGGAAGAATGGTAGTCAAAGCAGCAAATGGATTTGATAAGGAGGACAAATTACTAACTCATAATGTTTGCATGAGGCAAATCATCAATGGCTTAAGAATTTAAAAGCAAAAATTACCAATGAGTTCCTTCCAAATCCAAGCTGTCTTTCTATGTCAGACATCTCATAATATACTACATAACCTGCATCATCTAATTCACAAGAAAAGCCATTATTTTTCTGAAATCTAAAATGTATATCTTGTTTGTAAGAATAACAAAGACCAAGAAATCTACAATACTCACTAAGGCAAATGTCTCGATAAACTGTCCTTGCGCCAAAAAGGAATATATCTGAATCAGATGTAAAACATCCATCCTAGTTGTCAAAAAGACATCCAAAAGACATCCAAGTAAAGATGATGCCAAAGAAAGGTATGACTCTACACCACCTTCAATAAATTAACAAAGCAAATTCACTCACACATAGTGATTCAGCATTTAGCAAGGCACACTGTGCTTCTGCTTCTTCTATACTGAGCAAGGAAAATAAGAAAATGTTAGATACAAGCTTTGGGAATAAAGACGGCATAAAAATTGCAAATAGTACGCTACCTTTAATCATAGAAAGTTCCCAAGGATTACTATTTATGATCCATCCACTTAATTCAGAGTACCATGCATGCTACATAATAAGAGTACAAGGGAATAAAAAGGAAACGATATAAAGATTGAGGAGAAGGGTCTGTAGCATGAGACCAGGATCAGACTTAAGGACTCAAATTCTATTGAAAGCGCAATTTACAGTGGACATTCTAGAAGAAAATGAATAAACTAAAAAGGTGTCCAATAACATCTTTAATGATGAAAAAGAGAAATACTGAAAACTATCCAAACCATTCATATTAAGCCTTTGCATTATTGCCCAAAATAAAAAATAAAAACACAAAGGAGGCGATATGTTTTGAGGACAATGTCACATGATCTCCTGACATGGCTTCATTAACCACAGTCTTATGTAAATTAAATTACTGAAAATTTTCAATCAATTCAAGCTTTGTGGTCTTCATAGAAATGCTTTCCCCTGTATAAAACCTGGAACCAAGTTTGAGAAAGTTCTACTACAGATAGAAAACCTCATGTGTCCACACTAACTTATTATTATTCCATCAGGGGTTAATATAGAGTCACCAGAGCCTAATTTATGTTGGAACCTCAACAAGACACATTTCACATTTCATTTGTCTATTCTGTCACTTAATGCTGGCTTATTTGCCTTCTGTATAGCGAGAGCAACGGATAAAGAGTGAACCCTACCTGTCTAAACAAGGGATTCCAAGGGCCATGCCCAGAACTTTAGCCTCCTTAATCATGCGTGAAAACTCTGAACCCATGTTTCTTCTAAATGATCTCACATCTTGTGAATTTGTATCATCTCGTACAGCCTGACTTTGCTAGTATTGCAATGCAAACATGTTTATTACACATGTCAAAAGTTTGTCCTTTTCTAAAACTAGGACAGTTGACTTGGACTAAAAGTGAAATGAGTAATCTTTCTGATAAAAAGGTCTCTGACCATAGATGCAAAGGTGATTACCTCACTTCCAAAACCCAAGCGTCTTTTGTAAGTGGATAATTTTATGGCAGGAATTGATCCATCTACAAATAAGAAAGATTAGGTCAATAGTAGAACATGTACATCAATTTATGAAAATAATATTCTTGAGCTGCATGAATGACACCAAGAGTTTGTCACAACTGCAAATGAAAAGACGGCTTCACCAGATAAACAAAGACAAAACCATTATGAATAAATCCCATTTGAAATTTTGCTAGATGCTCAATAGAAGAAAAGGCCTTTGTTTTATCAGATCAGCCACTCTTCCAAATATGACATTTACAGTTTAGTAATCTTGATGCCTACATCCATTCCAATTGAAGAGAATATTTTAAAAGCATTATTCATGTGTATTTGCAGGGTAGGCATCTCTGGCAGTCTCAGGTTTTAAAGAATTTAATCTCTATCTGATGCAAGATGGATAATCAATGATTTCAAGAACAAATAGACACTGTCAATTTTTCTGGTGACATATCCACAGACATCTGTTCCATAATGATTTCTTTGAATCACCAAACTATCACAAAGCTATGTTTATTAAAATGGGCAAGAAAAGTTCCCATTGAATCTCTAAAATAAAGGAGACTGCAAACTTAGTCCCGTACGTTATGAATCTTAAACTTGTTTTTCACTTACAGACAACTAAATTGACACTTTGATCAGCCATAATACGAATCAGAAACAATAAGCACTAAAAAAATAACATAACTAAAGGTGTTAACTTTTCATTTTATTCCAAAACTCAGCAGAATTTAATGGTGATTTACATCAATTGAATAGCAAAATGGTATCATAAACAAGAACCGCGTTGAGGCGCTAGCCTTAATATGTACCGATGCAGAAGGCCATGAGTTTGATTCCTGTGCTACAATTTTTCCAAACACGAATTACAACCCGATTGACTAAAATTACATAAACCAGAATTTTGGCTGATTGAACAACCTTAATGAAACAGCAATTTCAAAACAAAGCAGTTCCGGAGTTTTTTTCCTAGACAACCCCATAAATGGATTGAAATGAAGCTGATAATTTTAGCATATTCTTTATCAACAACAACCGAAAAATGAAAACTTTGAAGGAAATCATAGTACCTGTGACAAAAATGAGGCTACAATTCAAAGCAATGAGGGCTCTAAGTCGATGAAAGAGACCTTTAAGATAAACCTTTTCCTTGTAACAATTATGGGATTTGCTTACATTTTGAAGCTGGACCACCCAACAAGAAAGGTCTATACAGAGTCTCTTGTTCCTGTAAATGTTGAAACCAAACATAACAAAGGTAAAGAAAAAGAAATGAAATTTAATTTAGTAGAGTATAGAGGAGGAGAAGAAGAAGAAGAAGAAAAGATAGATAGATAGATAGATAGAGAGAGAGAGAGAGAGAGAGAGAGAGAGTCTGACTGAAGATGGCTGAGAGGGAGAGTTTTCTTGCATGATTCCAAGATATCCCATAGATTCTTCACTCCCATTACTTGCTTGCTTTACCGCTGAGAAAATGAGAGAGAGGGCGAGAGAGAGGGCCAAAGTTTAAATTTTCGAAACCCCGGCGTTTTCGTGTGGAAGTGTTGGAAATTAGTGGATGGATACGGTACGCGCATGTTAAATTCGGTAACGGAGAAGCTGGGTCTTTTTTATTCTTCTGTTTTTTTTATAATAATATGTATAAATAAATTTAATTTATATTTATATTTTATTTATATTTAATCTATTTCATCTTTCAATAAAAATTATTAATTTTTTTATTTATGTTTATTCTTTATAAAAAATTTATTAGCAAAAATTTAAAAATTTTGTTTATATTTATAATCTGCCAACAAATAAATACACTCTAAATTTTCAAAAATTGGTAGAGCTAGAGTTACATGTGTTATCTATGAATCTTTTTCTTTTTTTTAATCTCTACATATTCTTTCTGTTTTTGGCTTAAATTTCAAGTTTGTAGTGTTTAATATGGTTTTAATGTGAAATGTAAAATTATATTATTTTTATATATTTACTTTAAATAACAATACGGGAAAAATAGTTTTAAAAGTAATTTACTAATATTACAAATTTTACAACATATACCTTCGTTTTTTTTTTTTTTTTGGCCATCATATACCTTCTATTTTATTCATTAAAGTTGAAACCTTATGGAATTAGTTTACGTAATATTAAACAAAATCATAAAACTTACAGCAGTTTCAAAATCATAAACTTTGAAGATACTTCTATATTAATTAGTCTTAAAAGATAAATAGCATCTCATATAACTTTGAAGGATAAAGTACATGTATAAAGCCATTGTTGATCTAAAATAAAAATAACAATCTCTTCCTATCATAATAAAGTAGCACAAATTCTTTTACAATAAAACTTTTTAGAAATATAGTATGTAAATAATAATCTCACTAAAACTGTCACAAAATAAAAAAAAATGGAGTAATACTATTTATTTTTTATATACTGACATTATTTTATAATATTTAACATGGTGGATATAAGATACATTTGAGATAGGTACATGGTATGAAAACTTTGTACCCATACCTTACCATGCAACGGTAGTTTCCAAGATCTTAAAAACCTTATATCCATACCTCCTCTTACAAGAGAGTGGGTATTAGAAAATTTGTATCCATAGTCTGCCTTATGACCCTTAATATCTAATTGCACTATATCACTCCCCGAAGGATACCCTAAACGTGGCAGTCTGCCACATATAATATCAAGACTTTAAAATCACTACCTTTGTCGCCAAAATCTCGATATTATATATAAGTCGTACAATACGATAATAGGAGACACTTTTGGGAAGTGTGGTTTAAGTAAGTAATAAAGTTCATGCAAGAATCTAGAAATAAAGATAACTCATAATAACAATTAAGAGTTTATTGCATGAATCTTAGGGGCATACCCCTACTAATTCTCTAAGGATCGAATAAAGTTACTAATCTTTACAATTAACTTAAACATTTCATCAAAATATTTTAAAGGAAGTCTATTCTATTATTCGAGTAGATTTCCCCCAAAAGCTTCCCAAAAAGAAGACTTACGCGAATATGGTGTGACCTTGGGTATAATAACAGATGGTCCTACATGTACAAATATCTATAGGGATGTAAGCTTTACGAGCTTAGTGATAATAAACCCAATAATCATACTTAACAAACCAACAACCAAGTTTATTAAACAAGCTAGTGGAAATGCAACAAACACGTGAGCATACAAGTCATGTGATTTTCCGAGAATCATATGTTGAATTAATTCACGCCTTCATTCAGGGTTAGGTATTCCGGGCAATTACAGCCAACACTTCTTAAAATAATTTTTATATATCTTACCGGCTACTATTCGCCATAAAAAACACGTAGTTTTAGCGGCTCCTACTTGCCATCAACTTGTAGATCTTACATGCTCCTACTCGCCACATACAGATACTATAGGTTATGCCAACCACTACTGTTATATACTTGTCCCACCAATTGTATAATAGCAAATGTAATATGACTCAACAAATGAAGTGCATATATCAACTTTTTATTTAAAGTCTAGCCATTTAATTACAATTTCTTACAAGTGATCATCCAATTTCAAACACTTTAACATGTTAGTAGAACATACAACTCATTATAAGCAATTCATGGCTCGATATGCTTAAAGTTATTTCATCAACATTATAATCACATGCATCTTCAAAATTAAGTCTAGTGCTACTATGTTACAAGCACAATCATAAGTATGAAAAACAAGGTAAGTAAACTCACTCGGCCATGGTTCGACGATACTCCCTTGATCGTAATAATCCTCGAGGTAGTACGTCTTCCTCCTCATCGCCTAAACAAAGGAAATACCCAAAATGAGTGTATTCCATGGATCTCTCTAGTCAAAATTTCTAATTTTATTCTCTAGTTATGGTAAATTCAGATATAAGTGGAAATTTTAACTTAAAAATGGTCATAACTTGCTCATTTTAACTCAGAATTTTATATGTTATATACCGTTATATACCTACTCGAAAAAATCTATCAATTTCAAAGGTTATTTTTGTTATAAAAAGTCATTTGGGTCCCAAAACCATGAGGTACAAATTCATTACGAAAATTTAAAATTTTCAAAACATAAGTTTACAAACTTTTCTTTATCCAAAAATACTTGTACCAAAATGTAGATGTTGGTATAGTTGGAAAAAATCCTTTGAATATATTATATATATATATATCGACTCATATCATATGCATGAATTTAGTGAGGTTGTCTCAATAATGATTTTTGTAAAACAATGTGTCCTAAAAGTTGGAAAAGCAAAACTTTAAAAATTTCCACTTTAGCTTGTTGGAAATATTCCTTAAATCATTATAAGTGAGTATTTTCTCTTTTTAATTTTATTTCTTAACCTTTGGAAATAATTAAATTCCTCTCAAAATAATTTTAGTCTTTTTAAGATTCTTACAACTTAATTTCTAAGGATTGAAAGTGTAGCTCTTAAGTACAACTTGATAGTGGTTAAGATTCATTAAAGTTTACATATTCCTAGTTTTTCCTAAGGTTCATTTTGCTTTAATGAATAACAATGATTTCCTAAGTTGTTTATTAATTTTATTTCCTAAGAAAAATTTATTTATAGAAAAGAACTTTCTTGATGATTTTACAAAACTTGTCTACTCCTTAATATTTTAGAGTATTGGCGAAACCTTCATAAGGAAGTTTAATAAAGTTTTTAAAGAAAACTTTTCCATTTTATTGCTTTGAAAATAGTATGTGTGATGTATCTATTTTATGCATCATTTGTTGAAATTCTAATTTATATTGTTACTAAAAACTTGTGATGAACTTATTTAGATTTTTGGAAAAGATTTGTTAAGATAGATTCCAAAGTTTTAATGGAAAAATCATTTCTCAAGTGAAAAAAAAGTTTATTTTTGAAAAGAATTCTCATCTTCATTCATTTAAGAAAATCCCCTTTTTTATTTTTATTGAGACAATATCAATATGCTTATGCATGAGCATGAATATATAGTCATGAGAAATAAAATAATATATCATAATAAGATAAGGTATATATAAGAATTAATAAGAGCATAATATTGAGATCAAGTATCGGGGACCTTAGCTTCATCAAGATATCCCAAGAGTAAGAATAGACTAGTCCCAAAAGAAAAAGAAAAAGCAATGATAATATTAAGAGCAAGTTAGAGGATGTTAGTGAGCATTTAGGCTCTAAAAATATATAGGTATACATATACTTAGTAATATATATGGGGTTAGATTAGAAGTATAATAACAATAATAACAACATGGTATCATAATATAAAAATAAAAAAAATTGGAATTCTTAGCATGTGCATGAATAAAATACGAATATATTGTTGATTCTACAACTCATATGAGTTTCAAGAAACAACACCACAATCATGCTAAGTTACACGACATGGAAAATAATAGTGGCGTAAATTTTTTTTTTTACCTAAGATTGTTTTTATTAAATGAGGAAGATGACAAGTGATGGTATTATGTGGGTAGTAATGGATGGTAAATGGTTTAAGTGTAAAGGAGAATTTTTGAAGAACCGTTGGAAGAGAGTTTGAGTAGGGAGAATTTATGGAGAAATTTTGGCAGAGTTTTGTTATGTAAAATAAGTGTGTGAAAAAAATGGAGGAAGAAAGGGTATTTATAGAGTTTTGTGGAGCGAAATTAGATGTAATCAAATAAATAAAAAATAATAATTGAGTTGAAGAGAGAGGGGAGGCGTCGGCCATGCATGGGGAGAGAGAGAGAGAGAGAGAGAGATTTATTTTTTTGTTGTTTTGTAATAAAAAATAATTAAGATGTGAAGTTGTATTAAAAATGTAAAATGTAGAAATATGTGTATAGGTAGTAAGAATAAACTGTAAGATAAAGTTGAGATAGATGAATAGTAATGAATAGTAGGATTGGACAATGAATAGTAAATAAGACTAATAATATACTTGTAGTAAAGAAAATACGTGTATAAATGCAATATCTGTTATTTTTAGCTATCGAGAAATTACGAAACTGATTTTTTGAAATCCTTGCATTATTACGGACCTATCGGTGTTATTGGAATATTTTTACTATTTCGATCCTCATGACACGCTTTTCGAGAGTTGATCCCGTTTGGATCTAAACTACACTAAAATTTAACGAATGTGGTATTTTTAAACTTTCTTATATTATTGCGAACTATTATCTATAATTATTTCAATTTCGTTATTTAGGGTTTAAGAATGCGGGATTTTTCGATCTAAATACTAGGGTTTATTCTAGTCTTTTGTTGACTTTTAGAGTTTCTGGTTGACCTTTAATTCCAAGATTTAAGCATAACTTAACCAAATTTCAAGGGTTTACACACCTGACCTAGTTGAACAAGGTAAGATTAAGTACCATGTACGAATTATTGCTATTAGAGCACATGGAGTAAATGTAATTTTCTTTTTTATAATAATAACATTATTACTTTATAAAGTTTTTATATGGTTTGACAGGATTTGGAATGTATATAGAATTGAGTGAAGGGTAGGTTTAACCTTTCTACAAAAGGAAAAAAAAAATTATCAAAATAAGATTGGGATCATATTAATTATCAAAATAACTCAGTGGAATCGCATCTTGATAATGTGATTTAGGCTTACATATAAACTACATATAGAACATGTAACTTGCCTTGAAATTTTAGATGGATATCACATTTTTAACATGTGGTTCCCACTAAGGTAAATTTAGCTAGAAAGGGCATTAAACAATGACATAATTTGCCTTTTTTTTTTTTGCAAAAGTGAAAGAATCCATTGAACATATTTTAAAGGATTGCAAAATTAGCCATGAATCTATTTGTTTTTATGATTTAAGGCATCTGGCTGAAGCCGAATAGAAGAATATATTCAAGCCAAAACATCAACTAGCTTGACAACACAAAGATGCAAGCAGTTTAATGGTGAACGAATTACTTAAAAACATGCTCTAAAAGAAGAAGCTTATTTCATAATGCATCATAGAACAAACTCAAGCCATCACAGGTGAAATTTAACAACGATGCAGCAGTTAAAGAGGAGGAACCAAAAGCAATAATCAATGGCATCTATCAAAACAATTATGAGGAGATCCTAAACCTTTACTAAAATGCAAATTTAACCATCGACTTTCAAAGTGAGCTTTTTGACTCCTTAAACTTTCAAAAATTGGTACAGTTAAGAATGATTAACATTTTTCATGAATTTAGGGGTGTAACATCCGCTCATAAATGAAAGTTCGTGGGTCAATCCACCATAGATGAAAGTTTAGAGAATAAATCAACACAAGTGAAAAGTTGAAGGGTTTATTTTATAACTTCTCCCATTTTTTTGTAACAGAAAATGTTAAATGTTCTTAAATGTGTCAATTTTTAAAAGTTTCGAGGGTTAAAAAACTCACTTTGAAAGTTTGGGAGGTAATCTACACCTAGGTAAAAGTTTACTAAGTAAATTTGCAATTTCACCTTAAAAATATCTAAAACTTTGCTACTGTGAAGTTATTTTATAAAGAACTTTTTAAAGTTTATCATGATCATAGTACTGGAATTGATGGTCAAATATGGATCGTGGGCTTTTCGGGTCCAGTCCGACTCAATACTCATCAAGTCAACTTATTAGGTTCAGGCTCAGCATATCTCGACTGATCTCTAAGCTTCATAAGAATCTTGACTTCTTAGGCTCGGGAGACCAGTCTGCCGAATGACATGATAAGTAGACCTCAAGCTATGACCACTCGACACATTCGTCTCAGCTGCTACTAGTTCCACCAAGAGGTACGATTAGACATGGACTAACAATTTGGTCTCAACATCCTTGATAACCATCATCAACCCCCCAATACTCCACAATTGCACGATGCAAGTGACTACTAGGAGCTCATTTCCAATAAATATCACCCCCACGCATGTCATAAGACAAGTGTGTTACTCTGTTAACTCTTATAGCTAAAAAGGAAAAAACAAGTGGGGAAAAATCTTCATAAGATTCCATAATGGAAGCAACTATACTTTAGTTCCAAGCTTAAAATAAGAGGAAAGTTATGATAAAAAAAATTATTTGAAATAATATGATAGAAAGCACCATGGGATTTAATGGACATACACAATTGCAAATCTTTACATCTATCATTTGTATCTTATATAAGATTGGAAATGCTCAAGACTTGATATCATTTGTTTTAATGGAACTTAGGTAGATATAGTTGAAAACATTGATGTCGAAAAAAAATCTAAGCGCAACTAAGCTTGATTACACGCGCATATTGCAAAAGCGAAAGCTATAAGGCGTGTTTTTAAAATCGATTTTAAGCTCACTTGACCGATCATTATCTTTTTAATCCTTTACACATAACTACAATGATAATAATAACGAAATAAGGAAAGGATGAGATTACACCGGATTTAACGTGGAGTTTGGTCCATCCCTTAGTCTCCACGGTCCACAATTGTCTCACTCAATTAGGACTTCACATATTTTATTCATCACAAATAATGCCTCACAAAGAGGACTTCACAACAATGCCTCACCAACAGAGAACTTCACTTGCCCATACATGCGCAGGACTTCACATAGGTCCCTCGACACATGAGGACTTCTCTAAAACACTTAAATACAACATGTAGATAGTACCTTATAATATTGGCTCATTAATATCACGAATGACACTATTCACTTAACAAAAACAATATAAAACAAAGAGTATTTTTACATAACCTATACAAGTTAAGCTCTACTCTCTTTTGGCTCATTGTTCTCTATAAAAAAAACACCCTAAACCATTTTGTATATATCAACTTGAAAAATATAGCCATTTTCTCCCAAAAGAACCTCAAACGGTTGAATTTAAAAGTATGCAAAAACTACTTTTTAAACTATCGTGCCCTAGACTTGTCATACCCTAAACTTGTTATGTCTTAATTTGACCCGCAACCAAGTTTTGTCGAGCCTTAGATTCAAACTTGTCTTGCCCTTAAGTTAAATTTGTCGAGCCCTCAACATGACCAACAACCAAGTTTGTTCATCTTGTTTTGTTCCACTCATAGCGCTTTGGTTTTACACTTGTTGCGCCTTTGACTAAACTTGTCGAACCCAAAACTCCAAAGCTTGATCTACCCCTTGACTGCCTTTAATCAAGCATCACGCCTTATCTTTTTCTATCGGCGAGCCGATCTATCCTGTATTGGTGAACTGGTGCATTTCCCCTATACACACTGCGCCAAAAACACAAACACAAACATATATGCAAATAAAGGTCAAACACATTAAAAAGAAGTTTTGTTTATTAAATGTAACTTAACTAAGTTGTGGAGCATTTGTGCAATATAATTTCTTATCAAAACAAGATTGTAACCAATCCTGGTTCATCAATTGATTCATTTCTTTAGATCTACATTTTTTTGTGATTTTCATGGTTTAAAAATCGACTATACCTAGATAATGTTATCTAAATGAATTCTAGCTCAAGCATATTTTATTAGGTTCACTTGACCAAATAAGAAATTTACATTACCATGGTCAAATCATGTGACTTATCATGTTAAATAAGTTTCTGGGTTTATTCATATTCAAACATATAACGATTAATTTTGACCATGGTCAAATCATATGGCCTATCGTGTTAAAGAGGAGAGTTGCGCAGTTTTCTTATAATACTTACCTCGTATGAATTATGATACAAACACATAACACGATTAGTTTTAGTGAAATTTTATGGTTTCGTTATTAATTTTGATTACATACTTAATCATGATCGAATCATTAAAATAATTAATATTCTAATTATTATATTTATTTTAATGATTAGATGGTTGATTGAATGGTCTCATGCTTCCTTAGTTTTACAACATAATAAAGTATTTACTTATTTCTTAGAAAAAAGAAAAGAAAAGTATTTACTCATTTAAAAAGCAAATACATAACGCTATAATAATTACCATATATGAATTACGAGCCAAATATAATGGTATAATTTTTACGACATAATTAATTTTTACTTATTTAAAGGAATGTTATGCAAAATAAGTCTTATGTTTGGATTCAATAGAAATCTGTAGAATGTGGCTGAAATCTATAGAAACGGACATAAATTAGTATTTGGGTAATTTTAAAAGGGGCAAAAACTGGTAGAAATGGGCATAAATCGGGGGAAACAAGCTACTGGTTTTTTTTTCCCCAAATTTGGGCAAAAACCGATGGAAAGTGACAGAAAGCATGGCTATTTACAAAAATACCTGTAACTAAAAACAAAAAGAATAAAGTAAGGAATATTTTAGTTAATTACTGACTCTATTTCTTCCTTTCCTTCTATTTCCTTCATAATTTAACATAAATTAAATAAATATTCAACTTCTTTTCATTTTCACTCATTTCTTTTTGTCCGTTTTCATTTAATTTCATATACAAAAAATTTCCAAACACAGCGCAAGTCGTGTAATATTCTATGATGCTTGCATCTTAAATGATTACAAAGGCATGCAAGTCTTCTTGAGAGATGATAAACATAAGTGAAATAAAAGGAGTACACGCAAGAGGTTAAGAGCGCAATGTGAGTAAAAAAAAAAAAAAGGAAAGGTGAATAAACTAAAATAAAATGTCGATAAGTTTCAAAACTAAAAAATATTGCCTTAGTCTATATTTTAATTGGAAACGGTTTGGTTCAATTTAACCTTCTAAATCAAACCGTGAAATATTTGATATCTCTCGAAATTGAAGCACGAACCAAACTAGAGTTAAAAAAAATTGCATTTTGCAATTCAATTTGTTTTGATGATAAATCATAGCCACAGGTCCTATTACCAAAAACTGTCAAAACTTAAACATAACATTCTACTGTAGGGCATAAAGCATGGAGCTCGTCTATGAAGGTAATTACGTTTGTAACGATTTACTCACACCAATGTGCTAGCACCCAAAACCTATCATAAGAATTAACAATCTATCATACACTTACGTAAATGTTGAGGTAAAGTTAGCTTGTCATCTCTAAATTTATGTGTAAATGAAAACAAAGTATGCTCCTTGACAATGAAAACAAAGTATGCTCCTTGACAAAGAAACAAAAGAAAGTTATCATTTGTCTTTTTTTTTTTTTAATTTAGTGTGTGTATGTAAAGTTGGGGATTCATGTTCGTAAGTATAAAACATATAGGCACGATAATAATCTTTTTGAGATTAAATGCACTTAAAATAAGCAATGATATATTTTTATTGTTGCCATAGCAATGGTGCATAGGCATTGCTACCATTGCCCCTTAACATCATATATATATATATATATATATCAAGTAATATATACAATCCTTTTGATAAGCCTTGTCCAAGTGAGTTATGACATAGATACCATTGTTGCATGATATATGATCCTTAGGATTAGTTATGATCACTACCTAACATCTTTGATATTTCTTATTACAGCTAATATCACAAATAGAACCTGAACTTTGATAAAATATACATAATTAGATATCTATACATGCTAACAGTACTTACGTTAAGTACTTTTAAGTACTAAATTGATCGGTTTTAATGTTTAAGGTACCTAATTGCATTTTTTTACCAAAATTCAAGTACCATTTGTGACATTATCCCTTTATTGTTATCAAGTAATAGAGATAACTCCCTTAATAAGCCTTCAAACATCATGTCATAGTTAGTATTGTTGCCTCTTTAATGCATAATGCTTGTTTAAGATCCATGTATTATCCAATACATCAAGCATGGCTAGCAATGCCCTTGCAATTTGACTTTTACAACCCATTCACTTAACATGAATAGCTATATATTCCCTCATCGTTTGATGTAAAGTTCTATTATGCTATTCACTTGAGGGAAATGACAATTCATAATGAATTGCTATTGTATAAAATGATTAATGGCAATTCATATCTCCACCCCTCATGAACTACCATTCAATGGTTTATTTTTCAACTTTATCAAAAATACCGTGTCTTAAAAATATTACCTATATAATTATCCCCTCCTTGTAATAAACATAGAGGACATTATAGATGTTTTCCTTTTTACTCTAAGAATTACCTATTTACTTTTTATACAAAGTGAACATTATAATAGTCATTACAATCCTATTGCATTTTCTTTGAATTGGATTTTTATTCCCCCCTATTTTATACAGCGAAGTGAATGAGCCATTACATTTTAAGCTTGCACAATATATCTTAGCCTTTACACTTTAAGTCCAAGCCACACCCTACCGCTTTAGCAATCATACTTAACTTCAAGCAGCATCTTAACAACCAGTAGTTACCACTGTTGTGTAGTAAAGCTTTTTTTTTTTAGCAAGGGAACCTTACTCTCATCACAAAATACAAACATACCTTAGAACCAAAGTATCATGCTTTTAAGTTTAAATAATGTCTCAATGCCCTTTTGTAATTTTCCTTATAAAAGCATTTGCTTCCAGATGCATGGAGTTTTTAGGTGGGATTTTAAAGTGATCCCATTCATATTCTGTCTTTAATATAAAATTCAAGTAATCTTATTATACTACTTCACATCGATTCGATTAAGTTCGGCCTTTACTCTAGATGCAAGATGTCATTACAAATGAAGGATCAAAGCAATCCTTATAGTGCTTTTAGTTTCTTATGGGTTTAAAGTAATAACGTTGCTCTTAACACCACTTCTAACCAGTCAAACCTTTGCTTTCTAACCTATGGTATCATAAAAGGTTACAATACTTAGCATAGCTCAAGCCCTCGCTCCAAATGCATTGTGTCACAAAAAAAGTAAGAACCAAAAGCAATTATATTCATCCATCACATTACTAAAAGCAAAAATATTCATCCTATCACATTACTTAAGACCTTTGCAACTAAATTTAACATGGACTCCCAAATATATGGTGCCATCACAAACGATAAATCAATTTCTATTATTGCTTAAAGTGAAGAAGTAAAGTAATCTTTTTACATTAGTTACCTTTATTATTGACAACTCAGGGCCATGTCCCTTTTCATGTGATGTAACATAATTATCATTATCGTTTGACACCATCATTAACAGGTCAACTTATGCTCCAAAGAAAATGTGTGCCAATGGCCTTATCATTGCTATAAATAAAGAGTTCATGGGATAAGTATCGTCACCATTACACTAGTCAAATGAGTATTAAAAAGGGAAGTTCAACAAAGTCTTTTTGCAACAAGTAAACGTTCCATTGGTGATACCAAGTGGCATGCCACAAAATGAATACATGGAAAAAATCATTTACTTCAAAGCGTTAAGAGCAATTACAGTTTCCACTTTTTTTTTTTTAATAAGCGTGCTAGCATATAGAGAAGGCTAAATGTAAATGAGATTATCACTAAAGATGCTTAATTGTATAAATGCATTGACATGGACGTTCACTTCATTGTTCTCTTGATTAGGTGACAGACTTTGAGCTTTAGGAATGTAAGATCTGGAGAGGCATTATCATCACTTATGCCAAAATATAAAATGCATAGTTACCTCCCCTTAGGTGTAAAGATCATGACTCATTGTTTCTGTATAGCTCTATATTTATTCTCTAGTTCAACAACCTAATCATTTAGTTAGCCATATATATAATATATATATATATATTCTAAATATTTATTGCAACCATCTCTTTAAATTTAAACAAACAACATATAATACTTACTACTTTACTCTTTTATTATATATAATACTAAACTTTGTTTAAATTATTTAATCTCACGAATCAATTGGGTAAAGGAAAGAAATACAATTTTAAAGAAATTACAAAAATAAATATTTTTAAAAAATAATCTTAAAAATAATGCACTTAAAACCGCTTTATTGAAACAAAATGTCACTTTGCATTGAAATCCTATCTTTAAAACTCGATTTTAAATAAGTATTTTCCATCGCAATTTACACATAAAAAAGTGAAAGTAGCATAGCGGTGGTTTTTTGGTGTTGCTGCATCATAGTGAGGAGTTTAAATCCTATAATGTGCACTTTATGTGCATGTCTTTTTTTTCCCTTGCTATACTAGCCAAAAAAAGAAACACAAAAGGAGAGTAAAAAACAAGGAAAAGGAAAGAAAGAGGAGGTAGATAGGAAAGCCAAAGTTTAACACATTCATACTCAAATCTTCATCATTTTTCCTTTTTTCTTTTTTTTTTTTTGTAGAAATTGTACGAATCTTTTAAATTTATTAACAAAACTAAGAATTTTTTATAAAATTTACACAAAAAGATTAAAGAAAGTGAAGATTGAAAAGATCAAGGGATTTCTTTTAAAAATGAATTGTTTCAACCTAAAAGATGAATCATAATCTAACATAATATTTATACATATTTCTTCATAAGGAACAAAATAGAATATCAATGGAACTCAAATCTCCCTCCATATTCTTCCTTGGTAGCTTTCTGTTTTTAAGAGAACCTAAAAGGGAAAAACTTTCTCTCTATATATAATTCGAACATGAATAAAAAAATGAAATAGTGTTCTTGACGCACAGTTTTAAGTGCCCTTTTATGATTATTTAAAAAAAAAATCTTATTTCTATCATTTTTTTTAAAATAGTATCATTTTCCCTTTATCTCAAACTAATTCATTTGCTTATTTTGTGTGTATGTGCATTTTTTTTTTTTGAGTAGGGCCTATTTGCTTTGGAAAATATATATATATATATATATTTCAATCTTTTTAATTTTAATTTTTTTCTCAGGAAAAAACGTCTCTTCTAAGAGATGGGGTTAATACAGTAATAATGACATTATCTCTTGAAGAGACAAGTTTGGTAGGCTATATGCTAATTGACAACCATCTTCTTCTCATTTTGAATGTGTAAAACCCCCTCTATTTTTCTAGAAACCCTGAACACAACCTTAAATCAATTTTGCCCCTTTCTTCATTTCAATCAAATTAATGTGGATTATTACCATATTTTGTTCAACCCATATCTATCAAAGTGAGAATTTGCATGTTCCATGACTTGAGTATGCAACCTTGGTGGGTTTTGCTTTTTAAAACAAATATAAAGCTGAAGTTTTCCAAAAGTTTATAAAATGTTAATAAATATCAAATTCTATTCAACTTTGGACACAATCACCACATAGGCAAGCACACCTATCGAAGTAGCATAAAAAGTATTAGGTCATCTTTTGAGGATTGTTAGCATCTACAATACTTACTTTTTATCTATTATTTAATCAAAGAAATTAAAAAAAAAACTTAGAAGAGCATTATGAATAAAAAAATACTAAGCTAAGGTTAAGAATAAATATATACACGTCTTCAAGGTAAATTTACAAGATAAGTACGTTAATGTAAGAAAGAGCTTAGACTTGCTTCACCAAGGCATTATCATGTGATTTACTAACGAACCCAATGAGTTATTTACTGGGTATATTGGTACTATCGGATTCACCAAGATAAGCTAAAACCTTTCTCAGGATCAAAAACTTCAAATCTAGACCAGACCATTAGAATCTCTTTACAAGCTATCAACAACTTAGATCTGCATAAAGATTAAGAATCATTTGATTAAAACCCATTTTAATGAATTTAAAATCAAGTGACAGAAAGTTTGACTGTCCTTATCTCTAGATGATTATGAGCAACTTCATTAGTGGCCTAGATCTATTTAAAAGAATGATCTCTTAATCTATTCAATTAAAATAAAAACATGAATCTATATGGTGCAATCACATAAACACGAGTTAAAGTTCGAGCTATTAATTACAAGTACCAGTCAATATTCAATTAAAATGCGTTGAAATCACATGAATCAGATCTTTTATTCACATCCTAAGTTAAGATAATTATTTCTCTATATATATGAACATTAAACATAGATTCAAGAGAAATAATATGAAATAAAGATAAATGTTACCGATTAAGTGTAAGGTCTTGCAAAAATAAACATCGAGTTGATATGAAATTAAAAAAAACACAAAACTTGAATCTCTAGCAAGAAGAAAGGTTTCTCTCACTAAAAATTCCCTCTATACTCTATACTATGTCAAAAATTTGCTACATATGGTACAATATATTTTACAACACTTCTGTGCATTTATTTATGGATAGCTGACATAGAGAATCATGAAGATTTTATTTGTTGATGTGGTAGATTCTTTTTAATGGATTTTTGTCCATATCTTCATATGCTTTGTTCCAAGGCAGTATATGCATGATAGCAATGAAGTTTAGATCTAACAGGCTCAAGGTTAGTCGCGATGTAACTGTCTTTCCATTGGAGGTGCAATTTATGTTCAATTTGCACCGCAATCAAAATCATGGGTGCGACTCTAAGCGCGATTAAGGTGTGCTCTGAATTACAATGCGCGGTTCTCTCAATGCAAATAGCATGAAGATCAGGGGCACGATTTGGAATTTTGCCTTGTTTTCTACCTTTAGTTGTGATTCATGGGTCATGTTGGAATTGTCTTAATATTTTATTGTTTTGCTTAATCTTGATTCAAATCACTTTATTTTTCTCTTTATGATTTGGAGCTAAAAAAAAAATTATATATAATAGCATAGAATATAGGAATTATCTAAAAATAGTTCTAATAAGCATAAATTCACACTTCCCATTTTGATCAAGTAAGTTGCTCTTTACTCCATCTTGTAATTTTTCTTTGATCTGAAGATACATTGTTATTTTGTGTTGATTTTTTTTTCTTTTCTCAATTTCTTCGAATTTTGCTTAACTTGAATTTCTATGGGATGTAAAAATGTAAAGAAGTTATCAATAAATTTATAAACGTTATACTTGATAATATCTTTACTTCTTAAATTTACTTTCATATAGCAATTTATATCTTAGCAGCAAAGAGAAAGAGGGGCATTGGTGTAGCTATTATAAAGGATGTTTGCAGTTTTAGGGCAATTCATAGAGTTAAATCCTGCGTATGAGAAGTGATGTTTCTAGTAAGCTAAATTGTTTGCATTGTTATGTATGGATGTGGGCTATATTAGGATAATTTTTGTTTACATATTACTATGTTTATAATATAAATGCCTAAAAAAAAAAAGAAAAGGAAAGGAATAAAAATGCCTCAACATGTCCTTTTGATACTTCATTTCATAAGAGCAAATTGATGGAATAGTCAGAGGTAGTTTAGTTATTTTCATTGCTATTTTTAATGGATTCAAAGGAAGCATACTCACAAGAGAGTTGAGATGAGTCAGATAGCTTTAATTTAATGTGATCAAATATCTGGTTCCTTTTCCTTTTCATTTTGGATGAAAAAAGCACACACATACCCTTAGTTTTAGCAATTTGCATTCGTTTAAATGTTCGAGCGGATATTAAGATGTCTTCAAATTCACTCTATTTTTTTTCTAGCACCATGATTATTTAAAAACCCAAAAACTGAGTTTCAACTTATATTATCAGAATGTAGAGACTTAAAATGCAATGAGTTTCGCTATCACTAACCAAATAATTGCCCATGTTGGGTTAAGTGTCAGTTTGGTGGAGCATAAGCTTCCTAAGGACAGTTAATATACAAGAATGAAAGAAGGTATAAAACCAACAATAGCATTTTTGGTATAATGGAGAGAAGTTTGAGTGTCTTTTTTATTTTTTGTGTTAAATGCCATATTTAATTGAATTTTTGCACATGCATTTTTTGTTTTTAAATCAGAATAGGAGTCGGACTAATTTTATAATTTAAATATTTCTTTTTTCCTTTATGAGTAAAATTTATCCATTCCTATAATTCATAGATCTTATAATTTATGATTGGTACAAATAAGTTTAGTTGACAAGGTAGAGTGGAAATGAATAAGGCCAAATTTGTGTTATATGCTCATGGGAATTTGTATAAAAGAATGATTAGGTGAGTTATGATAGTGCGATCAGTGGAAGTAGTTATGTTTAGGGATACTAGCTATGAGCGGCTTATGGTTAGTATTTAATCGTGTTAAAATAAAAAGGATGATACTCTGGGTTGAGTTGCTCTACACAGTTTCGATTGGAGATGATCACGCATATGATGTGGTGCTTGTAGATGATGATGTTGCTATTAGGAGCTTTTGCTGTCACATAGGATTAAATGACACTATATGTTGAGATATTTGAAAAGGAGTAGCCAACTATGACTGGGACTGATACTGGTCGGGATATTGAGTTTGGTGACAATGTTTAAAGCCCAATGTATGAACCTCAAAGCCTTCTTGTTACCTAGGCAACAAACGATAGCCAAACCAAGTGTTTAACTCTGAACAAGGTGCATCCAATAGGTATAGTGACTTTGATACTGAAGTGTTTAAAAACACACCAATTGATGAATCTAGTGATGACTCCAATGATTATGAGTCATCTACAGACACATTTGCTTGAGACCTTTATAGCAACTATTCACTGCTTTGGCTCTATATAAGAGGCGAATGATAGTATTATTAAATGATATGGGTGAGGGACCCACCTAAGTTGAGCCAAATCGATCCCATGCATCAGAGCCCTTACTATGACTCGAATGAAGATTAGGATGACACACAAATTAATCAAGTTGAATACAATACACATGGAGCATGTTTAACCTCATCCATAACCAGATGAAATGCATATATTTACTTGGATGAAGAACTGAGAGAAGACAGATGTAATAACTTTTTGTTTTTCATTTCTTTCCATTTAGCAAATAAAATCCATGTATAGCTTTGCCAATGTTTATTTTCTTTTTATACTTGCACACATCGAACGTTGCTAGTGAAACATTTATTGCATTGTTTTTTTTTTTATTTACTTGTTCTATTACAAAAAAGATAAGGTATGGTTGAATAGGGAAGAGGAAAGATGTTATGAAGCTGTTGGTATTTGATTTAGACTTGGTGGGTAGTTGAAATTGATGTCTAAGGCAATTGCAGAAAAATTGTGTATGCGGTTTTTTTTTTTTTCCATCTTGTCTTGGTAGGTTCTTGTAAAGATATTGTAATTGGGGACATTAAATAAAGTGAAGAAAAAATGCATTAAATCTGTCTTTTGAAGAATAGAATTTGATAAAAAATATCAAATTAGTATCTTGAAGAAACAAGGTTCATGGAAATGTATTGGAGTTGTCTTATCAAGAGACAAGTTCAATATGATAGCACTAACCTTGTCTTTCAAAATGATGAGTTTAGTTGATTTCTCATCGTCTCTTAAATAGATAAATGGAATTGATATTATTTTTTTCGAGTGGTATTTTGATAATAATTTATTAAAATATCACCTTTTCCTTTTTTTACTCACTATACATTACATTAAATTAACTTTGAAGGTTTGAAAAATCTTAAACATATTTTTTAAAAAATCAACCAATACATGCAAAGGGTATCATTTAAGACACATAAGGTCAAAATTACAATTATATCCCCTTAGTCTATGTATATTTTGCTTCCCTATTTTCTAAATTGTGCGCACAAACCCATATCTTATGAAAACTATACAATTAGACTCTAAAGTAGTGAAAATGCACATTTTTAAAAGATTAAAGGATCTAAGCACATGGTTTTAAAGATGATGGAGGCTATGTGTACATGAAGCAACATAAAGGGTATATTTAACTATTTATAATTAAAAAAATCCTAAAATTTTATTTTAGCCAAATAAGGATGAATTTATTTACTTTAATAATGTATTGGATAGTCATTTGCATTGATGACATAAATGAGATAACATTTGGTATCTTATATATTTTATCGTAGCGATCTTTACCATTAAAAAAGGAAAAAATAAATTATAAATTATCCCCTTGAACTTTTACCAAGGACTTTCAAAATGACTTTTTGACTTATTAAATTTTTAAAAATTGGCACAATTAAGGACATTTAGCATTTCTTAATGAATCCAGTTGAGTAAATATGCACATAGATGAAATTTTATAGGGATAAATCTGCACATAAGTAAAAGTTTGATGGGTATTTTGTAACTTCCATTGTTTTTGTTTTAATGAAAACATTAAGTGTCCTCAATTGTGTAATTTTTTTAAGGGCTTAAGGGGCCAAAAGCTCAATTTGAAAATTTAGATGATGAATCCACATCTAAGTAAAAGTTTAAGAGGGTAATTTGCAATTTCACCAAAAAAGAAATGGAAAGATGTAAGACATGAAATATGAAGTAAAATAAATGGGATATATAACATAGGTGGGATATATGCAAGTTAGTTTAAGGGTCTTACAAATAATAACTATCATATGATAAATTATCTATATGTATTTTCAAATGATTAGATAAGTGATTTATTTTAATTATATATCATTTTAAATGTAAATTGTATAATGTCTATGGCATTTAAAAGTATTTATTTTAATTAAATTTTTGAAATTTTATTGGGATATTATGAGGTAAGTTCAGTTTTTTTTTAACCCTATGATGTTTATATCTTTTTTGTACTATCGTGATATTATAAGTTTATTATAATTAAAAACTAGCCTTCTATATAAGTGTCTTCCCCTATAATTGTAAATTTGACTATTGATATAACTTATAATATTAAAAAAATAATAATTATTAATTGGTAGATTACACTCGAAAGCATCAACATTTTGAGGTATATTTGTTTAAGGTATCAATAATTTAAGTTGAAATACCTTGAATTTTACCAACCTAAATTAGGAATATAATAATCAAATACTAAGAGATTGTGGGTAGTTTTGAATCTCATTTTAAGTTTAACTTAATTTAATTTAGATAGTTTTGTTAATTGAATTCCATAAACTATAGGATATAATTAGACGGTTTAACATAATTTAATTAGTAAATAGATTTAATTGAAAATAGAGATTCTAATATAGCAAATACCCATTTTAACCTATTAAATTAATTCAATCTTCTATCTCTAACATAACAAGCTACTCAATCCCTTCCAATTATCGATTTAAAACCAATGTCTTAAGTTGAATTACTTACATTCCTAATTCACTAAAATGGAACCTAATCATTCTTTCCTTATCCAATAAGTAAATTAACAACTATTACTTCTTAGAAGATCCTAGCAAAACACTAACAAATTGTGACTAGTCCATGTCATTTTCAACATTTCTTGTATAAATCGAATTCCTCCTCCTCATGTGTCATCTTCAAGATTTCATATATAAATTGAATTTTTCATTCTCATATGTCATTTTTAAAGTTATTTGTACAAATTAAATTTTCCTTCTCTAATCCGTAAATTACCCTTCATCCTTATCTATATGAAATGATTAATTTGCCCATTTCTATAAAATATCTAAAGGCACCTTAGTTGTTCTTAATATGTCATGACAATAATTTATATCTACTAAATTATCCTTAACCCCCATCTAATATGCCTGAAAATATCTAAGGGCGTATTAGTCAATCTAATTTGTTTCTACTAAACCAAACTTCATAAGTTCAACTCCTAAATCACTAAATATCGAATTTAGACATTTGAGCCCAAATTCCCACTCCTTAAATCTTATAAATTTAAATCTAAATATTTACTTTCAAAAATTAATTCCTAAACCCCTAAATTTCTAAATTCAAGTGAAATATTAATTTTCCTTCAATAAAAATTCTAAAATTTAATATTTAATGTAAATTGGCAAGCCTTTAATTCTTACTTCTTAAATCAATTTCTAATTTTCAAAAGCTTATAACCTAAAAGCGTGATTCATGACAATTGAGTCTAAGCCCATTAACATGAATTCAAGAAGCCAAAACTAAAAGATCAAGTTCATTGATCAAAGCCCATATAATACCCTAAATTTTAAATAATTCCAACATGTCAAAGGACCAAAATGACCTTAGCCAATTCTAGAGAATTATACACTTATGAAATGACCAAAATACCCTTATTAAAGTGAAATGACAAAAAAGCCCTTAATCCTAAAGGAAATTATAAGATGTAAATTGCTATAAATATGGCCCTTAGAAAACCCTAATTCCCTCTTTCTTTTAATAGCACCCAAACCCCTAAATTTTTCAAGAAAAACCTCTCTTAAACACACAAAAGTACTACAACAATTTCTCTTCAAGTCAAGCTTCTAATTGGTAAGGAGATACATTCTTATTCCATTGTTTGACTACTTAATTTCTTCCCTAAAATCTAATATCTAGTTTCAATTGATTCTTAGGTAGTATTTGAAGGTAAAATCAATCATTAAATTGGGATTACCATTAGAAGCATCATCAATGTATTGGAGTAGTAGTGGTAGAAAAGATTAATAGACAACTTTTCACAAATCAAGTAAGTAATTGTAGCTGATATGTTAGATTATGTTCATGATATTTAAATTCATGCAAGTTACTAAAAATAAACTTAGATACAAATTTTTATTAATATATATGATTAAGTGCATGGAAACTAAAAAGTATATATATGAGTATGAATGAAACTAGAAATTTAAGTATGTGAAATTATTGTGTGTTTATTATATATAGCATACCGAAATTTATATGTGTTATATGATTGAATTAATGTGTTTTATTGAAATGAAATTATCAAATAAATATATATATTAAATATAAAATCCGTTGAAGTATATATATATGTATGTACGTTATGTTGATATATGGACAAATCAGGGTTAATAATGACAATTTGAGCTATGATTTGTGATTTAATTGTACCATCTAAACCTATATATATCCTAGATAAAATAACATAAAAAGAAAAAAGCACGTGTTAAGATGATGTAAGTATGCTGGAAAAATCAATTTATATGCATATATATGGAATCCAGATAGTTTGAGTTATTAAATTTAAATGAAATATTAAATGATATTATTTTTTGATGAAATTTATAAAAATGGTAGCTTAACATGTCCATATATAAATTGGGAAATTTTCATGATTTTTGAAATACATTTACTATTTTTAAAAATGAAATTACAAAATATCAAAATAGGGTAAAACAATGTTTTTGCCAGCCGTGGTAGTGTAAATATATAGGACTGAACCAATGACTTTTTCTTCTTTTTCTTGGGTGAAAGTATAAAATTTTGAAATCTGAAGAAGTCTATTTTAATATAGTATAAAGAACCGATCAAGAACCGACAGTCTTGAGGGTCAATTTTGATCGAATTGATTGGTCATCATTACTTATGCTTTGCTTTGGATAGTTTTTTGTTAATTGAAATTAAAACCATAATTAACTAATTAATTTAGGCCAACTGAAATTATGAACATGTAAAAAATATATGTTAGATAGTTTACATAGAAATTTTAGCTTAAGAACCCATGTTTAAGATAGGGAACTGATTGATTAAAGTTAGGGTGCATATTAGTTTTCTATAGGAAATGAAATATTGGAATTAAAGACAAACTAAATCTAATCAAATAAATATGAAATAAATTTAAATAATGTATTTTCATATTAAAATATAAATTTTAAGATGAATAATTAATTATTTTTATTTTATGAATTTGTTTAATAAAACAGATATAAATATGTCATTATGAGACAATATAAATATATCAGGGAACTATTTTAGATTTCTTAGCATATTTAGAGGTAATAACGGATTATGAATGATATAAATACAATAATTATGTCTTCAATGAGTAATTAATATGAATTTTGTAATTCAATACTTCCTAAGTAGATACTTACACGCTTTTAGTTTACCTTCTACTTTATCTTCTGAAGTATCTTTCTAGCCTATCTTTTGTTTGTTCATAGTACAGACATTGTATCAGGTATACAGTGACTTGTGTGTTATGTGTTAGGATAGACATTCAAAATGAATTAATACTTAAATAACTTATTACTTATGTGTGGTTATTTAACCCGGCTCGAGGGGTAACAACCTTGTTAAGCAGTGCCAACACAGTAATTAGGTGCTTAAGCTATTATGGGTGGCTTGGTAGCTAGTTGATAGGGGAAACGATAGTGGGATAATGTCCATCTAAATAGGAGAGAAGTAATATAGTATGGCTCGTGTTTTATGGGATTGGTTGGACTGCATTGTATTATGGATTGAGATAAGTAGAGATGCGTAACGGTTGTGACCCCTAAATAAGGCTATTATTTGTATAGGTAGGATATATAGATATTTGAGCTGTCTATATCAACCTTTGAGAAGTTGCTACTACCTAGGATTCCTAGGTTCCTAGATTGTTGACGAAGTGTAGGTGATTGTGTGAGTGCTTCACTATTGTTTCGACACTCTACTTTAAAGATATAACTTTTGATTGTTGCATTACATTTAGAAGAGGTGTGTATGTCTATACTTGTGTTTGTTGTTATACTGGATTTTGGCTCATTCCTTTATTTTTTAGGTGTTGATGACTTTGATGATGATACATATGATTACATTAGGTACGTCATGAATTTCGAGAAGCTACTCAATGTGTGGAGTGATTAGGATCACTGGACTTATTTAGCCTTATTTAAGATTGGATCATAAACTTATATTACAATAAGGGTCTATTAGTGAGCTCATGGTTTTATGATGAGATAATCAATACTCTTTAGTTTAAAATATTTGATGGTATGTAACTTATTATGTATTGTCTACTCTTAGAAGTAACCTATTTGGAAATCATTTTGAGAAATGTATTTTTTCGCTGCAAATCAATTGTTTCCATAATAATTTGATGATTTCAGAATCTAAAATTTGTTTAGCAACGATTATAATAAACTATAGATTAGGTTAACCTTAAGGTGTGACATCTGAGCGTTATGTGTGGTGGTTGAACACGCCTTAACCTAATTCAGGGTGTAACATAAGTGGTTAAAGAGAGAATCTAACGTTTTATGAAATATTTTGTTGCAAACTTCGAGTTATTTCCATTGGTGATACCTCAGCTTTTTGAATATAATGGAAATGTACTTGAATAAAATTTTGGCCTATAAAAACATCTAAACTTTTCAAATAATGTACACACTATACCTTTGGCTGAAATTTGGCTAATTCTCAAGCAAGATGTTGACGTGGACAATTTCTCTATCATAGGACTCACCTTCTCTCCACTAGTTGGCAATACATCATTCTTCTTCTTCTTCTTCTTCCTCTCTCTCTTTCTTAATAATAATAAAAAAAGAAATATTCCTTTTCACTATGGAATTGAATAAAACAAAAAAAAGCTATTAAATTTTTCTTCCCCCCCTCCCCCCCTCTTTCTCTCTCTCTTTTTTAACTTTCCTCTCTCTCTTTCTCTTTCTCTTTTTGCTGTTGCTTCTGCTTCCTCGCTCCCTCCTTCCCTCTCTATCTCTCTTAAACCAAAAAATTTTCACCATTAACAAGATCAAACATAAACATCAGTCAAACAGTATTGTATAATTATTCCTTTCTCTCCTACCCCCCTCTCTCTGCTGTGGGTCCTCATTTCAACCATCTCGATTACAAACCCATTTCTACTTCTTCTCCTTATACTTCACACACTCCCCACCACAACACATTAACAAAAATTCCTAATTTCCTCCTATAATTTCCATACTAATTACTCCAGATTTAGGATCAAATCTTGAAAACGTTGTCTCACTCGATCCCAACCAAATCATCACCAAGTGTACTATTTGTGAGTTGTCTCGTTTGTTTGGTCATGGGTTTATGTTTACATGTGGAGTGTTGGTTTGATTTTCCGATAAAGGGTCAACAGTAATGTGTTTGTGGTCTTGGCTTTGTGATTTGCAATTAAGTGGTTAAGTAGTGGTAGGAAGGGTATTATTGTGGGTTTGGTTTGTGACGAAGGTGGTGTTGGAGGTTTGGTTGTGAGTAGTTGTTCGGTTTTGTGGTTGGTGGTTAGTGATTGTTTTGAGTTAAGAAATCTTTATGCTTGTTTTTATATTTATTTATTTAAAAGAAGAAGAAGAAGACAAAAGTGAAGGGGGTGGGATGACATGCATGCCAGCTAGGAGAGAGAAATTGTACTTATCAACATTTGCTTGAGAATTCACTTGATTCCGGCCAAAGGTATGGTGAGTGTAAGATTTAAAAGGTTTAGGTATTTTTATGGGCCAAAATTTTATTCAGGTACAATTTCGTTATATTAAAAAGGTTCAAATATCACTAATAAAATTAATCCCGTAAAGCTCATTTAAGTTATCAATGTTTGGATTGATTTTTCACTAAGTTTTCTTAATTTTCATCAATTGTTAATTGTTATAGCCTATTTGACCCATTTTATAAAATATTGATTTATATTTTTAATCACTTAAAATGTCAATACTTAAATAAAATTAATTTTAAAAACTACATACTTTTATCCTTAATCTTTTTAAAAATGCACTATGTTGCTATTTTAGTGGTCTAAATACACACTACGGTTTTAATGATCATATAACATGATTAGACAGCACATGAAATAACCTAAAGCGGGTGTAGTTGCAATTAACTTATTTATTTTTTTAAATAAACTTTCTGTTTGTCTTTTACGAAAAATTACAAACATATGACTTGAGTTTTTGTAATTATACAAATAAGTGACCCGAGTTCTTATTTTTAGGGTAAATTATACGAACACTTATTGAAAACTCTTAAAATTGTATGGACCTCTTACTTTTTAAAAACGCACCCCTTGTAATATTTATGGGTCCCACTTTTTAATACGATGAGCTTTGACATGTGTCGACATAGAATTAAAAAGTAATTATTATGTTTATTTATTTGCTGAAGTATAATATTTAACTCCTTTTCTAGCAATAAATTGGATCCACGGAAATACCCACCCACATAATTTTAAAAAATAATAATAAAGTTGTAGCTTATATAAATCCCAATCCTAACCGACAAAAATTGTGACGAAATCCTCAATTGTTCAAATCTTTTACTTAATTATAATATACAAGACATTAAATCACAATGTAAAATATCCAAAATCAAAGACAATAAAAATCCCTTAACAATTGCAATGTGGCATAGCTAAATAGAATAACCAAATGAAAAAATCACAAGTTAAACAATGTTTCATTACTTTATATTTTCTTATGTTTTATTGTTATTAAAACACCGCAAGTAAATATTTAAACCTGGAATGGTTATACTATAATGCTTTGTTATTGGGTGTGTTCTTGTGCATAAAGTATTTACCTCATGCATTTTTTTTCTTCTTTTCTTTTAGCTAGTTAATTTATAATAATTTTGAGTTATTATTTTTCTAAACCTCTTATGGGCAATCTATGTTATGTTTGCTCAATACTATTAGGTTGGACTTACAGAATCAATTTCACACACAAAATGCAATTTTTTAATTTATTTATTATTCACTACAAACTTACATGCCAAATTAAGTGTATAGTAATTATATATTTTCCTATATATGGTTTTTTAATATTTTTTTTGGTTTTATATTTGATCATTTTTATTGATAATTTTTTTTAACATAATTATTTGCTATGCCAACAAATAAATATGACGTGGCATTAAATGTAGTAATTTTTTTTATTTTATGTTAGCAATATAACACACATCAACTGTCAACATATTAAAAAGTGTTAAGTTTTCGAAAACTAGAGCTTCAATACAATTTCAAAACTTTTCAAGGGGTGCACACGCATTTTACCCTTATTTTTAACAAATAAATAACCTATATTTTTGTTTTTTACAAATAATGTGTTTTGATACCTTGCAAATACGTCATTTGTGTTTTAATTTTTGATAAATACATAACATATATCGCTAATATATTATCAACATAAAGTGAAAAAATACACGTAATGTTATTATCAAAAATCAAAACTTATATGACTTATTTAAAAAATACAAAAATAATGCAAATAATATATTTGTTAAAAATAAAACTTAAATTAATGTCAAAACTCATATCAAACTTTTATAACACTTGTTTTTGTATTTTACCTTGTTTTTTATTTTTTAATTCTAATCTTTTTTTTTTGAAATAATTTCTTTGGCCAACCGTTTTTCTTTCTGCTGTTGATTGGTGCATAGAACTACCGAACTTCGTAAGCTCAAACCAAGCATCGTTTCCTTCGTACCTTTCAAGCAGGAAGACAACCCCAAGGTCTAACACCCTACTCTCTCTTTCTCTCTCTCTCTCACACACACAATATGGCACTGCAGCTATGGGATACCTTAAAAGAAGCAATAACAATCTACACTGGCATGTCTCCTGCAACTTTCTTCACAGTGCTTGCTCTTCTTTTGGCTATATACCATGTAGTTTCTGGGCTTTTTGGGTCATCTGATCATCGCCATCAGACTTCAAGGGGTTTTCCTGAACAGACCAAACCACTGCCTCCTGTACAGCTAGGTGAGATCACTGAAGAAGAGCTTAAACAGTATGATGGAAAAGATCCTAAAAAGCCTCTTCTTATGGCTATCCAGGGACAGATCTATGATGTGTCTCAAAGCAGGTAAATTTGATTTCTTTTGGAGTTTTCCTGATATGGGCTTTGGGTTTTGGCATTTGGGTATCCAAAAAGTTTGGTCCTTTTGCTACTATTTATGTTTATTGAAGTTGTTGTCTTTTTTTCATTTTATATCATGATGTTTCTTTTGATTTTTAGAGGTTTTATTGACGTGGGTTTGGGTTTTTGGCTTGTGGGTAGGTTTAAAATTTGGTTCCTTTGCTTGTATGTTTGTCTGTAGCAATTGTCCTTGGCCATGATGTTTTTCCAAAGAAGGTAAAGTTTTGATTTTTAGGAGATCATCGATATGGATTTTTTGACTTTTGTCTCTGGGTATGTTAAATCTTTGTTTCTTTTCTACTATGAATCTTCAAGGTTAACACTTTTGTATTGTGAACTTGCATAGAAATTGTCTGATATCATGATATTTCTCTGGACGGGTAAAGTTTTAATCCTACGACTTTATATTTATAGGTTTTGGATTTTTGGCTTCTGGGTGTGATAAACTATGATGTTTCTTTTAGTAGGTAAAGTTTTGAGTTTTGAGTTATAGGAGAAGTTTATTGCTTCTGTGTATGTTTCAAGGTGATTTCTTATATTCTTAGGCATAGTTATACGCTGAGGAAAATTTCAATTCCTGTTTTGATTAATGCACACTTGATGTATTGTACTTACCGAAGTGCATTTTTTCCCTTTAGGATGTAATTTTGATTACTATTTTGTCTTTGACGCAAATTCAATGCATTATATTTATTCTTAGTCTTACTCATCAAGTCATAATTTTGATCGCATAACCCGCATACAACGTGTTAACATCATTTCATTGATTTAGTCGGAGTAGTTTTTCTTGTGGGATTGTGGAAGAGATTGTTCTTAGCAATACAGAATACTTATGTGCCAACTTATTTTGTAATAGAGCTGAAATATACTGGGCTATTGAGCATCAATCATGATATAACAATAGACTATAATAAACATGCAGTGGTTAAATTGTTCTTAAAGATATATTGTGGCCTTAAGGGAAGGTTTTCTTTCCTTTTTTTTTTTTTTTTCAATGTGGGCGCTTGTTTGTCTATGCTGCCTGAATGCTTTGGCTTCCCATGGCTCTAGTACTAGTCAGACTGACTTTCGAAGTAAGCAAGATGCAAGATCAGCAGATTCAATTCTGAGTTTGATTGACCTGATCATACTGGATACTGGACAATTAATGATATATGCCATCCTCGCAGTTTTATAGTTACTAATGGTGCTAAATTTTTTTGGCTAATGCAACATGATATGTGTGTTAATATAGCTAGTGCATGTACGACTTTGGGCAGAAAAGTGGAATGATCAGTTACTTGTCTTCACCTTTGGAAACACTCTCTTGGTAATCGGTAATACCAAAAACAACTTTTCTGTGCCCTTTCCACAATTTTGATTCTTGCTGATGTAGGAACATATTTAATAATGTGGAAATTTACAGTTATGCATACTAAAAAAATTAAATGGATGCATTTATGTCTTGGCTTTTCTTTGAGCACTTTGTTTATAAAGTTTTGTATCTCAAGGGCTCATACTCTCACTTTCTTGAGCTTGGATTTGGGAGATTCATCATTGTGCCGTTTAATGCTCCTCTGTTTGGAACAGGCATAGCCAGATTATTATAAGACAGCTATGGTTCAGTTATTCTTCTTTCTTTAACGATGGATGATTGATCTCTCCTTTTAAAAGGCATATTTTATTCGTGGTCAAAAAGTATGAGGATCTTACCTGTTTTTGCTTTCCCATACTTACCATGATCAAAGGTCACCACTAATATTTGCCATGATGACCTGGACTTTCGAATGTAGAAATAATAAATAGCATGGCATGCTAACTGTTCTGGATTCTTGTGCTCCCCATGTCTTGTTCTCCAATGCAATTGGACTGTGTAGACTGAGGTGGCATAAAATCAGGAGTAACCAGGGGAAACTTGGATTGAATAGGGCCGCAATAGCTCTTTGATCAGACTTGATATAGTGAATACCTTAATTTACTTTCAAATATTAACTTCTCCTTGCTATGGTGGTACTCACAATTAGCAATTTCTTCTGTAGGATGTTTTATGGACCAGGAGGTCCTTATGCCCTATTTGCTGGAAAGGATGCGAGCAGAGCTCTAGCCAAGATGTCATTTGAAGAGAAAGATCTGACTGGTGATATATCAGGCCTTGGCTGTTTTGAACTTGAGGCCCTGCAAGACTGGGAATACAAGTTTATGAGCAAATACGTCAAAGTTGGCACTATCAAGACGGCAGTTCCTGAATCCATGTCTGCCGGTGAATCTGCAGAAGCCAATGACCAAGGTGCTCCTAACTTAACTGAAGATGGGCCATCTGAGAGTGCACCTTCTGATGCCCATTCATCAGTTAAGGCTAAGGAAGATATGACAGACAAGCATACTGAGTAAGATCAATACTGAAGCATGGCAAGCTGGCCTATGCAGCTTGCTTCTTTCAGCTGGAGAAAGGAGAACCTTTTGTGAGAGAGAGACAAGGAGTGGTCTTGTTAGACTGTATATATCCAATTACAAGCATGTCTTATCCTGAGATTTTACAATTTTTAGCCTAGGATACCATACACTTACTGTCCAGTTGCTGTGGTCAATAATGGTGTTGATAAACTCTGAACTTCGAGATCAGGATTCCTTCCTGTCTGTGTTATCATAGAATAAAATTTTCTCCAACGGCTGACTCTGTTCTTGTTATTGAGTTGAGAGATGATGATTCAAGCTTGCCAGCTGGAATGTATCTGTAGAGTATTGCTCTTTCTCTTCCTTTCTTTCTAGGACGACAGTTAAAATGTATGTTTCACTGTAATGCATCTGCCAAAAAGTGTTTCTATGCTCTTGTCTACTGAATGAAGTAAACTGGCTTTTAGTTTGAATGAAGAATCAGTGTCATTACATGACAACTAAATTCTTTCATTATTTTCTCGTACTAAATTGTCTCATGTCTTTCAAAAGCCGAAATACATGCTGAGCCAATCATTTTAGTTCCCTGCTTTGCCCCTGCACAGATTAGTATCTGGAATCAGTGGAAAGGTGCCGTGGATAAGTGTTGTGTTGAGTATGCACAAGCTTGTCCTGCTGCTTTAATTCAAAGAACATAATCATAGCAACAGAATCTGCGGTTTGCAATATATTGTAAGCTGCCTTTGTTTATGGCTCTGATGATAATTACAAGTAATTTACCACCACTTTTCAACAATCTATCTTTTTTACCCTATTTCATGTCACCTATCAGTCTTGCACCTCCAGTTTTGCAGCAACCTTACACGCTCAGATCTTTGGCATAGAATGACATTAAGTCATTCAGCTGGCATCCTCAGTCCTCACCTTGTGTTACTCGGGTAGCTCGCGGACTCAACTCAGATTCTCGCGGTTCAGAATGTATTATTTGACCCGAAGTATTTAAAGGTGTGAAAACGAGTAAACCCTAATCACACTCACCTCTCAGATAAGTAATTTCTCTTAAGGTTCTTTCTCTCGTGTTTTTTTATTTTCCTAAAAACCCTAACCCTAATGGTTGTTTGTTGATTTGCAGGTAAAAATCAAGAAAGTCAGTGAGACTATTCGAGTCAGTCTCCAACTCCTAACACTTGGTTACAGGGGAATGTCTTTCCCTTTTCTGCAATCTCTTATTTATAGGATTCCAGTTTGGAATCAATTTGTTACATCGAGCTGTCTATTTGTTTGTTACATGCAAGCTGGTTGTTTAACTAGATCTATACTATTTCTAACTTTTACAGACTGTTGCTTAGCTGTAAATCTTAGCTGTTAAAAGCTAGATCTATGTATCTTTACCACTATTTGGTTCTATCGTAACTATTTACTGGATGTGATCTTTCATCCACCTTGGTTGCCTTCGGATCCTGTTTGAAAATCTGTTATTATTCGTAACAGATTGCTCCCTTTCTCGAAAAATAACCTTGTCCTCAAGGTTATAACTGGAATAGATTTGGGAAAAACTATCCTAATCTTCCCATGAAGTGTCTTCTAGGGGTAATCCTCTCCACTGGACCAAAACTTGTTTAAACGGTTGGTTGTTTCTGAGAATAATTCGATTGTTGAGTAAAATCAACGGTTGAATTAATGGTTGATTATTCAGTGTCTCTGTGGGTAATTCCAATGTTTGCTCTGGTACTCCTTGTGCTTTCTTCAGTAAAGATACATGAAACACACCATGTATCTTAGAATAAGATGGCGGCTTAAGGTGATATGCACATGCCCCAATCCTTTTAAGAACTTGAAGGGGTCCATAGAACCTTTTGGAGAGTTTGTGAGATTTATCTAGAGAAACTGAGACCTGTTGGTATGGCTGGAGCTTGACATATACCAGATCTCCTGGTTGAAACTCCAAATGTGTTCTTTGTTTATCAGCATAAAACTTCATTCTCTCTTGAGCTTTGGTCAGATTGGCTTTTAGAGAGCTCAATAATTTGTCCCTGTCCAATAATTCTTGATCAATTGCATCCAATTTAGAAGCACCTCTTGTATAGGATGCTATAGTGGGAAGGGGTCTCCCATAAACCGCCTGAAAAGGAGTGAGTCCAGCACCTTCATGAAATGAAGTGTTGTAGGCATATTCTGCCCAAGGTAAAAAAGAAACCCATTTATTTGGGCAATCCATTGTATAGCACCTCAGGTATAGCTGCAATGTCCTGTTCATAACCTCAGTCTGGCCATCACTTTGAGGGTGATAGGCACTGGTTGTGAGTAACTTGGTCCCACTTAAGGAAAATCGCTCTTTCTAAAAACGGTTCATAAAAATTGCATCCCTGTCAGTCAGAATTGAGCGAGGAAACCCATGTAGTTTAATAACCATGTGTAAGAATAAGGAAGCCACCTTGGTAGCAGTGTAGTGAGTATCCAATGCTCCTAAATGACGGTATTTAGAGAGCCTATCCGCTACTACCAATATTACTGTGAAACCTTGGCATTTAGGAAGGGAGGTAACAAAATCCATATTGACATTTTCCCAAATTTGTTCTGGAATAGGTAGTGGACTCAATAATCCTGCTGGATGGCGAGTAGAATATTTGACTTGTTGACAAATGGCATAAGTCTGTACAAATTTCTCCACCATGGCACGCATTCCCTCCCAAAAAAATTCTGAAGACAGTCTTTTAAATGTCTTCAAATAACCAAAATGCCCTGAGGAAGGTGAAACATGAAACTCTGACAGTAATTAAGGAATAAGAATTGACTGAGGCACCATAAAAATTCGATTATTCAAGTATAATAAATCATTCCTCCATGTCAAGTTATATTTGATTGTTTTCCCTTCTTTCATGGCAGATATGAGCTCACAAAATTCCTTTAAGGAATTGTATTCATTTTTTTAATGTATGAATGAAAGAAAATTTGGGCTTTGTCCAAGCAAAATAAGTCTCTTCTTTTGAGTATTGTCTGGATAATGCATCAACTACTTGATTGTCCACTCCAGCCTTATACATGATAGTATAATCATAGCCCATAAGCTTTGACAAATACTTCTGTTGTTTTGGAGTTTGGATTGCTTGAGTGAGAATTTCCTTAAGACTTCGATGGTCAGTCTTAATGATAAAATGAGATCCCAAAATATACTGTCTCCACTTCCTAACAGCTTCCACGATTGCATAAAGCTCTCTTACATAAGCTGAAGCTTTTCTTAAATGAATAGGCATCTTTTTGCTAAAGAAAGCCACTGGATGATTCTTCTGTAATAAGACCGCACCTATTCCTGAACCTGAAGCATCAGTTTCTATAATGAAAGGCTCCTGAAAATTTGGCAAGGCCAAAATTGGAGTTGAAACTAAAGCTTGCTTAAGCTTGTCAAACGCCATTGTAGCTTCTGGATTCCAATAAAAAGCATCTTTTTGTAATAAGTCTGTTAAAGGACTAGCAATAGATGCATAATTTCGAATAAATCTTACATAATAGCCAGATAATCCCAAAAAAGCCCTGAGTTGTTTAATAGAAATGGGAGTGGGCCATTGAGTGATTGCTTTAATCTTCTTGGCTTCAGGTTGTACTCCTTGGTGAGATAAAAAAATGTCCTAAATACTTAATACAGGACTCCCCAAAAGAACATTTGGAATGCTTAAGATAAAAAGTATTATCTAACAAAATTTGCAATACCTGACCCAAATGTTCAATATGATCAGTCATAGTTCTACTATAAACTAAAATATCATCAAAGAAAACCATGACAAATTTACGAAGAAAGGACCTGAAAATTTTGTTCATGATACTCTGAAATGTAGTTAAAGCATTGCTAAGTCCGAATGGCATGACAAGGAATTCATAATGCCCTTCATGCGTTCGAAAAGCGTTTTCTCAATGTCGTGGGGATGCATCCTGATTTGATGATATCCCGCGCGTAAATCCAATTTGGAAAAGACTAAAGCACCATATAATTCGTCTAATAACTCATCAATGGTAGGAATTAGAAATTGGTCCTTAATAGTGACATGATTTAAGGCACGATAATCAACACAAAATCTCCAGTGCTGTCTTTCTTCTTCACCAATAGTACTGGAGAAGAATAGGGACTGGTGCTATGTGGATGATGCCTTGCTGCAACATGTCAGTAACTTGCCTCTCAATTTCAGTTTTCTGAAAATGAGGATACCTATAAGCCCGAACATTCATGGACCTTTTCCTCCTTGAATGTGAATTTGATGTTGAATATCTCTAAGTGGGGCAATGATGAAGGTGCTTCAAACACGTGAGAGTATCTGCCCAATAATGCTTCAAGTCTTTATTGATGGTGGTAGTCTCATATGTGTTATCACAAACCTCCTGAGCCAAAAATTGAAAACAAGAAGCCACCTCATCCTTTTTAGTAGCCGAAAATTGATGGTGTGAAATCTGTGCTACAACCTCTTTGTGTCCCTGCAAAGTTACTAACAATCCTTGATGCATAAACTGCATAGTTAATTGACCATAATCAATTGTTACTGGTCCTAAGATTGTAACCATTGAACCCCCAAAACTATGTCAGCACCCTGGATAGGCAAACATAAAAATCATCAGAAAAACAAAATCCTTGAATATTAAAATCAACAGATTGACATTTCCTTGACTGTGCATTTTAGTACCATCCCCTATGAGGACATTAAACTGAAGGGCTGAAGAAACAGTCAAATTGAGTTGCTTAACAACTCTGCTTTGCACAAAATTGTGTGTACTCCCTGAGTCAACCAATATGCCCACTGTTTTATTATTAATAACCCCTTGAAATCTCAATGTTCGAGGTAGGGAGGTGCCAGTCAAGGCATGATAACTGATAGTACAGTCATCGAAATGATCAGAATGTTCTGAAGCAGAAAAATCATTTCATTCTGTTTCGACTTGCTCAAATTCATCCCCTTCATCATCTGTAATCAAAAGAAGGAATTTGGCTTTGCATTTATGATTGCGATGATATTTTTCATCGCAATTATAGCACAAACCCTGTTCTCTTCTCGCATTCATTTTTGCTTGACTCAACTTTTTAAAATGGATGGTGGGTTTAGATGATGATGACACGGTAGTCTGATTAGAAGGGTGAGTAGAAACTGCAGACTTTGCAAATTGCAAAGTATTTGATCTAGAAGAAACATATTTTGGGAAAGAAAACTGTTTTGAAGAGAAACTTGTATCTATAAACTTGGACTCATACATTTTGGCTAACCAAATTGCATGAGAAATGGAAGATGGTCGAGCAATTTGAATTTCTCTTCTAATAAATGGTTTTAATCCTGATACAAAACAACTTAATAGAAAAGTGTCTGATAAACCCACCACTCGAGTTGAAAGATTATCAAATTCAGATTGATACTCATCCACTGACCCCTTTTGAACCAATTTGGATAAAGTCTCTTGGACATCATCATATTCAGAAGGACCAAATCTGGTCTCCAACGATTTCAAAAACAAGGGCCAAGTCGAGATTTGTTGATTTTGTTCCATCCATTGGAACCATTTTAGTGCCTTTCCCTCTAAAGCAAATGAGGCAATCACCAGTCTCTGATTTTCAGGAACATTATGAAAATTGAAAAATTTTTGTGTTTTAAAAATCCATCCCAACGGATCATCCCCATCAAATTTAGGAATTTCTAATTTTAATCCTGTCAGCAAATTATCATTTAATGAACTGCTAGAAAAGGATGAATTATTAGCATCGGGAGTAGAATGTGATGCAACTAGATGTGTAATATTCTCTACAAAGTCTATTTTGCTATGCAAAGATTGTAAAGAAGTAGACAGTGTTTGCATATTTTCATGCATTTTAGCATTTGTCAACATTTGTTCCTGAAAACTATCTTGCATTACCTTCACTGATTCTGCAATAGAAAATACCAAAGATTGCAATTTAGCAACATCATCTTGTGTTCTGGCTGCCATGACAAAAGAAAGATCTGTAATTTAGCTTCTGCAACTCTCAAACCAACTGAGCAACGAGAGCACCCATGTTACTCGGGTAGCTCGCGAACTTAACTCAGATTCTCGCGAGTCGAAATGTATTATTTGACCCGAAGTATTTAAAGGCGTGAAAACGAGTAAACCCTAATCACACTCGCCTCTCAGATAAGTAATTTCTCTTAAGGTTCTTTCTCTCGTGTTTTTCCCTTTTCCTGAAAACCCTAACCCTAATGGTTGTTTGCTGATTTGCAGGTAAAAATCAAGAAAGTCAGTGAGACTATTCGAGTCAGTCTCCAACTCCTAACACTCGGTTACAGGGGAATGTCTTTCCCTTTTCTGCAATCTCTTATTTATAGGATTCCAGTTTAGAATCAGTTTGTTACATCGAGCTGTCTATTTGTTTGTTACATGCAAGCTGGCTGTTTAACTAGATCTATACTATTTCTAACTTTTACAGACTGTTGCTTAGCTGTAAATCTTAACTGTTAAAAGCTAGATCTATGTATCTTTACCACTATTTGGTTCTATTGTAACTATTTACTGGATGTAATCTTTCATCTACCTTGGTTGCCTTCGGATCCTATTTGAAAATCTGTTATTATTCGTAACACCTTGATCAAACAAATTGTCATAAAATAATTGAGTTGCTGACTTGTGGAGCTAATTGACTTTGAAATCAATTTTGGCAGAGGTTTGTTTGTTCTTATTCACTTTTACCTCTGTCCTCTATGGTAATTTTAATCTTCCACAACCATCGTATATATAGGACTGGGAGTTCACAACTTTCCAATGTTGAACACCCACGAAGAGTCACATAGCAATCTCCGAAAACAAACTAGGGAAAACTTCTTTCCTAGATCCTGTGCACCTTGGATTGCACAATATTAATGTTATGTCTATAAGTGAATTGGTCTCATTGATATAACGGGAGCCTGTGCTTGTGCTCCAGGTCAAGGCAAGAAAATTTTTGGTTTGCTGTGCCATACTGCTAGATTTTGACTTTACGTTTTTGGCAGTAAGTAGGTGCGCTTTCTTGCGTACCGGTTGGTTGTAGCTAATAGTTGAATTCCATAGGTGAACTCAACGTTCGAACTGGTTTTAGGGATGATGTTAAATCAAGTGTTTAAATTTTTAATTTTTGGTAATTTAGTATCTTATAAATAGATTTTAACAAATTTTTGCTTACATTTTCAAAGTACATGCAGTTCAATATCTCCGTTAAATAATATTTGATAGACATTTATTTTGATGATAGAATAATAACAGATTAAGTGTTTATACTTTCAATTTTTTAACAGTTTAGTATCACATCTATAGATTTGATATTTTTTGATCAAGCGTCAGTCATCATCCTGTTGAATATTCATCAAATATTATTTAAGAGAGATATTGAATTGTAAATATTTTGGAAGTATAAATCTAATTTGTCAAAATTTAAAGATAAAGTACTAAATTATCAAAAATTAAAAATATATACACTTGATATGCCTTTATCCCTCTAGTTTTTATAGAAATTATAAACATATTAATATGTAGCATATCAAGTTTTGTCTCTTGAGATGGCAATGACTAAATAGTGAGACAATCATAATTGCAGATGCACTATTGCATCCAAACATCAAATGTTTGGACGATTTATTTTTAATTTATATCTCTTTTATATTTAATTTGTATTCATATCTTATTTGTATGATTTATTTATAAATAAAAATATTTATTTTTTATTTATATATATTTTTAACAAATAACCTGATTAAAATAGATATAAAACATGTAAACCAGATACCAAGCTGCTGTCAAACTAATCAACCAAAGGTACCCTCGTTTTCTTCCATTTATTATCAGGCGTATATATTTCCAATCAGGAGTTTCAAGTCAAAGCATGTAATTAATGCAGGAGTTCCTGTTCCTGTTACAACAACGGGCGATTCTACAGGCTGCCTAAGGAGACCCAGCACGGAACATAGCAAATAAAGCCTCTGACTCAGAGCCATCTCAGGGTACCACGTCATAATTATCCTATCCACTTTATTTTGGAGCATTAGAAAAATGGGATTGACTTTGAGATATTAGGTGATAGAAAGTAGATTTTGGGAGGGGGGAAAAAGTAGAATTCTAGTGAATGAAAATTGTTGGAGCTATTGAGTCTAACACTTTAACCGACCAATTTAGAAGTTTAAACTTTCATTATACAAGCTTATATATCTATTTGCCAACACACCTTAGTTAAATAAGGTAAAATGATGGTATAAGGTTCAAATTTAATGCTTTTTGGTTTTGATGCCAAGTTTAATTTAGAGTCTGCACTAGATAATATAAAAGATTTAGATTTTCAAATCACTTGGCTCACATAAAATGATAATAAGAGTATACTCTTCTTCCTTCTGTTTCAATTAATGACCCGTTTATTTGAATATAATAGAAAAATAATAAAATAAGTCTTTTTAAGATGCACCTTCTTTTCTCATTTACTTGTAAAATTGATTAAGAATATTTATTCTCAGTAATCTTTCTATTTTCTATGTAGAGTAGAGTAGACGGAATAATTGAAACCACTTAGTATGTGGTTTATTGTGTTGCTCCTTCTAATCCCTTTGATAATAAAAATAAATAAATGAGACTATTTTACTCCTAGTCTAGTTCAATTCTACAATTACTAAATAGAGGGATAGTAATGTTTTTAAATTAAAGTATTGGAACATATATTCTTAGTAATAAAGTTTTAAAACTTTATGTTATAATATATAATTCATTTTCTATTTAATCGTATTACTATTTTCAAGATACTTGTCTATTCCCTATATTTAAGTAAACAGCCATAAACATGGTATATCTATCCCGCTTTGGAGACCTTTTCTTGGGGAGATTTGGGTTTGTGACTTTATAATATAATGGCTCTAACTAATAAATTATTATGGATGACTCATGTATGAAATTTGGTGCTTAAATATCCCACGGGCACATGCCATAAGCATCATTGTTTTATAAATCAAAAGTCAATTACCGATATACGTCCTCAACTAATGCTATTCGTGCATAACATTGACCTCCAATTTTGCAGAACTAAGTCTATTATTCAACACACATTTAGCAGAACATCTTAATTTCTGGACAGGAAGTCAAAAGAAGATGCGAACATTTTTTAATTCATCTTGTTTGGTCTGTACAATGAATCTTATGAATGACTTAAAAGATTATGCTGTCCCAATTGTTTAAGATTTAACATAAACAAAGAAAAACTAGCAGTCAACTCCCTAAGATGGTAAGATGACAATACAACAGGAAATTGTATACGTGTTTGTTTCCACACCGACCCTGTGCAATTTTCTTGTTTATTTAATGGGAAAAGCATGCTAGATGATAGCATCAATATTTTGGCTTCTTGTTTGAAATATTTTTTGAGAATTCATATACTTTCAAATTTCTTTTGGAAGCATCCCTGGAACTCTTCTCATCAAAAGATGCTAAATTACGTATTTCAAAATTTGTGTATGAGAAACTTTGAGCCTATAGCTTGAAAAGATGAACCCGTGAAGTTTTTACCAGGAAAATGACCTCGGAGTATGAACAACTTAGTCAATTACATCAACTAAAACAGCATCATCAACGGCAACACATAAAGCTTTAGTCCCACTTGGTACACGGTCGATTATATGAATTCACTGTATTGTAAACACATGCCATCTTAGTCAATTACTTCTAGCAAAACATATCTTGTTGTCCAAGACTTAGTACCTCATGACAAGGAAGCATGCCGTTACTAAGAAATGCTTCAATAGTACAACATATTACGCAAATTGATTAATCATATATAAATACTTGTAAAATTTCTCCACATGAATAATTTTATAAAACTTAAACATCATTCTCACTGTTTATTAAAAAAATATTGGTATTTACTTACTGCTTATCTAGATATGTAACAAATCAGTAGCAGTGAATATTTTTTCATTGTTACTAGTCAAGCAACACAAAATTCTATGCAAACTATAGTCATCTTTGTTTGCATAGGACTCTTCGGCTCTAAGACAAACATCATCAAATTTGGAAACTTAGGCTGTTCCATGACCTTAAGAAAGTTATTAGCCTCCAATTTTGACTGCAAAATAACTAATAGTCCACTTCATTGGATTGTAGGACGTGGCTAGTTTGAACCTATCATCTGTATTTATTTATACAATCCTTGACTTTTAGGATCATAGTATTCCTTATGTGATCTCAATTGGAGGTGTAGGATCTGAAACAAAGTCAAAATACATTGGCCTTATTTCTGTACAGTTGGGTTGACCACATAAAGGTGGAGGCATGGAGGCAGCCGACTAGAGCCGAGGGCACGTCGACCTGGGTCCTCCGAGGGAGATGGCACATGGTTGGCTGTTGACATAACTTGTGGGCGCTCCATTGGGTTCAGGTCGTTGATGGGTGCTCGATTTGTTTTGTTTCTTATTGTGCAGTTTCGGATATATATATATTTTTTCCCTAAGTTATTTGAAAATTATACATAATATTATAATCAAGGGAGCACCAATATTATTACTAAATACATTTTGATTCAATTGATGAATTACCCTAGATTTTCTATAATCCTATTTCTATTTGGGGTTATCCATTCGATCTATGTATTTCACAATGTGCAAAATACAAGCAATCTCCAATCATTCGTCGAGTTTAAGCAAATTTTTTGCAGTCTCACAACAAAACCTGTCTTTCTAATCTAGGCAAATGGCAGGAGAGTACAATTAATGGCATTCTTTAATCCTTAACCTTACTAAAATCCAAAATTGATTTTGCAAGTACTTAAGAGGACAAGTGTACAGAAGGGTTGGTGCTCAACTGCTCATCCTAGAATTATTCAAAAAAAAAAAAAAAAAATTCTTAGGCTGCTAAGAAATGATAAAATTAAGAAAGCGACTTCCCCCCAAAAGTCAACCTACATGCAATGTGCGAGCAACTATATACATTATCAAGAAAACTGAATTGAACTTTGCAATAAATAAAAACAACAGCATGACTTACATGCCATATTAATAGACTCTTAAACCACCATTAATTCGCGCAAATCCATTCTAATTTTTTCACCAAAAACACCAACTTGTTTCTGATTCTTCTCCATATTTCTCATCATGGAACTTCAGAAATCACATTCTGTGTTGATGATCTTCCTGGTTTTAGCACTGATCCATTGTAGTAACGGTCGTCCTATGAAAGAAGCTGCAGATGAAGTGACAAAACAGAGATTATGGGCTAAATATGCTCCCATGTTCAAACACAGTTTCTCTGCCATGTTCGATCCTGAGAAATCCAGAACAGCCAAGATTACGGTTTCTTCAATGCATACGGTGTCGCGCCGGCTTGTCCCTGCCGGTCCAAATCCTCTTCATAATTGATGTAGCTGTCCTGGGTGCATCTATGGTTAAAATGCTTTATTCAGGTGCCGTGGTATGATATTTTTGGAGAAGTGGCTCAAGTTGTATTGTAGATATAGTATTGAGAGTATATGTTTGTACAGTATAACTACAACATTGAGCTTTTTTTTTTTTTTTAATTTTTATTTTTAAAGTGGGTGAACAACATAATCATGTTAAATGAAAGCTCTTCTTGTGGCTTTCATTGAAAGTTATCCTTTGACAAGTGCTCGTTGTATCCAAAATTATTCATTTCTTCATCACATCGCTATACTTATTATATCGGTTATGCTTTGATTGTTTTTTAAATTTTTAAAACACATGGGATTCTTAAGGGTGTTCTTTCTAATGGTAGTTAATAACTAGATTAATGGGTAACTAATAGATTTTTTATGCGTTTGATGAAAAAAATTTTAATCAATAATTTTTTGACATTTGATATTTAATGTTACAAGTGGACATTCAACACCATACTTTAGTTTGATAGGGTTTTATTAGCACAAAGTTACTATTTAAGCAAAAGTATCCTATTTTTTAGTGATTTTTGGTGTTGATTAGATGATATGAGTAACTCTTCTTTCTTATTGTTACTATTAGTAATTTATTTTTCCTTTTTCCATTGATTGAAGAGCTCAATCATGACCACTATGATAACTAATAAGAAATTTTAGTACTTGATTATGGAAAAGGATAACAATAATTTTCATGATCAAGTTGACCACCTCCTGCTACTAAAATGAATGGTAAATCTGCCGTAGCCTTATCTCTAAACCAATGGTGTCAATAAAGATAATTTTTTTTGTTTTTTTATCCATCCATTTGTTATAATGAGAAAAGAGACTTAAATCTGATCTATTTCATTTAAGAAAGTAATATTAATACCATTAAACTATGAGATTATTAGTCACAAAGGTTAAAATTGCAATAGTAAACTCAGCAGGTTGCTGACGATGACTATTTAATGTACTTGTGGTGATGGCTTGCGATATCAATGGCTAGCCAGTCAGGTCAGCTGGAGAAGGGCTCTCCTCTTCAAATTGTCACAGAAAGTTTACATTTTCTAGAGAAAACTTTTGCTGTTCACATAACTTGCTTTCAGAGTTCAATTTCCTAGGGAAAAAAAAAAATGGACGGTACAAGATAGGCTTTAATGCTTACTACAATACAGACTAGAATAAACAAGCAATAATATGATTATTTTACATATGACAAAATTCCCTAGCCCCACTATAAAATTAATTTAAGATATATATTTATGAGATACATTACACAGACTAAATAATTTGGACGCTCGTAAGTCGTAAAGTTACTTATTTTGCGACTTATCAACTGCAATAAATCCTCAAGCAAAGCTATATAGCTACTCAAGTCACCTATGCTATAACACGGGTCTAACACATATATCGTTGCTCTATAAAATAAATTACCAATATACAATGGTATGAAATTAATTATCAAAATCTTATTTTAAAATCGCATATATTAATGTTATGCACATATAATCTATAATGTATATATTATACAATTTTTTTTCTTTTTTTAATTATATATATTACATAATATATACCTGATATGTACATAAATGTGTATGTGTGTATCTGTTATGTATACACATTTATACATACATAAGGTTATTTATATGTTGTGAATATAATATAATATAATATAATACAATAAAATATAATATTACATAAACATTATATATAATGTGAAAAAGTATAATATTAATATAATTCAATAATTGGGTCAAAAAAATAATATCGTTCAACAACTTATAAACAATTATGTAGTTTGTTATAATACACAATAAAATGTAAAATGGAAATTTAAGTTCTAGCTATAACATGCTAAGAAATATCGTTTAATAATCATTATATGATATAAAATGCATAAAGCAATATATAGTTCAGCATGGCGTCTACAGTATTATAATATACATGTACATATAAAATCGATAATTTAATATTTTACAGAATGTAATTTGATTTGTTCATTCAAATAAACTGTAATTTAATATATGAATTGCAAAATTTTAATAAAATGAAAAAATAAAAAATAAAAAATTAGCAGGATCTATTATATTAATGAGAATAACAGGGTTGTGGATATCAATATTTTAACTTAAAAAATCATTATATCATACAACGCTCATATATGATCATCAGTTTAATCTTATTTCTATACTTATATTATTGTAGTCGTATTATCGTGTCATTTTGTAGATTATTGTGTGTTGTTACTAACAATATATTTGTAGGTTCTGAAATTGTGGTTTTGGGGGGGGGGGGAGGCGCGCCGGAAGAGGTGGGGGTGGTGTTTTGAATTGTTTATTAAAGTTTTTTTTTTTTTTTACTAATAAAATTAAAAGAACACACTTTCTTTATTCTTTTTTTCCCCCTATGAAGAATGCACATGATAAGCCGCAAATAAAATGAAAGAATTTAAAATGCAAGAAAATAAAGGAGACAACGATTTATAAAGGCTCCTCCTTATGAGTCAGTCCCTTCTTCCAGCTTCACTGTTAGAGATTCGGTCTTTCACACCAGTCATTCCATTAATCTAATAGCAAAAAAAAGTTACAAACACCAATAACTATTACTTTATTTTTGTAGCATATCACTCGATTATGCACAAACTTCAAGACTTTTGTAATCCCACTTCTATGTTAATCCTCACTCGAAAAGTAAATAAAGATGTTATAAGAATGGGGAAATATGAATTCTCTAGTTTAAGCTTGTAGTATAAAAATTGTAAAAGAAGTTCGCAATGTTTGTCAAAGAGTTTATTAGTGTGCTCAAAAGGCTTTTGCAAGTACGAAAGAAAATTTCATATGTTGTTCTTCTTGTTCTCTCATGTTCTCTTGTTTTTAATCTTGAAATCTTTAGTATATATATTTCCCTCTTGAATGGTTTTTCTTGATAGAAATCTTCAAACGTACAATAAATCCCATATATTTTAACGGCTTCTTTGTTGTACAGATAAGATTGATATCCTATTTTTGCGGGGTTTGAAAATCTTATCTAATTATTCAAACTTTGAACTGTTTGATCATATCTTGTTCTACCTGTTATCTTCAGATACTCTTCATATTTATCTTCATTCGATTCTTTCGCAAGTTGGTTAGATATTCTTCATTTTGAATTTTAAAGATCCCTCCATATGCGTTTGAGCTTTAGCGGATTACATCTTTATCTGTTGCAATTGTTATGTCGAGATAAAACTCTATTGAGCTTGATTCGATATATTTGTTGTATCTTGATTAAAAAATCTTCATAAAATTTGCAAAAGCTTTTTGTTGTAACTTATAACAACTTCTTTGAAAACTCGTGAAACACATTTGAAGAAAGTCCCCATGGATTATTGTTCTCTTTGTATGGAACAAATCGAGTGCATTATCCACATACACTGAACTAGTGGAGCTAGGGCTTCAAATAAATCTAACTTGTATTTTGATGATCGATAAAAACTGTTTGACTATTCATTTTGTGAGCCAAAGTAGTATTCGTGTAATTGCCCGTTCAAATGTTTCTTCAAACGTCTATCGGAGTGTTTTTTAATTTGTCTGCTTAAGTTTCTATCATAATAATAGAAAGTTTTATTCTACACACTTAAAATAGATTCATTAGATATCTCTTAGCCTTTTTGTTATCATCAAAACTTATTTAAAATAACTTAACATTCTCCCTGTTTTTAATGATAACAAAATCTTTCTCAAGTGATAAACTTATATAAATTTAAAAAGTTGATAGCTTAAAGAGTTTTCGAAAACAAATTTGAGGATAGGTTTGTCATAAATAAGTTTATAAAACAGTTTTATCACTATTTTCTTCTTCTCCCTCTTTTTGTTATCATAAAGTAAATAGATAAATAACATTCTCCCCCTAAATATATGATACATAACAAACATAAAATTTGATATGTATTGAAAAAAATAGCTTCCACCACAACATTCAATAGATCAAGGAAATAAGCAGATAACAAATATTCGTAAGCAATAGAAGTCTTTAAAGCAAAGAACAGATTAGTGTGATGAGTGTTAAACAAAAACATCATAAAAAAAAGAATCAAATTTTCTTCTTTTTTGGTGTCTTGACAGCTTTTCTCACAATCATCTTAACTCGTCTGCTAGTTTATTTTGGAACTAAAGAGGGTGAAACAACTTTTGTGCAAACAAGAGCTGGTTCAACATCATATTGGTCTTTGACAGATTTAGGGTTCTCTTCAATAGCAGCAAGGATTAGTTGTTGAACAAATGGTTCAGCAGCAGATAGTTCGGATTGGGTATTTTAGACAGGGTCAAGAATAGGTTGTTTTTTTAATCAATCTCAGGATTGATTGCTGGAGGTTTTTGTTCGGCTTGTTCAAGTATCTCTATCGCATTGCTTGGAGGAATGCCTTGTTGTGTGCTTGGATTTTTCAAGTTGTCCTCATTAATTGGAATAATATCTCTAGGTTTATCATTTAAATCCTTCTTATGTTCTTGGACAGGAGTTACTAGAGAACTATGACCAATCTAGATATGAGTTGGTGGAAATTGTCCATTACATTTGTCTTTAACATTCTTAGCAGTAACCGACTCCATCACTATTTTTATCTCCGAGAAAATTTTCTTTATAAATGGGTAAATTACAATAAAAATATCAACGTTTGGGGGTAAGTTTATTTAAGGTATAATGTTTCAAGCAGTTCAAAAGAGGAATCAACATTTGAGAATATATTCATTTAAGGTATCAACGTTTTGCAAAGTGAGTCAAATAAGATATTGGTCATTGATTGTTAATGAAAAATTTAAAAACTAAATTGAAAAATAATCGAAATGTTGGTACCTTAAAAGAACATTGCAAAATGTTGATACCTCATTTGACCCAATTTATGAAACGTTGATACTTTTTTTTAACCACATGAAACATTGATATGTTAAATGAACTTACCCTCAAATGTTGATACTTCTGTATAATTTATCCCTTTATAACTCATCTAGATCAGATAATGTGCTTTTCAGGTTAACCATTTCGTTACTTAATCCAGCTTCAAAATCATTTCTCCTAGAAGTAAATTGCTTTGATAAACCAACTTTATTGAATTGTCTAGTCTAACCATAAGTTCATCCTTGATTTCCACATTTCCCATGTCAAACTTCTACTTAGTTCTCCCTTCATCAGTAACTTTTTCCTTCCCTTTCCTCTTTTTACTAGTTTTTAAAAACATCTTTTTCTCTTTACAAGTTGCATTTCTTTGCACATTCAACATCCATTGAGGAATATCTCTACTTGCGTATCTACTGTCCATATACACAACATAATCACTAGAAAACCAAACTTTTCTCCTAGCATGGATATTCATATGATGAAAACTTCCTTCAAAGATCTTCTTAATAGGAAATATAGTATAATCTTCTTTAGGAAACTTAATCCCTTTCTCCTTTAACAACAACATTATTAGATTTCCATAAGGTTTCTCATTCCTATTTTTAAATGGATTTCTCAAAATATTTTCAGCCACATCTACTATCTTTACTTTTGTAATTCCTAAAATTATTTTTGCTTCATCAACAAAGATATTCGGCCTACTTCCTACTGTTGGCACGACACATGCACTGATCACCTTATGTAACATTTTAACCAATAGAGAAAATTGAATGACAAGCATTCCCTGTGCGATTCAATTTCAAATCCATCATTCAAAAATTGAAACAGTTCTAGTCTATTCATGTTCAGCAAGTCTTCATTATCATTTTCATTTTTCAAGCCTAAAAATTGAATTAGATAAATCTTTCTAATCCCCACATTTTGTCCACATACATTTGATTTCAACCTGTCCTTTCTTCTTGAATATGAGTTTTCATAAAAATTAGTAGTAACATCACCAAACATGGTCCACTTCAGATTACATAATTTCTTACAACCAACTTTATCTAACTTCTCATCGGCATGAAAACCATTCTTAATTAGAAAGTATGACTCCACAATCATACAATCCATTATTTTTCCTTTTAAAGGAACAAACTTCCAAGAAAATTGAGATTGAGGTTTTAACTTTTTCTATCATTTTAGAATTTCTATAGAAACTTCTTTATCACTTTCATAATCATTATCTATAGCATTCTCCCTGAACCACTATCATCGAATTTTCTAGATTCTATCATAGATCCTTCTTCCATGGTTTGTAGGGTTTCTTGAGATTTTTTAGAGCTAGGGTTTAAAGACTTAAATGAGTCTTCATCTTGGATTTTTCTGGTGGTTCCATTTGTTTTCTTTGCTCGAGAAAGCATGTTGAGGTTCTCGAGGATTTTCATGGTGCCATTGTTTGGAGGGGAAAAAAAAACTTAGGGTTTGAGAGTGTTTAGAGTGATAGAGAGAAAGGGGAATTAAAAAAAAAAAAAACTTTAAAGGTTGAAAAGAGCTTTTATCAAGATAGATTCTGCACGTGTGGGTTAGAATAACAGCTAGGAAAGTGTAAAGCATCATTTTCATGTTTATCTAAAACAAGATTTTTTTTTTCACTTTTATCAAAAAGGAAAACACACACATATTTCATTTCTTATAAACTCAAATATAGTTTTATCTAACGATTTTGTAAATATGTCAGCTAATTGAAATACAATATTAACAAAACCAAGATTAATATCTTCATTGTTAACATGATCTCTTATAAAATGACGTCTTACTTCATATGTTTAGATCTAAAATGATGAAATGGATTTTTTGTAAGATTAATAGCACTTGTATTATCATATTTTATTAGAAAATTTTTGCAAAAAAAATCATAATCACACAATTGTTGTTTAATCCAAAAATTTGAGCGCAACAATTCCTAATTGAAACATTTTGTTTTAGCTGTTGATAGGGCAATAGAGTTTTATTTCTTGGATGACCAAGATACTAACTTATCCCCTAAAAATGGACAAGGACCTGGAATACTTTTTCTATCTATCTTACAATTTGCATAATCAACATATGAATATCTCATTAGATCAATATTCTAGTTTTAAGGATACCAAGTTCCTAATTTTGTAGTGTAAGATATATATTTAAAAATTCTCTTGACAGCTGTTAAATGTGTTTCAGTTGGATTTGTTCGAAATCTAGCACAAACATAAACAACAAACAATACATCTGGTCTATAAATAGTTAAATATAACAGAGATCCAAATAAAAGTCTATAAAGTTTTTCATTTACCTTTTTACCCAAGTGTTAGGATTTAACCTCAATGTAGTTGTCATTGGAGTAGTAGCTCCTTTGACATTGTGAAAACTGACTTTTTGAGTATTTGCTTAGCATACTTTTCTTAGTGAATAAATATTCCTTATGCAATTTGCTTGATTTGCAATCCAAGAAAGAAGTTTAGCTCTCCCATTAATGACATCTTGATGAAGTGGAGATAATGGTTTGTTACTATTGGGTGATTCGAAAACCCTATATTGAAGAAAACGAGCTAACTTAAATAAATCACTACCTTTGGTGGTGAGCTAGGCTGATTTTTTGCGAAATTCGTTCATTTAGGGTCTCAAATGGCCATTTTCTATATTTTCGGTAGTTTTTTTAATAACTTTTTATAAGAGTGTTGATTTTGTACGTCGTCCGTGGCATTAATTTTGTCTTTTCATGTACTTCATTTTAAGACTTTTTATTTTTATCACAGTTTTAGTTCTATTTTTGGTAACTTTTAAGCTAGCTTATATATTATATGCCCTAGAGCAAATTGACAGTCACTTATCATTTTTTTTTTAAGTAAAATTTTGGAGCCATCATTGCTCTTTTCCAATTTTTGAATTCATCATAGACTTTTAATTTTTGATGCCATTAGCCTAGGTATTCCTAGAGCTAATAGGTTTTTGAAGATCTCAAGCCGATATTCGTTCGTAAATCAACGGTTTGTGATATAAATTTAATTCAATTTCACGTTAACTGCTGCGTCACATCTCAAATACAGCCAGTATCAACTTTGAAAATTCCTTACAATGTACTTCATTAGTAGAATAGAAAATAATATCATCTACATAAATTTATACTACTACTATATCTTTGTCAAAATGTTTGATAAAAAGAGTTATGCTAATTTTCCCTCTTGAAAATTTGTTTTTGATAAGAATTCACTTAATCTTTCATACCAAGCTCTAGGAGCTTTTAAACCATAAAGAACTTTTGTAGTTTAAAAACATAATCTTCTTTTGGTGGATCTTCAAATCTTGGAGGTTGTTTAATAAATACTTCTTCTTTGGTATATCCATTCAAGGAAGCACTTTTTACATCTATTTCAAACAATTTGAAATTTTTGTAACAATCATAAGCTAATAATAATCTAATAGATTCTAATCTTGTAACAGGAGCATAATTTTCATCAAAATTAATACCTTCTTTTTATGAATACCCTTTGGCTACAAGTCTTGTTTTATTTATGACTATCTTACGTTATTCATCAAGTTTATTTTTGAACTCCCATTTTGTTCCAATGATGGATTTGTCCTTCGGTTAATTTTGTGTAACTTTAAGAAAATTTGCAAAGATCGCTCTTGATTATTCGCGCGATTTAAGAATATTAAAATATAAATAATTTTGAACTCGTTCATAATTTAAAATCTGATTAAAAGTTTATCTGACTATTAAAAGATATCAAAGGCAAGATTACGCATCATGAGGCAATAACTTAATAAATACAAACATATGGCTCTAGATATTAAGTAGCCAATGGCCTTATATTTTAGTGGCAGTACCGAGTTTGATTCCCCATATTAGCATTATAATGACCCTATGTGGTCGCATTGTAATAGCCCTTCTAGCCCATCAAAGAGAAAAATGAAAAGATAAATTTCTAGAGTTTGTTGGTTAATAAATAATGATATAGAGACAAATCGATAGGGTTGAAATATACGTAATGCGAATAGAAACTGATCAATATATGCAAAACTAAAACTTAAACAAAAAAAAAAATCAATTCCATAAACATGAATATTAGAATGTCCTAACCTATATAGCTTAAAATTATAATTTGGTCTATCGGATCCCATAACTCTAAAACCCTAAAAATATTTAATCGTGTAAATTTTAAACTTTAGTTTTCAGCCCAAAAGTATTCTACAAATAATGTAGATCCTTAAACCCAATTTAAAAGATATTTTCTTGAATTAACTAATATAATTATATGTAATGTAATTAATAACAGATGAAAGTCTACAAATCTAGAACACGAATTAAAATTATAGATATATAGTCATGAAGTTTAAAATTTTCTAAGTCTATTGAATATAATATTCTAAATTGACCAATCGAGCCTAGAAACCTTAATTGCGAAGGAGAATAACCTAAAAATATTCAATCGCATAACCTTTAAATTAGAAATGTCAACTTGAAATTTATCTAAGAAAAATATAGAACCCTTAGACATAACTCGAGTTATTTTCTTAAATTAAATTATATGTTGATATACGTATTATATATAACACGATAACTAAGCTAATCATCTTGTATTTAGTATTAGCAAATTTTTATCAAACCCATATTTCAATATTATAACCATGAAATAAAAGACGGTATTAAGGTTAGAATTGATAAATTTGAATTTAAACTTTAAGGCCGTAATACTTTAATCACGTTATATTATTCAATTGCATAAGCTCAAAACTCAATTTTACTCAATCGCATAAGATTAATACTTTGTAAAATAATTTTAAACCATAAATAAGGTATTTTAAAGAATTTAAATGCCTAGTTTTCAAAATGAACATTTTCATTTCTATTTTTGAATACTGAATTCGATATATTAAACTATATAAAACCCTAATCAAGTAAGTATAAACTCTAAAAAAATTTAATTGCATAACTTTAAAATTTAAAATAAAATAAAATATTAGGAAGATATAAGGATCAAGTTCGATCATGTGCACCAAAATTCATTGTGAATTTCCTCTTTTCTTCCTTATCTAATAAATCATCATTACTTGTTATATGCTCCATATATATGTGTATGTATATGTGTGTGTGTGTGTATTTCTACTCCCCAAAGCTTGATATTGTCAAGAGTTTTAAGATGATGGAGCCATCATTGCCTCCTTGATTTATTCAACAAACAAATATAATATCCATGCATAGAAGACTAGGGCTTATCCTCATAAATGAAGGCTTATTTGATCTCCATTAGCTATATAGGTACTAGAGTAGATCAAAGACTAACAATAGTGAAAATTAATAATCATTGCTTTGATTTTTTTTTCCTTTCTTCTCTTCCCAATTTCCTTAAGTTGCCAAATGACTAGAGTCCCCACACACATATCATTTTCTTTCGTTTTCAAACCAAAAACAAAAATGTTCCATAATTGCTTGAAGTTGTTTTAAACTTCATATCTTATTCCACACATCTCCTTTTCATTCTACTTTTAAGAAAAAGACACAAAGCCTTCTAGATATCCAAATCATCTTTAGAAAATATAGTATGTAGACCAATAAGAAGTTGTCGACTAAAAGAACAAGTTGAAAAGTAAGAAACTCTTTCAATATTTCATTTTCAATATAAGGAAATTTAAAGTCTCAACTTAACTCTTTTCATTTTCTTTCTAGAAGTAACAAAGGAGTTCAACTCTTATCCTCCACAAAGTCAAGATAACCTATTTTAACTCTACTACTATATTAGATGACAAGAACAAAATCAAATAAAAGTAGACTTAGCACTTTAAATATTAGCCCTAGAAATTTTAACTATATAAAGGAAAGTCAACATCACGATGAAACATTAGATTACTTTACGTAATGTAAATTTATAACTGTAACCATGAAAGGAACAAAGTAGAAAACCCTTATTTATACCCTATATGTTCGGTAATTTAAAAAAAAAAAAAGAGAATAAGGTTGTTATATTAGTTTGTACCCAAAACATATGTTGACTTTAGTAAAGTCGCTATTTGGTGATGATTATCAAGTTTAGACAAAGAAATGAAAGTCAAAATAAAGGGTATATGCACATATATATAAGCCTACTCAAAAAGGAGAAAATAGGTACCATGTTGATTTAAATTCAAATTCTATGATTATTTCTTCATATAAATAGAATAAGATGATTAATGGATTAATTAGTTAATAAAGAAAATAAATCAGTTAAATAATAAGTATATACCTTTAAATATTTCTAAGAAAATAAATAACAAGTTGAACTTAGTATAATATATGATGTTATAGAATATGAGGACTTATATAAGTAATTAGAAAAGAAATTATATGAAAATATAATATATTCATATACCTACAATTCCTTAAGAAAAAAAAGAAATTATTTAGTTTATAAAATCGACATAGATAATTGAAAAGTACACGAAAAGAGCTTTCCAATGACTCTTCATATGCTTAAAATGGAATTAAAATAAAATTATTACGTCTAGTTTAAGAGTAAGTGGTAAAAGTTAACATTGAAAGGTCATTTAGAGTATTTTTTCTTATAAAATTAAATTTTATACTAAAATAATTAGTTAAAGTAAAAATATTATGAAAAACTTGACTTTAAAGGTCTTCATGTTAAATTGGTTACAAGTCATAATATAGTGATAATCACTTAATTAAAAAGGAAAGGAAATATATAAACTTATGTGACTATATGTTTTGACTCTATGAAGAAATTAGGATTTCAAAACTCAATTTATGATAATTCAAGTATATATTAATTGTTATAATAACATAACTTAGAATCAAGTGATTAAACTTAAGAAAAATGTACTTAAGATAAGCTACAAGTTTTGCCCACCCATGATATTAAGGTTACAAAATGTAGATTATTGTAAATCATAAAAATATTAGTTGATATGATCACATTTACTAAAGATATATCTAAAATAAGATCAAGAGAAGCACGATGCAATAAAAATAAATGTATATGTGTTTTAGCCAACAGGAGAATAATAATCCTAAAATCAAGTTCAATTACTAAGACTTAATAAAGTATACATAAAACAAGGAATTAAATTTGAAATGAATAGTAAAAATACAAAACAAAAATAATCAGGATCATAGAGATACCTTTAGGATCCATAGGTTAATATAGAGAAAGAAATATAAAAATGAATAAGTAAATTAGATAGTTAAAAACTACATTTGATAAGCTTTCTAACGCTTATTTATGTATGTAAATATGAGTTAAAATAAGTGCAATGGGCTTAATTTAAATGCAATATTCACAATCATTTAGGGTACTTTTTCCTAAGAAAACTAAATTTATATGACCTCTATAGTCTAACTCAAGAAAAATAGGTCTTATGAGTTTCAAGATGATTATCCATATGATAAAACCAAATTAAGAATCTAAAAATTTTGTTAGAAACATTAAAACCCAAGTTTGAGATGTTTAAGCACCAATAGGATTTATTACAAAGTTATATGTTTGGATGAGAGATTATTATTTCATTTCATAGGAAAAAAGGATCAAACTTTGGATTTTCTAGAAGATTTCTATAACTTAGCAAGGATGACAAGTGGGTAACATCGACCTTATCACATTGTTTGTGATTGTAATGTAGTTACACGTGTATTAATATAAACATAGCTGATTGTGTATGGGGATGAGAACAATGTATATTGTATGATGTTTGGATGAATGATAAACTTTATTAATATAACCGATAACTATTTGTTTGATAATGTTGTGTAATATATGTTGACGACTGTTTGGAAATTGTATAGTCATTAGATAATCTGGTATAAATTTTAATTGACCCTTAAGTAAAATGGACATGCATTGCATGACAGCATAATTTGCATTTTGTTATTCTCTAAAAGAGTGTTTTGATGATAACAAAATAGAAGTAAACTAATTACTTTTTAAGTGTGCAGATTTATAAAGATAAGTCTATCACGGAACCTTTTGTAGAACCTGCATTGTTTCAAGATGAATGGAGGATTGAATTGCATAGAATGAGTTTTGCGTTTTTTTGGACTAAGAAAAATAACATAAGTATTTTCATGAAGTTCTACATCACAAAGAACCAAGAATAAATATTCAGAAGGTTATCTAAAAGGCTGTCTGTGAGAAAAATGAACAATATCAGGAATCTAGAAGGTTTTAGAGAAGGTGTCTGTAATTTTTTACAACAAACTTGTTTCATGCAAAATTTACTGTTCATCAATTAAATTTCAACCTAATTCTTTCCAGATCAGTTCAAATAAGTATCTTAAATGCCTAGCTTCGAGAAAATGAGTTTATTTATGTAATATACTCATTTGTTTTACTTAAGTTGGTTAAAATCTAAGGAGATTTAATTTTTTCTGTAAAGTTTCTCTCTCTTATTGTCAATCAAGTTTCAAGTATAAATTCAAGAAGTGTTGAGATTTTTCTTCAAGACAAATAGATTATCAGTATCTACAACTTCAGGACAAGAGAAAGAATATCACTTACCTACTTTTGTGGGATTTCACCGAGATTTCAAAAATAAAAGATAAAAGGATAAACGTATTTTGGAATGAAAAAAGAAGAAGATCAGATTATCATGATCCATTTTTCGATTTTCAAATCTCAAATGAAATATCACCACAAGATTGGAAAGTCTATCTATAAGAAATGGAAGAGTAAAATCTTCTTTCATCTTATCTTCTATTTGTTGACTAAACGACGGATTCGAATTTTTTTAAAAAAAAAAGAAGATAAGACACATAAGATATTATCTGAGAATTACATGGGAAATATTATCCACATTTTATAACAAGGTTTTTTGAACTTTGGATGACAGTGATTATATTTTTCAAGATAGGAAAAAAGAAGAACACTCTGACACTTACGGAAAAGAAAGAACCACTCCTTCAAAAAAGAAATATCAATCTAACATGTGCATGGTTTTTTCTTTGCTGCATCTTTCTCATTTAATCATCTTATTTTCTTGTAAAAGAAGGAATGTGTAGTTGCCTTGTTGTTTGCTAGTTTGATTACAAGATTAGGCTCTATAGTATCGATTATTAGCTTAAGGAAAGCCGTGAGAATTGAGCAGAGAAAATTGCACTATCTTGTAATTTGATTTGATATAATGGAACAAACCCATGAGGATTATGGGGTCTCAGCGCGGAGCTGGAATAGTGGATGACGTACAAGACGGAACCACTATACATCACTGCTGATTTTCTTTCTCTTATTTTTTTAAATTCTGCAATTTATTTTTATTTATTTAATTGTTACTTGTTCTCATATTTTCAACTGAAGGGGATTAATTTTTTTTAAATGCTAAAATTTACATTTTTGATAATAATCAATTCAACCCCCCTCTTAATTATTAAAGCGGGACCAACACATTTGTATGGTATTCACGTCACGTATTAGCTCATCGGCTTTGTGGTGATCCTAAGTTATGTCAGTGGAATGGTTTCTTCAATTGGATTCCATTGGGTTAGCCTTACAGGAACTAAGCAGGCATCGAAAGACGTCGCCTGATGAGAGTTGATGAGGTGGCTAATACTTAGCGGTGGGTCTGAGTTCTAAGTAAAGTTAGATTGATATACATATAATAGCAAATAAGTTTGAAAAACTTCTCCTTCCTAACTTCTTTAACTCTCTTGGACATGAATTACTAAAACTAGTCATTTAACCCCCAAGAGAAGGCATAAGTTCCATTGGTTTGGACTCCAATGATCCAAAATATGCATTTCCATATGGTTGAGTGTTGCATTGCATATGCTTGTTAATTATACTTGCTTGATACTTGTTTGATGCATGATTTGGTCTTGTTATCTACTGAGCTGTGGTTTAGCCACACCCCTAGTTGTTGTCAGGAATAATGCATGCTGGGATTGGGTTAGGAATGGGTGAAGAGTACTTCTTCAACAGACTCTTGAAGTTAGAAAGTTAAGTCATGAGTAAGATAAACTTATAATATAAATTAAATTAAGTGTATAATCATTTGAGATTTTGTATTGTGTAGGTTAAGAATCCAATCTTACTAATCAGTAGGATATCTGATTCTCTGTGGTCCTTGTGATCTATGAAAGTTTCAATATCTAAAATATTATTTTCATAATAATTAAATATCTATGTATAACACAAAGAGGATAATTAATTAAAGTCTTGCAAACTCTGACTTGCAAGGTAATCTTCCTATTACAAGTGCATACATGATATGACAATTTAATGCAATCCTACTAGGCTCCCTTTAGGATTGTGACAACTAGTGTCCGTACTCGATTTCTTCGAAATTATGCTTCTTCCTCTTGCATAGCATTAATCTAGTTACTATTTGTCAAGCCTCATTCACACTGTTAGGCTCAATTTTAGATAATAAAACAAATTGATTTTCAATATCTTATTACTTAGATTATATGCAATTAACAAAGAAAATATATTGAATCCTATATACACACATAAATCTTACTAAAGAGGGCTAATTGGATTCATCACCGCTATTTATTTCCATTTGCAACATCTATTCCATAATTCACTAATCTTTCCATCACCTATTTAAACCCAATTTCAAATTAACAATAACCTTATAGTCTAGTCATTAGTGTGATCTCTCATGTCTTTTGAATGAGAGGTACATGTTCGAATCGTTCTGTCTTATTGTTGTAGTGGTAAGTATAGGAAAAAGAAAACTCAAATTCAAATTAAGATGTCCTTTCTTAATCTTCATATGTTAACTTGTATATCGCATGCTTAGGGAAGTAAAAATAGAAGGGCAAAAGAAAAGGGCTATCTAATTCGACCGAACGAAGTACCTACTCGCAAATGCACTAACTTCTTGTATAGTTCGAGTATTAGTAGTACAATAATCAAAGGCTTAGCTTTCATTTCCTTCATCCATAATTAAACATATTAGTACCTACACACATGTTTTTCTCCTCCAAAATAGCAGTAATTGCACACTTTGATGCAAGAGGGTGCAACCTATAGTTTGTTAGATGGAGAATATACAATCTTCTTGCATTACGTCTACTGGATGAACATGGATGTGCGGTTATGCAAAAAGTATTTTATCATAATGTAATTTTTAAAATGACAAACTTTATCACTAATTTCAGTTTCACCTGCCATAGATGTGATGAGAAAGTTTTTTTTCCTAATTACCAAGTCTATATGTTATGCATTGCGATACATCGAATTTTTAATCCTGTCAATTGTTTTTACTCAAATATTGGTACCATTCAACTCATATACAAACTTTATAGTTGTTAATCTCTTTTATTGCTTAAATAAATGACAATTAAATTTTGATGATTTTTGGATGATGTCCTAATTACCAAGTCTATATGTGATGCATTGCGATACATCGAATTTTTCATCCTGTCAATTGTTTTTACTCAAATATTGGTACCATTCAACTCATATACAAACTTTATAGTTGTTAATCTCTTTCATTGCTTAAATAAATGACAATTAAATTTTGATGATTTTTGGATGATTAACTGGATGATAAGAGACTGTCCAGTTAATCATTTCACTATTAAAATAAATACAATATTTGATATAGTAAGTAATTTAATGGTATGATTATTGTTAGGTATGAATCTAAATTGTTAAATAACCAGTGAAATTGATCTATTAAAACAGAAAAGACGGGATCATAGAATTTTCCTAATATTAAAATTCAGTTTATGGATTTAGAACTTTAGATGCAAAATCCAATTGAGGTGGCCACATGTGTGCTAGGTAGGTCTCACCTACGCATGTCTTCAATATAGTAATATAAATATTACACTTATAATAAGATGACTTATAGACAATGACAAGGGTCAAAAGTTAGAAATTTCAATATTTTGAACGTATAAATGGTGGGAAGGGAGTCTTGGTCCTCCACCTTATAGTTCTTGCGGATTGAGTCCGTATTTGTCTAAATCACTTTTTTTACCTATGAGAGCAAAGGTAACATTTATTATAGAACACTTTGATATTTTCAAAAGTGTCTTATGAGGTGGAATGATTAAGTACTTATAAATTCTTGGGTTTGGTGACATATAATTGATCGCCTTAGTGATTGATGAATGGAACAGAGTATGCTCATTTTAGAAGTGGAATGGTTCAATATTTATAAATTTCTTGGGCTTGATGACATCTATTTTATTAGCTTGGTGATTAATGATTGAGATGTAATATGCCCATTGCAAAGTTACCATGATGAACTTGCAATGTTCCCAATACTAATAGCCTTCCTTATTAGTTCATGACTTGCTTAAGGTAAGTTATTGGTGAACAAATTAGTCCCATATAGTCCATGAGTTGCTTAAGGTCGGTTAGAGATGAACGGATTAGTCCAATAATTTTTATCTCAAACCCACTATGTCAAATTTTTCTAAATCACCTAATGTATATACCAGACTTATTTTCCCTATCATATGGTCCAATTAGGCCCAAACAATGCACTTAGCCCAATATCTTAATACATCAATTTTACCCGGCCTCTACAAGGCTTTATCCTATAATATTTTCTTGGCATTTATTGCCTTACAATTATGAGTTTTATAATTGACTAATAGCATTATATATTGTAGATTGGCATTGCATTACACAATAAGGAACTATTAAGCGAATTGATTAGTATTTTCTTGTTTTTCATTATTATTCTCTTTGTTTACTTATTATGAAACATCGATGATTTAGCAGAAAGTCTCTAAGATAAATTTGAGTAACTAATTGAATTTGTTTGAAGAACTTTATTATCCATAATGAATTCTTTTCTGATATACATATATACAATTATAACCCACTTGTTAAATTTTTTTGCAAGCATAAAAACCTTATATAAAACTTAAAATGAAAATTACAGTAATAGATCTATATTTCTTTAATGTAACACATCTAAAGCAAATAAGTATTTATGAAATGTTGATGAAACTAAACCAAATCAATCTAAATTGCACCTTAAAACAAATTTGGTTGAGTATCCTAAACCGTTGAAAATGGTTCAAATCAGTTAGGTTTAAATCAAATAATATGATAGACGGTTTCTTTTAGTTTAACCCTTGGATCGAATTAAATCGAACTATAAATACCTCTATTATTATGCTCTGCTTGATCATAAGTTCAATAAAATACAATTTCCTCTTGCTTTTAAAGAGTGTTTTTCATCGAAAGAAGAGGATGTGAAGAAAAGAAAAAAGGAGGTGATAGCCTGAATTATTCTATCTTATTTTGCACTTTCTAACATGCTACTCTCGATTTTTTTCTTTTTTATTTTTCTTTTACAAATATTTTGAATTATTATTTTAAAGTTGTTGTCCTTGCAAAACCGGAGTAATAAAAAGAGGGAAAAGGGCGAAAAGTGGGGATGGTATTTTTGAGCGTAAATTTTGAAAATTTCCATGTTGTCTGATCAGAAGCCAGTGCTCGTGATTAGTTACTTATAGAGGCGTTCCATATTACATGGAAGTCATTTTTTCTTTGTCTTGCTTCAGTGTTTGAAGGGAAGACGACGAAAGTCCTGAGAAGAGCACTAGACAAGATCAAAATAGATAAGGGTGAGTAAACACCACCGCAATGCGACAGCTTTTCTCAATCATACAAGTAAATCACGTACTAGTTATATGAACATGCATATGCTCACATTCAGATTGGACACAAACACATGGTGTATTTATTCCTTTTTTTCCCCTTGCTGTTAAGACTAAAATCCTGTTGTCGTCGTTCTGGTGTACATTTCAATTTTTAGGTACTCACTTAATCTTGTTAAGTCTAAGTGCTTTTCTTCTCGTATTTTAAAGATGTTTATCAAGAAATAGAAGGAAGAAAGATGAAAATTTAACTACTTATTACGCAATTTGTACTTATCAGATTCGTATCCCAAATAATCAAAACAATTGTCACAATCATCACCTGATAAAAAAAAAAAAAGAATGAGCCGACATCTAGTATAATAGTAATACAAGCATATACAATATAATTACATGACCTAATCTAAATCCAAATGCAACATTCAATGGATTATATCTTTATGTGTAGCAACCAATAATAAAGTACTTAGACTCTAGTAACATTACAAGAAATATGGGATCTTGAGTAACTACTGCTTGAGAGACTGATGAAGCTTAACTGGGACCTTTAACCCTTAGAATAATCTATATAGTAACCTCATTTAGGGTTCATAATCATTACTCATCCTTACTTGCATAGGTATATCACACAGTATACTTCATCTGATCATATAAACATGAACTATACATATGCAACTTCTCTTTAATTAATTGGTAAGCATTACCTTGATCTTATTCCCCTTATAAGCTACCTGCCAAGCCACCATTGGTGGCTTATGCACATAATTACCGTGTTGGTACTCTGTACAATAAGGGTGTTGCTTCCTGACTCAGCTTCAAACAACCACGTACGCTTAAGCAATTAAGCCATCTTTAAATATTAGTCAATTTTAGGATATCTATCATAACAAGCAACAAGCATGTCGCTTTCGATATAAAAGATAATTGTCCGTTGAGGAACCGATACCGCGAGATCGTAAAACTAAAGAAAGAAAGATAAACTTTTATTAGCTTTTCATTTCAATTTAATCAACGAAGTTATTTTAGATTAACTGATTAATTATCCCTTAATTACTTTATTAATCCTTAAACCAATTATTAATTAAATCCACTTCATTAATTATTCACTAAAAACATATTTAACTAAAGTCCAATTTCAATAATTATAATTTCAATTAACTATTAAGTTTTATATCACAAACTAATTCTAAGGAATTAAGTAAAAACTGGTTTATATACTTTTTATTGAACACATTTAATTTTTAATCTGTCCAAGTTCTTTTCTCTTTTTTTTTTTGTTTATTCAATTATATTTATTAATTAAATTTCATTGAGAATTAACTGGTATAAAGGGCGATGAAATTGGAGTCAACTAGTCTCTTGAATCATGCATGGAGTCGGTTCAATTATGAACCAATTTGATTCACATAAACCACAAACTTTATTATATATATTTTTACTTACTTATTATTTAGCAAATTAATAAATTCATATTATTATATCCAATTATAATTATTTTTAAATAATTCTAAAGTTAAAGATCACAAATAAATTTTCACAATCAAAGTTCACTTAACAAGATCAAAACAAATTTTCTAGAAGTTTGAAATAACTCTTTAATTTTATTCTCTTTGAATATCGTGTGCGTATCTTTAGTGAAAGATTGATATTTCATATACATATATGCACTTTAAAATTCATCTTGGTTTGCGGTTTTTAGATTGCTTTTATTATTATTATTATTTTATTATACTACCATTTTTAGAATGCTTTTATAAATGCAAACATGTCAACAAACATTTGCCAATGCATATTATAAAAATGAAAGATTCCCTTTCGTATCTTAGGCCATTGTAAAAATATTTCATTTTTTTTTCCAAATAAGCCTACAACCTCAATTATTGTTATTTTCTATCATTTATTTTAATATACTAGAAATTGAAGATTTGCAATTCATTAAAAAAAAATCTACCCAAATTATTAATTAACCTACACGTTTTCGTCCCTTGAAAATTTTATTTAGGCTAAAACAAATGCCTTGTTGGTTTTTTTTTCTTTTTTTTTTTTTTGGCCAATGAATAATGCCTTTTTTTTTTATTTTACCATAACGATTTCTCACATCTATTTTATGCGTTGATCATGACTACCATTTTAATGTTTCCATTAAAGTTCTGTTTGTGAACAATACCTTTTCATTAACAAAACCAAAATTGTTTAGAATATGCCTACTAAGATGAGTGAGTATATAATGGGTAGGGCATGAAGTACTACCCATACCCTATAAAGCATAGAGTATTGAATTTTGTGTTCAAAATCTACCATGTGGTATGTTATACTTATCTTGTATTATTTATCCTGTAATACCTGTAGGGTAGAAGGTATCCTATAGTACATGAAGATTTTTCTACAAAATCTCTATGATTCTTTCTTTCTTTCTTTCTTAACCTTCAAATTTAAAATATTTTATATGGTTTTATGTAAAATAAAAAACTATCTTATTTTCATATATTCATTATAAATAACATGTGGAAAGGATTTTGAATATAATTTGCTAATATCACAAGTTCTCCAACATACAGAATTTATTCATGTGTAAAATTTAAAATTTGTAGTAGATATTTATAAAACCTATTTATATGCTATCGAATAAAACTGTAGTACTTGTAACAAATTCCAAAATTAAATATTTTTGCAACTAATTCTATTTATATTAATCAGTCTTTGAAGATGAATAACTTATTTACATGATTTGAGAGTTCAAGTATACATATGAAATCATAGTTCTTCTAAAATAAAAATAATAAGTTCTTCAATAATTAAAATTTCTAAAAGGTAGTTTTCAAATAATAATCTTGAATAAAAGTAGTTACAAAATAAAAAAATTGAGTATTATTATTTATATCTTACATATTAACATTATTTTATAATACTAAATAGAGAAAATACTCTTTATATGTTAGAGAACAGTTTTTAGGATAGGTACAAAAATATAAAGACATGTCTCTATATTTTACTTTATGAGAAAAGGTTATGGAGAATCTATACCTATACTCTACCCAATGACCCTTTATATCTACCCGTATCCTATTTAATTGAGCAAGATCCAAAAAGATACCATGTACAATAGGGCTACTCACTTACCTCTGATGGCTACGACAATTAAATATGACAATGAATGCAAAGAAGGACAAAATCCCATGTGGTTAAGATTAAGCAGATTAAGTGTATTTTATTTTTTAGGAAAAAACCGTATTTGGTACCTGGATTTTGATGAAATAGACAGTTAGATACTTGAACTTTTAAAAGGTATAATTTCATATTTAATTAAACTTTTCATCCCGTTTTTAGATACGTGAACTTTAAAAAAGTAAAATTTCATATCTAATTAAATTTTTTATGCCCTTTTTTCACCATCCTTTTTGTTATTTCTTGAATCAATTGGCACATGTTAGACAAAGGTTGAGTAGATAGTGTTAGAGGTATAAAAAGTTCAATTATGTATAAAATTAGACTTTTTAAAAGTTTCGGTACATAACTATTTATTTTATCAAAATTCAAGTATCAAAAGAGATATTTTTTCTATTTTTTAGTAATGAAATTCTTCTTTTAAGTTTTTCTTTTCAATATGCAAAAGTAGAGTTGTTTAAAGTTAAAACTTTTAATATTTTATTTAACTGCAAAGTGCGCAAAGTTTTGGGTCAGTCGAGATGTATTGATATTTATTATTTTGTGGTCTCCCAAGCAAAATTCACATGATATGACGATAAATTATCTCTTCTAGATCATTTGAATAAATATTTACCGTTTTGACCTACTTTCCATCTCAAATCGTATTAATATTATCATATTACATTTTGAAGATGTGCGTACTTTTTAGAGATATAATTATTAATTATATTTTAGAATAAATTACATACAGACACCTTTCAAAACTTTTGAAATTGAATAGACCTTCTACTACTTTTAAAAAAATCAGTACTTATACCTTAAAAATGATTTTGGACCAACTTCTTTAATGAGTTGGTTCATATCAAGTACAATAAAATATATACATATAAAATTTTGTGTCTTTTTTTATCATCAATAAATACTATGTCATATATTTATATTAATTTAAAACAAATATGTAAAACATAATTTCCACAAATGAATAATAATAATAATAATAATATAATAATAATAATAATAATAATAATATAATATGTGTACAATAAAATAAAAAAATGACATGTCATATTTTAATATTACTATGGAAAAATATATAAAAAAAATTAGCATTACCAAATATGTGAAACATATTAAAAATTAACCTAACATGATTTAGGCGAAATACAAAACCCGAGAATAATTTGAATCAACAAACATATTCGACACAAGTAGAGGCACCAAAGCAAGAAAAGTAGAGGATAGATCATGAGCAAGTTAATGACTAAACAAGAATTTAAAAGGTTTGTGGAGTTCTAACTATTTAGACTATCCCATGTTTCAATTCAACATGCATCAGAAGCCACCACAGGGTAATATAGTGACAAATATAAAGTTAAACGCAATTTGCCTTATTACCTTTTAAACTGTTTTAAATGCATCCTTTAGAAAAATAGTAAAATAAAAACTAGCAAGGGTAAAATGCTCATAGGATAGAAAAAGAAATGATGCTAAAAGTGAAACCTTAGTTAACGGAAAAAGCTTAATATGATGAAGCCAAGAGGTAAGTGGAAAACATACTGATTTATAATCCCTTCTTTCAATAGTAATATGAACTCAGAATTATGCCTTCAATTTTTATTAGTGGTGGTTTTATCTTACTGATATTAAAATATACTGTTGTTAATTGCAGAAATTAGAGAATTAATAGCTTTGTGTAGCTATATAATAGTTATGGACAATTGAGTTGTTAATGTTTCTTATGGTTTGAGATTGTTATTCACTCCAAAGATTTGGATGCGTAAAGAATTAGAAAGAGCAAATTTTTCATAGGACTTCAATTCATGGTTCTACAATCAAGATACTTTTGCTTGTATTATTATTTTATTATCATTATTATCCATTCGAATAAAAATAAATCATTTGTGAAAATTATTTTTTTTTCAATTTTTGGTTAAATTAATTTTTATCTATTTTTCTACAATAATATAAATATATGACATAATTTATTGATGGCAAAAAAAAAAGGCAAAACATTTATTTTTTATATTTTATTGTATATATAAGACAAGAGAGATATTGATCAATTTACTAAAGAAGTGAATCTTTAAGGGTTGTAAGTGTTGATTTTCAAAAGATAAAAGATCCCTACAATTTCGAAAGTTTTCATAGGTGTCTTATAATTTATCCTATCTTTCAAGACGGCTAAAAAATATTGAAAGATTTTAAATAATTATTGGATATCAAATAATAATTAATACTTCTCGCTTGCACCGATGTCTATAAGCATTCCACGTTGCAAAGGGCCGTCGATCATTCAATAAAAGATTCGAAACGCAAACTGTCTTGACTCTTTACCCTTGTCCTTTTTTGGGTTTTTGCATCTTTGGGCCTGCATTCTCTACATATCCAGATATCCTTATTCTAGTTTCCTTACTAAGCAAACAATTTGTATGCTACAAAACACCAAACAGGCACTTAATACAAAGAAACAGAAAAGGGGTGTTGGTATGCTTAGGAGTAAAATGGCAGAGGAAATTGCATACTTTGGGTTGAACACAGGAGCTAAGATGCCCTCAGTTGGTTTAGGCACTTGGCAGTCTGATCCTGGTGTTGTTGCTGATGCTGTCACCACTGCCATTAAGGTCCAATTTCTTATCTGATCTTTGTTTCATTTGTTTAATGCACGTAAAAATGGCGAGTTCACTGTACCATTACTATGTGATAAGTTTTTTCTTAATTAAAAATGAAACTAAAATTATTTAGATATAGATTTTAGGAGAATTATGAGTTTTGTTTTACGATTCTACTAGTTTACGAATTTACCGGTTTTATAATATTGTGGCATTTGAATGAATAGTGAAATTGCAAGTTTGACTATAGAAAGAAAGTTCTAGTCTTTTTAATACCCAGTACTATGAATTCCATATCCTTGTCGGTTGTAGAGTGGGAATTTAAATTTGTGGGTATCTAAGAAGGATAGATGGCTTGCAAAATGTGTTCTTGATGGTTTTCTAAGTCATTATAATGCATCAACTTAACTTTTTCTGACGAATGACTAATTGGGATTGAATGTGCCTGATTGTAGGCAGGATATAGACACATAGACTGTGCTCGTGCTTACGGAAACGAGAAGGAGGTACTTATTTTCTCCAACTGGATTGAGGACTCCAAATCTATTACTTTTGAACTGCTCTTGACTGTGCAAATGTTGTGAAAGTTCCACAATTCAGTTTTTGCTAGGAAGCAATACATTCATAGATAAGAAATGTCCAGGTCTTCACTTCAGAGCAAGCATTCAGTGGGTCGATTATGTTCTTCGCTATGCGATATTTTTCTTCTGATTTCAGATTAGTATATATGTTCTGGCAATGGGTATAATTTGGAGATTGCCCGGCTGAAGAAAGGGAAACCTGTTTTTCATGGAACGTTCTGGACATATAATTCACTAAAATTATGTGTTGAAAGTTAATTTTGGTTTCGTTTTTTGAGAGTATGCCCATATTTGTGCAACTGCCTCACTAGTTCCTATGCCATGAAAATTCTTCATCATTGTGCTTGTCTGGATAACCTATTTTATCAAATTAGAGGCAAGAGCACCGATTTCTGGGGCAGAAGAAGTCTGTGTTTGCTATATGAGACATTCTATCAAACTCTAATTATTAAGAGTCCATAGCACGAGCATCGCCTTTGATCTGCTGAAAATTTAGTTCACATGCCATTACGAATTTCTGCAAACTATTAAAAAAAGTAAATAAAAGATTTCGTTTTATGAGAAAAAAATTCATTCATTTCGTTTATTTGAAAAGAAGGAAGAAAAAAAAAAACTTGGGGATCTGTTGAATTTTAAATAACTAGTTTCACTGGTAGAAAATGAAGACTTAGTTCCCATTTGGAATCACAAGCCTTTGATTTGCTTTTCTTTGATGGAAGCTTTATTTTCCTAGAATGCATCCTAGTTTTTGGCCTTAATTCTTTTTCTGATCATCAATTTAAACTCTGATGAAAAAAGATATCCCCTTGGTTATATTTCATTTCTTCAACAGGTTTAGTAATGAGCATAATGGCCTCTTGTTCCGATGGAGAGAAGAATTTATGATTATCATTTTGGAAAATTTCCAAAATGTACAGTTTCAATGGAATATTTTATTATGTTCAACTCTATGCATTCCTTTATCCATAGATTACACTGAATATAAAAAAGTGGCTATAACAGAGTTTTTTGCTATTTTGCATTAACAACTACTCTAGGAGGAATGTTTGATGCTATGCTAATGATTTTGCAGCTAATAGGAAATTATTTTTACTTTTTTTTCCCCCATCTTATTCAAATCTACAATAATATAGTTAAAAGGCAAGTGAAATTTCATATGACTTGTTGATGCTTGCATTTTTATGTGATCATTGTGATCTTATTAATGCCAAACATTTATCTAATCATATTATTATGTTGGAGACAATAATTTAAGGACAGTGTAGCTACTGAATAATCAAGTATGAGTGGAGTGGCTACAACAAAAGTATTTGTGTGACATTTTTCCTTGTGCATTTTCTCGACATATGCTAATGTTTTCTACCTTCACTTCTGTTAATGCTCCATCATCATGCATCAAGGGGTATTATATGCAATGCATTGATATTCATATTTTTGCTTCTATTCTTGTAAAACCTTGAGCTGCATTTATTTATGGAGCATTGAAGCATACTTCGTGAGAAGGTATTATAGTATTTGCTATTGAAACATATTTACCTAATCTTTCTGTAACATCCAGATTGGCTCTGCCCTCAAGAAGTTATTTGATGAAGGTGTTGTGAAGCGAGAGGAATTATGGATCACCTCCAAGCTTAGGTCTGCTTTGGAACTGCAATATATCTTTTGGTTTTCTTATGATCCTATTCTTTTCCTGACTTGATCTACAAAAAAGTACTATTCTAGAATCACCTGCAACTGCCATTTCTTATCAATCTTACATCCGGTTATGCTGAGTAAGTGCAGGAACACTGACCAAGACCCTGAAGATGTGCCCCTGGCATTAGACAATACCCTGCAGGATTTGCAGCTTGATTATCTTGATCTTTACCTTGTATGTATTTGGGAACCCAAGCTTTCTTTTTCTACTTTGACTCTTGGCTTTTGACAAGCAGTTGTTTTAGAGATTAACCATGCTTGATTAATTCAATGAAACAGAATTCCATGGAATCCATTTTATTTCTATGTCTAATAGAAGCTTAGCGACTAGGCTTAGATCCAAAAAATGTATTCTATAGCCTCCAAAATGCTTAGATTCCTATCAACCAGTAAAGGGAGGAATCAAGTTCCAAAGAATTGGGAGACTTCGGACCATTTCTTTTCATCCCCAGCCTTACATTGGCATCAATTAACATGACAAGATTTTTATTACAATGTAGATCAAAAGTGAATTCCACTGAATTATTCCATGGATTCACCAAGCATAGCCTAAAACCATCTTAAATTTATCTAGCCAATAGTAGTCTAGAAAACCTATAATTACTGTGTCTCGCCTTCTTATCTTGATCTTCAAACCTCATATGATTAGTCACTCTTTCAGGTGCATTGGCCTGTTAGAATGAAAAAGGGATCAGTTGGATTTAGCTCAGAAAACCTCACAACGACAGACATACCTGGTACATGGAAGGCAATGGAAGCCCTTTATGATTCTGGAAAGGCTCGAGCTATTGGAGTTAGCAACTTCTCCACAAAAAAACTTGGAGATCTATTAGCAGTTGCCCGTGTGCCACCAGCAGTCAACCAAGTGGAATGTCACCCAGTTTGGCAACAAGCAAAGATGCATGAATTCTGCAAATTAAAAGGAGTTCATTTATCTGTAAGTGCTAAACTCCTTGTGCTTCATATCCTCATATTCTCCAACAGTATAATTAGGACCAATGTAAGTGCCCTTAAGTTGGGCGAGCCAGTACATTGATTTTTATTGATCATATTTGATAAATTTCACTTAGACTTATGTTTTTCTTTTTCTCCTTTCATTAGGGCTATTCTCCTTTAGGTTCCCCTGGTTCATCATGGATCAAGCATCAGGTGCTTAAGAATCCAACCCTTCTTATGATTGCAGAAAGGTTGGGAAAAACTCCAGCACAGGTGGCTCTTCGTTGGGGATTGCAGGCAGGGCACAGTGTACTCCCCAAGAGTGTAACTGAAGCAAGGATCAAGGAAAATTTGGACATTTTTAGCTGGTCCATACCTAAGGAGTTGTTTGAGAAGTTTGTTGAGGTCCCTCAGGTAGGCAATCTTCATCGATTTCCATCCGTTTCTGTTTTCCATCACTCTTCGTTGTGTGTTGTGGAGAAATAGTGACAGAAACTTTTACCTGTTAACTGGTCCATACCTAAAGACTTTTTATTGTTCCCTCTGAAGAAATTAAGATAGCAATGTGTATAACCCGAGAGATGCTGCTTACATATTTCCTATTCTGCAGGAGAGGCTCATCAAGGGTACGGGGTTTGTACATGAGACCCTTGGCTATTACAAGACCTTGGAAGAGCTTTGGGATGGAGAGCTTTGAACAAGTATTTAGATTTCTCTTCCAGTGCAGGAAGCTAGTGATATATCATATTTTGGAGTTACATGTAACTGAGCATTTATGGAATTCAAATCATGTTAGTAAAAGGACAGTAGTTTCTGTGTTGGCTTCTTTTTCCCCCAGTTTATTCTCTCTGCCAACCCCTATGCCATGTAATGACATGTCCTAAAGACTGAAGAACAGGAGTCGGGTCCTTTTATCGTGAACTAGCATTACATTGGATGATGTTTTAATACTAAGTTTTAGTTTTCTTAAAGTGAGGTCATTTTATGATCCCATACATGAATTTTTTTTTTTTTTTTTGCAATGTCAATTATAATTGAATATTTTTTTTCTTTTTCTTCTATCCATTACCTGTATTAACATCACCAATACTATGGCAACACAAACCATTTACAACTTGCCTAGTCTAGATGATCAACCTAATGTTACTTTTTGAATTATTAAATTCATGTCACCCCCAAGGTATCCTGGATGGATAGTTCTGTCTTATATGGTATTAAAGCCTAGACCAATTTTCCTATCACTCAAAGGCTCCGAATATCATGGAGCGTGCCACACCTTGGAAACCAATGAGACTTAACATCATCTAAAGAACAAGAAGTAGCAATTAAATAAATACATAATCTAAATGGTAAAGACAAGAAAAAGGAGATGATAGGCACTTTAAAATATCATCCGGGTCTAACCCTATAAAGGAAATAATATACAATAGTCTAGTTTAACAAAAGATATTATTCTTGAGAATGAAAAAAGAAAGGATTAACTCTCAACCCAGTCTTCCCATATGTCCTAGCTCTCAATCTAATGGAAGAAGCCATAGATGATCTCATGCCAACAAACTATAGGGGGTATGGGTGAATATATGCTCACTGAAGTATGATCCTCACTTCATACCGTTCAACTAACATCAAGCAAGTTATTAAAACAACCATCACGCAATGCTGGCAAGTAAATAAACAAATATATATGGTCAATATGTAAAAATATATGAAATCCTCACTTTATATCATTTAACCAATATCAAGCAAGTTATTAGAACAAGCATATACAATGCTAGCACGTGAATAAACAAATATAGACGGTCAATATGTCTAAATGTAAACATATATAGAACGGATTCGTGTCTCCATGGCAAGGATCAAGAAAAATCCACCATTGTGAGCTCTTAGGAAATCTTATCACTTGGGGACTTAAGCCAACTAGTCAAAATATGTCTCCCCCTTTTATATTATAAAATAATATGTATAAATATATTTCTAAATAAAGATCTAGTAGCCCAAGTAATGACACGGCATATCTCTAGAAGATGGATTCCATTCACTAATACAACTTAGTTCACATCCTCAAAGTAACGCCCATGGTACACAAAAGCCCTCTATGATCATAGCTCATCCGGTCAACCGTATGATTGTGACGGCCTTCAATAATGTATTGTGCAATACATTATCATATTTTAATTATTAAAGTCAAATATAGTTAAATACAATTGTTTTCTAGTGACCAAGCAATTTATTAGACATTCGCAATGACTACACTATATTAACAAATGATCAAGCATTTGTCATTCAAATAGTTTAAAGTGTTTTCATATTTCAATATTAAATACGGGAATCCACAAGCAAACATTCCTCGGCCCTATCATTCCAATTGTTTATATCATCGAATAAAATATCAGGGTTCTAATCTTACAAATACAAGCAAGTAAAAGTTATAATACATAATATAAGTGTATGCTAAAATAATATAAAATATATATTTAATAAAATTATTTATTATATTGATTACAAGAACTTTGTTCAATATGTAATAGAATAGTATAATATTAAATATATAAAAAAGAATTTATGATAATTATCCTTTTCTTTCATAATTGATTATTAGCATATTCTATAGCATATAATAAGCATAGATTGAAAATATATTTATTTCATATTAAATAATTGACGCACTGATGATATACACAATAACTATATGAAAAAGTACTTTAGAGACGAAGTTAATATATATATATATATATATATATATAATACATTGAAAAAGCTTTCCCACAACATTACACTTATACGCTGTTATTCAATATATATAAGTTGTATCGATATATATTATATGCACATATATCACCTATAATATTAAAACAAGAGACATATATTTTAGTATATTTATTATGTATATACAACATTTTATGTTCAAATTTATCAAACTAATCCCCCTTTTTTTTCAATTTCTTTTGATAGGTAATATTGATGTGTTTGACAAATCGCAATCATCATTAATTAAACTTAAAACCCTATTCTTACTTTGTGATTAATCTCTAGGCAAGTGTACTTATCAATTGTAGTATCGGTGAAGCACATGAGTCGTTCCCAAGACCTGTAATTACTAGTATTACCCTAATTCTACTATCTAGCTAATATAATCCGAGTGATATTAATATATCTAAGAAACTAATTAATTAACTAATCCTATCAAAATGAGTGTCATGTTTTTAAAGTATCAATCACAAAATTAACCCTAATCTTGATTCACCACTAATCCTATTTTCAATCTTTATATGACATTCATTCATGGATATTTAGATTCTTGAACTATAGGAATTCTATATTTAATTAACATCTCTTTCAAGGATATTAATTTCTAACCCTACATGATTAATGGAAATGTCTTTCATCATTAATTACATATAAGATTACATTATAATTCAAGATTCCTAACAAATATTAATATCTTTATGCAGAAAGTTCATGCAATCTATGTCTGGATCCATATTCAAATTTTTCTATTCATGCTAAATTTATCTCATAAATCAATCTTTTGACCTAATTAACAACTATCATGCATTGACCTAATATTGCTCACATAATAAATTAAAGAACAATAAAAGCACAAGAATAGATTCAAGAAAACATAAACTTCCATTAACAAAACAACCAAATCTTTACATTAAAGTTAGGGTTTCTCAAGACCTAGGGTATAGAGATCTAATTTTCCATAGATAAAGATTTACAATAATGATCTATAAAAAAACAGGAAGAAATCATGATGAGCACTTGCTTGAATCGATGTCTTGTGATCTTGGATAAACTCTTGCGTTTCTCCACTCTAAAGTATTTTTTTTCTCTCTAAGGTTCGTAGGAATGAAGATATATATCATAAATGATGAGTAAAGGCGACTCTTTATACATAAGGATGAAAATAGTTTTGAACAACCATCTTGCACGACCGTGAAGGATGGTTATATAGGATGAAAACTCATAATTTTCATAAAAAATGACTTTGCACGGCCTCGATCACAGCTTGTGCAGATAGCCCATGCAGGGCTTTATAAAGCTTCTAACCATATTTCTCCTTCTACACATGCATTCTACACCGTTTGTGTAGCTCATTATGCACTTTAAAATCACTTGATGGACGTATTTCACTTCCCATACCAGTATTTTGCATAGTCATGTATGCTATAAATCTTCACTTTACCCAATTCTTTATTAAAATCTCCTTAAACTCATTAAAATGTCTTCAGTAAGCTTTTTATCTTCTTTTATTCCTAAAATTAATATTTTAACCAAGCAAGTAACTTTTTTCTTTAATAAATTATATAAAATCTATATAATATCATATCAATTCAATACAAATAATAAGGGTATTTTGACACTTATCAAACTTCTCTACACTTAACCATTTGCTTATCCTCAAGTAAATAAATAAGAACAATGAAATCCTTCATCAACTATACTCAAAAGCTTAATTGAAAGTCAAATATACATAATAGCATTCAAATTTTTACTTCAGCTCATAACAACTTTAAACTTTTGTGCTTTCTACTCAAACCTACTATATTTGTACTTAACATACCAAAATCAAAATCTTAAAACTAATTCAGGTCAGTCAAACTTTACCCTCATCGTTTAATAATAGCCTCTAAAGTTACAAAATAAACACAAAGTCAAGTAGAGCAAAAAAGACCTAATTACACTTCAACTATCTACTTAGGAGTATAACCACTACTCTAAGCACACTATTCAAAAGTGAAATTATTTTGCATCTATTTTTCCCTTGGATGTTCTCCTTTTTTTTAATCTCCCTAGAATTTTTATTCATTCCCTTGCAATTTTTAGTTTAAGCTTCTTGACCCATGTAGAAAGTTTTCGATCGATAATCTTGGATTCATCACCCAAGTTAATAGATATCCCCTCTAAAAGAGGGCATCCCTCATATTTCTTACTTGAGTCAATAGACTCATTTTCTCTCTTTCTTTTTGTTTATTTTTTTTGAGTTGATAGAGGGGAATGAATCTCGTTCTTTTGAGGGACCAAGACCCGACCATATTAACTAATTTTTTATTGGCTTTTTGTTGCCAGTAGAGGGGTTAAACTTTGCTCTTCTAAGGGACCAAAGCCTGCATGTACTAACTGACCCATTTTATTTCATTCATGCACGTGTGTGCGTGCACACACACACATATAGCTTTTTTTTAAAAGATCACCAAGAAGAATCACCAAGTTAATAATTTCATTTGCCCTTTCATTAGAGATTACATGGGCTCTCAACATTTTTGAAAAGAAATATATAGCTCAATAAACTTAGAAACATAACCACTTAACTTTGAACTAAGGACTTTAATCCACTTTTAAACTCTAAATTCCATCATTAAATAGCAAGTAAGTTTGTGTCGCTTAGATTTTATCATATAATTTTGACTAGGAATGGAAAATTTAAAGTAAGTGAGTAAAACACAAAGTTGCTTTCAATTCTTGAATGCTAAACTTAATAGAGAGATGATTAATGAGTATAATTTCGAGATTTTCAAAATTTTCACAATTCATATCATTTAAGTGGAGGAATTTTGAATAAAAATGCATAATAATCCATTAAAGCACAAAAAGACCACTTAACTTCATCTTTCTATATTATCTCTACCCTACACTTAGAATGAGACATTTCCATCAATGTCTACTATATTATATAAATCCAGGAAATAATTAAAAAAAAGGAAGAAGAAAAAACATAAAAAGAAAAGGAACTGAGACTTTCCCGATTTGAGATGGAAAACATGGCAAAGCATCGGAAAGTCATGCTAGTAGATAACGTAGCAGCAAAGCGTACAATTGAGATCCCAACAGAACTTTATGATGCATAAAATCATAGCAAAAGAAAAACCAAAGATAGGTAAAAGATAGCTAGAAGTTAGTTTATCCTACAGGTCCTGCACGAGCATTAAACATAGCATAAAAAGAGTCTATTCAATAAGAGCACTCTTTAAAGGTACATGCCCAAATAAGCTAATATATTGGCTAGAAGTCTTAAAAAAGAAATAACAATCAATCATTTTGTTCATCATTAGCTGAATCTTCCTCTCTCTCCCCTACATTAATTTTAGTGCGTGCACTTGTAATATATAAAGCAATGACTAACGATAGTAATGAAAAAGATAAGAAAATGGAACTAAACATACCTACGTTAGACATAGGATGCATCCCATGAAGCACTTTGTTTAATGTCGTTAGCTCGAAGTCCTTCAAAAATTCAACTTAGCAGTTCTTCAATAATAGCAATTTTAATCGTGCCTCAAAACTTATTGATATCTTCTTGAACTTATTTTTAATTAAGATTTTATCAATAGCTCTTAGTTGAGCTACCACCTCTTGCATTTCAAGGTTCTCACACTTTTCTTTCTCTTCCGTAGTCAAATTCAGCACTAAGGTATCCTTGCAAAGTGTATTTTGCACATTCTCGAAACAGAGGCATCAATAATCTCAATAAAAAACAAGAATAATTAGAATTCATAGACTGTTTGAGTGTCGTAGGGACCTTCACTTTTAGCTCATCTTCTCCAACTCTAAGGGTTAACATACCATCCCACACATCAATTATAGCTCTAGCAATACATAAGAATGGCCTTCCCTGAATTAATGGAACCTCCCCATCTTCATCCATGTTAATCCTTTTGGGGAGTTTCACCGAACGATTTGCCAGTTACAAACTTATTTAGGTGGGATGAGGTTCACCCAAACCCAACCATTTAAAGAATGAATATGGCATCATATTGATGCTCCACCCCTCAGATCTGCCAAAGCTCTATCTTCGCACAATTCCCCAATCAGACGGGATTGTGAAACTTCTCGGATCCTTGAGCTTTGTTGGTCGCTGAACATTCAGCTTCAACCATCATAGTAGATAACTCTTCTAATATTCTTTTATTGGAGAATGTCTCCTCAAAAAATTTTGCAAGTTTAGGCATTTGCAATAGGGCTTCAACAAGTGGTAGCTTGATACGTAATGTTTTGAAAGATTCCAAGAACTTACCAAATTGTTCAGTGCCGTGATCCTTCTTTAGACGAGCTAGATATGGTATCCATGGCTTGTATGCTTGCACCTTAGGAGGTTGCTCTTTCTGTGTCTGCACCTCTTCTTCCTCAAGTGTCTTTCTTTTCTTAGGAACAACCTCAACTGTTCAGTATCGTGATCCTTCTTTAGACGGGCTAGATATGATATATGTGGCTTGTATGCTTGCATGTTAGGAGGCTGCTCTTTCCATGTATGCACCTCTTCTTACTCAAGTGTCTTTCTTTTCTCAGGAACAAGCTCTCCTTGTTGGTTAGATTGTAGATCTTTTTCACTCATCATCAAAATAAGTTTGAAGACTATCATGCTTTGGTAGACGTAAAAGATTTTGAGCCTTAGATGCTTTATCTTTTAGACAGACAGAGTTGACAAAGAAGATAAGATATTGTACAGTAGAGAATTTGTCATCTTTAACACTTGTAAGATTCTTTTGTACAAAACTATACATTTTACTATTTTACCCTTACTTTAAGCATCCGATGCAAGGGTATGCCCAATTCATTGGAAATTTTGAAAGCAGTATAAATAGGACACAACATTTCAATTATAAGGCATAAAGTGCACTCAAGCTTCCATTACAATATAAATTCTTTTGCTCACGTTCTCTTTCTCTCTTCGAAACTTTCGCGGCCAAGGAAAATCTGAAAGTAATTAGTAATGTTATGAGAAAACTCTAGACATCAAAAATATTTTATGTTTCACATATCCCGAGTATGCTCTAGAGTTGCCTCATCATGAGGATGTTCTCTATCAGAAAAGGATATATTTTGTCGATTCTTCCTAAAACTTCAACCCTTTTCTTTCTAAATATACGAACATATTTTTCATCTCTTATAACTTAGGTAGGATTTCTTTTCTTCTTACTATCATATCCCAAGAGACGAAGTACCTATTTTTATGCTATGTAATGAAGAAAACCGTAGATAGAGGAAGTAGGTGAGGGACTGAACTTAAAGAAGAATAGATGGAATGATGGAGAAATGCTAGCCCCTTGTGAGCAATCCTGCCATCCTAAAAAAACAAAAAAAAAAAAAAGAAGGTATGGAGGTCTGATCCCATATTGTTAAAATTCTAAGTAAGAGAAGTACCAATCGTTTATCATTACAAACTCAAACACTTATTATTTGCTTTGCATCCTCTCTAAACTACCTTTCTTCATTCTCTCTCTTTCAAAGCATTAACTCTTCCACTTCATTCTCAAGGAGCTCGAGCCCAGCTCACAGATATGGTATTGATGCAAGGTTTTGTAAGTTTTATGATTATTCAACTAATGCTTACTAATTCTAAAGCGCGGGCGCGTGTGTGTGAATCTTATTCTTTTGAAAAAATTATAGATAATAGTTCACCTTCAAAAGACTTTAATAATAACATGCCATTAGAATTTGAAGATTTTGATTTAGATGTTTAGTTTATGCAAAGTCTCTTTAGAGCAATATAAGAACTTGATTTATTTCTTGTAACACAATCCTTAGAATTAGAAATATGAAGTAATAATAGAGCGTTACATAATCTTATTAGAGAAGAAGGTATAAATAACGTTTGGGTTGAAGCCTTTCTAGCAAGAGATAATTTTGATAGAATTTTATTAGTAGCATTTAGAAACCATGTAAATTCGTTTAATCTATAATAAACTTTATATCCATATCAACCAGATTAGGTGTATTTTAGAAATAATAGATAAGTTGTACAAAATAGAGAAATTTAATTGGCTTAATCTAGAAATCTATAATAAAGGTAGGACGGAAGATAGAAATCAAGAATTTGGACATAAGTTTTATTTCCCTAATATTTTCCAACATGATTTATATAGTGACAATAGACAATTAAATAGTTTAGTAGATATACATATAAGTACCATAGAGCCTTAGAAAATCAAATTTAAGGAAGAATTTAGTGTCTGGGAATAGGTGTTAGAACATTTAAAAAATAAAAATAAATAATAATAGACCTCATAAAAAATTTAGACTTCATTAAGGATCAAAATAATAGAATAGAAAAAAGATTTTAAATATAGAAAAATATAAAGAAATAAAAGAATATAAAAAAACAAGAATTACATAAATACTCAAAATGTAGTTATTAAAAGGTCAGGAGAAAAATTTTTAGAACTTGAAAAAAAAATAAAATACTGGAAGAAAAAAAAACTATAAGCTTAGAATAAGTAGTACAAAAATTAGAAGAAACATTCATAGAAAATACAAAAAGTAGAAAAACTACTGTTAGAAATAGACTACTTTCTTAAGAGTTTAGAAAGCTTAGAAAGTACAAAAATTTTCTTAAATAATACTTTAGGATTTATAAGAAACGACCCCACAACTTCTATAGATAAAGATATAGCAAGGAGTTTAAATATTTAAAATGGTTTAGTAATAAGATTACATCACAAGGTAGAAGTACTATAAGAAATATTCGTAAAAGATATAAGGTATTCTAAAGAAATATAAAATTTATGTAAAAAGTTTAATAATCTTAAAATAGGAAGCCCAAAAGAAAAAGAAAAGAAAACTTTAAGGTCCTTTTATTTTCTATATATACAAATACTAAGCAAAAAAATAAAGCCAAAAATATTATTAAAGAAAATGGCAGGTAGACTAGAAACACGAACTAATATTTACTAATTCTGAAGCATATATATTATATTTGAATCTTATTCTTTTGAAGAAATTATAGATAATAGTTCACCTCCTGAATAAGAACATGCAAATAGAATTTAAAGATTTTGATTTAGATATTTCATCTATACAATGTCTCTTTAGAGTAATAGAAGAACTTGATTTATTTCTTGTAACAGAAGTTGAAGAATATTTACAATCATTTGAATTAGAAATAAGAAGTAACAACAGAGCACTAATTTTTATAGAAATTTATTAGTAGCATTTAAAAACCATCTAAATTGGTTAAGAACTTTATATTCATATCAACCAAGTTGGACATATTTTAGAAACAATAGATGTGTTGTACAAAATAGAGAAATTTAATTGGCTTAATCTAGAAATCTATAATAAAGGTAGGTTGGAAGTTAGAAATCAAGAATTAATTCCTCAAACTTTTGTGGATAATCTTCTTTATACCTTTCCGAAGCTACTCTATCTGTCGACCCTAAATATGTTTCTAAATATATATACATTCCATCTACGGTATGATCAAATCTTTGTCTAAAATAATACTGTACTACTAGATTTTTCGATTTACCTATTTCTTTCAGCCATAATTGTACATTATATGCTGGGAGACTTAACATTATACCCCTATCTATATATCTCTTAGGATCATGTAAAAAGTTCTAGTCTTTTTCCTTTACTAACATATTTATTTTCTAATGTTGGATCATATTCTATACATGCAGGTCTTCATATGTTTCCTATAGTATATTCACTTGGAATTAACTGTGTAACACTACTTGAGGTATCCATTAATTCTTTATCGAACTTATCACTTAATATAACAATTTATATACTTATTGTGCTTACTTGGTCATCTAAATATTCCTCTACCAAATCCCTTTTTTATATTTTTCTAAATTTTTTTCATTTAACAATCCTAGTTCTACCATTTCAATTCTTGTTTCTTTAATTCTTCTTTGAGTTCTTTTTTGTTCATCCTTTTATATTTTTATCATAAACCTTGTTTTCTATTTCATTCTCTAAGTCTCTATCATTATCTTCTTCTTTTAATAACTTATCAAATTCTTATAAAAATTCTTCTTCACTTATATAATTTATTTCTTCTGGTATTAAGTCTACTAAGTTTGTTTCTAAATTCATATCATTTCTATCTATTTGACTTTCTGTGGAATGTGTTTCAATATTTGGAACATGTTTAGGGACATATGTACTAAATCTCACTTCAACTTCTCCTTTTTTGTTTTCATATGTTATGTAGTTTTCTAGAGTCATATCATCTCTAGTTTAATAAAAGAAATCTGTTAATATTCCAACTTTCTCTTGCTAATGTTTCTAAGCTATATTCTACTGGTTTGATTAATCTTATTCCTTTACTTTTCATGATTTGTACTATCCTTCGTATGTTTATTTTAAACTTTGTACTCATATTATTTGCTAATCTTCCTATAAATCCCATGGATAACACCAAATTATTTCCTCCTGTTATACCACATCCTTTGGTTTGGATTTCTATTTCTATATATTGGGCAAAATCTTTTAGTGACATTAAAAAATTCGAAGATACATAAAATAATCATTTATTTTAATTCATTTCTACTTTATGGTGCTTTTTCTAGGATCTTTCCATCTTTTATTTATTATTGTTATTAATACTTTTGTTCCTAATTTCTTTCTATTTGAACCTTTAATTTCTGTTACTAATAATCCTAAATTGACTAATATGTAATTAGCTATTGTTAATTGATTATAAGTTTCTCTTGTTATTAATGGAACATTTAAAGGTTTATCTATTATTGAATCTTCCTTTTCTTTATTACTCTTAATACTCTTGATGTTCTTTCAAATATTCCTAGTCTATATAAAGTTTTTAGATTTAATAAATCCATTCCATTATTATTAAATATTTCAATATCCCTGTCTACATCTATTATATCTTCTAATACTGATTCTCCATTACCAGAGTTGCTAGAGCTTCCTCTTCTAAGTATTCTTCCTAATAAACTTAGAGTACTACTAATACTAGTTCTAGCTTACTCTCTAATTGTTCTAGAGGTTTTTACAAAAGGAATTGCTCCTGTTTTTGTTCTACTTGCCATTTTCTTTAATAATATATTTGGCTTTATTTTCTTGCTTAGTATTAGTATATACAAGAAATAAAAGGGACCCTGAAGTTTTCTTTTCTTTTTCTTTTGGGCTACCTATTTTATGATTATCGAAATTTTTAGATAAATTTCCTATTTCTTTAGAATACTTTATACGTTTTACTAATATTTCTTGTATTACTTCTATCTTTTGATGTAATCTTATTACTAAACCATTTAAAGTATTTAAACTTCTCACTATATCTTTTATGTAGAAGTTGTGGGGGTCACTTCTTAAAAATCCTAAAGTATTATTTAATAAAATTTTTGTACTTTCTAAGCTTTCTTCATAACTCTTGTCTTCTTCTAGGCTCATAAACTCTTAAGGAAATTGTCTATTTCTAACACTAGTTTTTCTACTTTTTATATTTTCTATAAATTTTTCTTCTAATTTTTGTGCTACTTGTTCTAAGCTTATAGTTTTTTCTTCTAGTATTTTATTTTTATTTTCAAGTTCTAAAATTTTTTCTTCTAACCTTTTAATAACTACCTTTTGAGAGAATCATGTAATTCTTGTTTTTGATATTGTTTTATTTCTTTATATTTTTCTATATCTTTAAATCTTTTTTCTATTCTATTATTTTGATCCTTAATGAAGTCGAAATTTTTTGTGAGGTCTATTATTATTTTATTTTTATTTTTTAAATGTTCTAACACTTGTTCCCTGATACTAAAATCTTTCTTAAATTGATTTTCTAGGGCTTCTATGGTATTTATTGTTAAACTAACTAATTCACGTATGATTTTGATGAGAATAAAAGTTATGAAAATTATGCACTAAATGCCTTTACTTGTTTTTGGGCAATTCAAATCAAAGCTTTTTATGCATGTGTGTTAGTGTTTGTGGTTGCAGGTTAAGGACTGGCGAGTTGGTGCGGAGGAATATAGCCACAGCTTTGATCGAGCAAACAATCCAACGTGCATTTTAAGGTGCGACTTGTTCAAGCAAAAGTTGCAAAGTCTAGACTAGTCAACCAGTAGAAAACTACATGGGTGAGCTAGTAGGGTAAAAATGACAGTTGTGCACATTTAATGTTTGACGTTACCAGACGTCATCTCCAACACGTTTGGCTTTTTGAAGGCCTATAAACATATGTTATATGGCTATTCAAATAAGTTTTTAAAGCCTTCATTTGCTAACAAACAAATAAAAAAATCTCCCATAACTCTTGTACTCTTGTTCTTTAATTTGCAAAATCTAGAGAGAGAAAAATCAATTAGTGCATTGTCCTTATTTTTGAGATTTGCAAAAGAGCACTATAAAAGAGAAAGCATTGTATACTCTTGTGTGTTGTATTCAATGTGTAAGCTGAACTTGAGCATTTGTGTTTAAGATAAATAAAGAGTGTAAAGTTTTTGGTTGGAGGCCTTCAGTGTGATCGTGGAGATTAGGAAGTAAGTTGAACTCTATGTTGTATCCAGGCTTGATTTTTGTTTCTCTATTTCTTTCACATTCTTTCTAGAACTTTATTATTGTTATATTTGCTATCTTCAAAATTAATTGATCCTTTGCTTAAAAATTTCATTGATTAGTCTTTTTAGGTCAAATACTCAATTCACCCTCTTACCCTCCTTATGAGTATATTCTAGTGCATTTTCATTTATTATAAAGCCTTGTCTCTATTTTTCTGTGCTTAATCGCATTTAAATTAAAGATCATGGCATCAAATGCACTAGGGTTTTTATAAGGACAAGCTATCGATAAGCCATCACTTTTAAGTGAGGGGAATTACCCCTATTGAAAGTGTAGAATGAAAATCTCCTAAAAGCTCAAAATAGACTAATATGGAATATAATAGAAAATGAACCATTAAATATTGAAGGAAAAGATGAAAGAGATCATAGTGAAGATGATGAAAAGATTAGATTTAAATGAAATAGCTATAAATATACTGCATTGTGATTTAAATAAAAGTCATTTAGTAGAATATGTACATGTAAATCTGCTAAGGATATATGGGATAATTAGAGAAAACTTATGAAGGAATTTAAGAGTAAAAAACTCAAAAATAAGTCTTATATGTGGACAATTTGAAAACTTCAAAATGCTTCCAAATGAATCAATAGTTGAGATGCATGATATAATCATTAACATTTTAAATCCCTTCAGTGTGCTTGGAAAAAATTTCTTTAATATGGAAATGAATTCTAAACTACTTAGGTCCCTATCGAAGGATTGGGAAGTGTTTGGTGTCAAATTCAACAAAATTAAATTCCTAATCTAAAAATTTATATAAATGGCATATAGCAGTAAGCAGGGTCGAATCTATAGGGATTAGTAAAATTTATTTCTTTTAAAAGATTTGATAAAGAAAAGATTGGGGTTTTGAGAATTTAAAGAAAACTATTTATATCAAAAGCAAGTAATGCAATTCAAAGAATAATTCAATATTAATGTGTATTAACCAAAGATATAATTACAGTTTAGTTCACGGAATTGATCATTGATGCAAGATTAATTTTCTTTATCTTAAATAAATTGTTATGGTCATTATCAAGTTCTAACAACCTATCTCTTCTTACTTTTTTGATAATCAAAACAAGCTTTTTTATTATTTCTCATATTGATTAAATAACCCTAAACAAGCTCTTAGGATTTATTTTATCAATAGCGTAGGGAATAAGAGAGGTCACTAATTCTAGCCAGCAAACCATAAGTTCGATATATTTAGACTATAAATATATCTTCATAACATAAAACAATTATCTTTCTTATAATCAATCATGTTATTATAGCACAAAGATTAAAACAATCAAGCAACTATGGATTTAATGTTCTAATTGGCAATATATTATTTTGCTAATTGAAAAAAAAAGCCCTAAATTAATTTTGTATCTATCAAGTACTATAATAATATCAAAACATCCAGAATATGTACAAATACCCAAAGATAAAGGAAAGAGCGATGATAAATTAATTAGATCGTACAATTCTTAAAGAACCAAAACTTATAATTATTCTTGGGCTAGAATAGAAATTTAATTACTCGTATCCATTAAAAATAAAAAAAAAACAAGAAAAACTTCTCTTTGGCTGTGATTGAAAGTTCACTGCTTTGGTCTCCTGTATTGTTTGTTACTATTTTTTTTTATCCCCCCCTTTTTTGTGTGTATATGTATCTATATGTGGAGATATGTTCAATGGTAGCATGGTTAATATTTTTTCCTGAGGGCCTCAAGCATCTACCATGTGAGTTGAATTTGTAAAATAATTGGCACGTGACTTGAATGTGGGCTCAATGATGGACCACTGACAACTCCAATTGCCCAAATTCCTATGGTTGAGGCTCCTTCTAGAAATTTCTTAAATTGGCCATTTAATATGATTAATGATTTTAAAATGAATTTGTTTATATTTTTCCATATGGCATAATTTGTCTATAAAAGTATAAAAATATACACATTAGTGTTAAAAAGTAAAATATATTATATATATATTTATAACTTATTAGGAAGCTAAGAGAATTGCTATTGAAGAAGCATGGGATTAAAGTGGTATGAGTAAAGAGAAATTTCTTGGAGTAATCAAGAAACATGAGTTGATCAAGGAACAAAGAGAAGGATCAAGTAAGAGAGCTATTGCCTTAAAAGCTAAAAATCATGACTCCACGAAAAGAATGATGATGATGATGAAGAGCTTACCTTATGGCCAAAAAGTTCAAGAAGTTCAACAACAAGATAAAAAGAAAGAATGATGATAGTAGCTCCTCGAGATACAAAAAGAAAAAGAGAGATGTGATAACTTACTACAAATGTCATAAGCCAGATCATATCCAACAACATTGTCCAATGCTCAAAGAGGAATCTAAAGGATCTATGAAGGAAGCTCCCATTGCTACTTGGAGTGATGATGACTTAAATGGTTCAGATGAAAATATATGCTTCATGGCATTCGAGTATATTCTAATATGTTTTCGCTTATATGTATATCTACTAAACTATTTAATTGTCTATTGTCACTATGTAGATTATGTTGGTAAATATCAGGGAAATAACACTTATGTCCAAATTCTTGATTTCTAACTTCTTGCCTACTTTAATTATAGATTTATAGATTAAGCCAATTAAATTTCTTTATTTTGTATAGCTTATCTATTATTTCTAAAATACTTTCAACCTAGTTGATATCGTACAAAGTTCTTAACCAATTTAGATGGTTTGTAGATGCTAATAATAAATTTCTATTAAAATTATCTCTTGCTACAAAGGATTCAACCCAAACGTTATTTATACCTTCTTCTTTAACAAGATTATGTAATGTTCTATTATTACTTCTTATCTCTAATTCTAAGGATTGTATATAATCTTCAACTTCTATTACAAGAAATAAATCAAGTTCTTCTATTACTCTAAAAAGACTTTGTATAAACTAAATGTCTGAATCAAGATCTTCAAATTCTAATGGCAAGTTATTATTAAAGTTTTTATGGAGGTGAATTATTATCTATGATTTTTTAAAAGAATAAGAATATCTATATATATATATATATATATATGCTTCATAATTAGTAAATATTAGTTGAATAATCATAAAACTTACAACTTGCTCTAATACCATATCTGTGAGCTGGACTCAGGCTCCTTAAGAATGAAGCGAAGGAGTTAATGCTTTGAAAGAGAGAGAATGGAGAAAGGTAGTTTAGAGAAAGGATGCAAAGCAGATAATAAGTGTTTGAGTTTGTAATAATAAATAATCAGAACTTCTCTTACTCAAAAATTTCGTAATATAGGATCAGACCTTTAGACCTTTTTTTTTTAAGATGGTAGGATTGCTCATAGGGAACTAGCATTTCTACAACATTCCATGTGTTCTTCTTTAAGTTCAATCCCTTACCTACTTTCCCTATCTATGGCCTTCTTCATCACATAGCCTAAAAATGGGTACTTCGTCTCTTAAGATATGATATCAAAAGGAAAAATTATAAGAGATGGAAGGTATGTTCATATATCTAGAAATAAAAGGGTTAAAGTTTGAGGAAGAATTTACAAAATATATACTTTTCTAATAGAGAAGAGCCTCATGATGAGGAGACTTTAGAGCATACTTAGGATATTAGAAACAAAAAATCTTCTTAGTCTCTAGAGTTTTCCCATAACATTAATAATTCCTTTCAGATTTTCCTTTGCTTCAAAAGTTTCAAACAAATAGAGAGTATGAGCAAAAGAATTTTTATTGTAATGGAAGCTTGAGGGCACTCTCTGCCTTACAATTGAAATGTTGTGTCCTATTTATATTACTTTCAAAATTTTTTATGGACCAGGCATACCCCTGCATTGGATGCTTAAAATAAGGGTAAGATAGTAAAATGTATGGTTCTATACAAAAGAATCTTACAAGTGTTAAAAAAATGACAAATTCTCTATTGTACACTATCTTATCTTTGTACAATAATGAAGGAATTTTTGTCAGTTTTGTTTGTCCAAAAGATAAAGCTACTAGGGCTCGAAATCTTTTACGTCTACTAAAGTCTGATAGTATTCAAAATTATTGGATATATAGGTGGCATTCTCATCTTTAAACATTTTCCATTGTCTATCTTCTCTTGTGTTCTTTAAGGTGTATTCTTTCAAGTTATTGAATAAATATCTATGAATTTTGAGTAACTTTTGCTAGGTTAAAAGGAATGGTAGGATCAAGAAAAAATCTTTAATAATGAATGTAACTTCTATGTTTTTGAAATTGCTTGGTCTATTTGGGTCTCCATCTATTAAGTAATCATCGACTTCTACTAGAATAGCCATATTATCTTTGCTTATAAATATGGTGTTCGGTTGTATGAGCCTAATTGTTGGGATTGTGTGGTGCCCATACAAACTATATTTTAACAATTCCAGTTGCTTCTGCTTCTCTAATATATTCAAATAATATTGCATGTAGCTTTTTGCTAAAAGATGCAGTATACTGGTAGTTGAAAATGCAATGGGAAAATGCTTAGGAGGAGGGGGGGGTGTGAATTGAGTATTTGACTTAAATGCACAAATGATTAATTTTTATGCAATTAGATCAAATTAAACTTTAATTACAGCAGATACCACAATAACAGATTATAAAATGAAAAATAAAAGAGATGGGGATAGAAGATTTGAGCCCAGATTTAACGTGGAATTCGGCCCGCTCCTTACTCTCCACAATTACCAATTGCCTCCAATCGAGGACTTCACACTTTATTAATTTCACAAACACACACACTAAGCTGAGCGATATACCATTTTACAACACACATGAAATAGAATATTTCCTTCTCTCACAATATGGTTAAGAACAGAGCATTTAAATGTTTTCTTTTTTGTTGCAGATATTGCAAATTAATGAACAAGAGTACAAAGATAATGAGAGAATTTTCTGATTTGTTAATTCACAAATAAAAGCTCTTTTTCACCACTGTCTCTTGCTTGGATCTCCAAAAGAATATATATTCATAATCTTCAAAAGTTCAAATATCCATTAGAGATAATGTCTTAAAATCACCAAGCATTAAATGCGCATAACGACTTTTTTATACAACATCGACTCTATATTTAAACCATCGTGCCTTTAGACTCGTTGCACCTCAATGTGTCGTGCTTATATTGGACCTTCGATCAAGTTTGTGCTTCTTCAAGCCTTAGATTTAAATTGTCACGCCTTAATGGATGTCACGCCTTAATGGATGTTACACCTTAACTTGTCGCTCTTGGATTTACCCCTCGATGAAGGCTTATGTATCTTTGATCTCATCGAGCCTGAGAATTGATCTTGTTGCGCCCTAGTGAATGACTTTGTCAAGCCCTCGACGTGACCCTTAACTAAACCTGTGCTCTTTGATCTCGTTGAGCCTAAGACTTGAGCTTTGTTGCGCCTTAAATGTATGGACCAATATTGTCAAAATCAGACTGGAGTTTGACTTGGATATGCAAGGAGGTTAGGGGTCGATGGGTCGAATCAGAATCACAAAAAAGTAAAAATATAATGGATAATTTAATTATAATAGACAAATATATATGATACCGCTAAGTTAAATCTATATTTGGATCAAAATCATCAATTAATTATTAAATAACCAAGATATAATGATTATATTTTATAAATTCACAATATAGTATGAATACATATTTAAATTTCTAGTTTTTTCTTTCTTTCGATACGGGTCAACTGGTTCAGTTTGCTTTGTCTAACCGTTCAGGTTGATCAATTCAACCTGGTCCGATTGCTTGGGTCGAACGGGTTAATCTGATTCAATGCAAGTTCGAGTGAATTGAGTGGATCAACTTGCCATTATGGCCGGTTCCGATTGAACCCTTCGGGCCAGTCTGGGTTTGACGACATTGGTACGTATTGTCAAGCCCTTGATGTGACTCATAACTAAGGCTATGCACAATAATTTTTCCTGCTAAATCCTGCACAATCTCCAGAGAGCAATATACACAAAACACATATTTTTATAGCATATTGTTCATCACATTGTTCGACTAATTAAGTGTAGTTTAACACAATTAGATAGTTAATTGTGTAACTGATTTTTTCATCAAAATTCGCGTTGAACACACAAGTTCAACGGCAGGTGTCCATGAAGATTATTGTCTTGACCGTTCAATAATTCATAAGTTATTATACTGTATATCCACTTATAGTTTCAAAATATCCAAGGTTGATCATTATCAAAGAAATATCAGTTATATAAAATGTAAACTGATTTTCTTCATTAGCTCCCACAACATGCCTTCTTCTATAAACTACCTTAGGAATTCTTCTTTTGAGATAAAAATTTATTTTAAAAATTGTTGGTCTTTTTGCATTTTTCTATAGAAACTTTTTGCAAAATAATTTTTAATTTTTTCTCTAATTTCTTGGGATAGTCTTGCCATAAATTTATTTGGTTTAAAAAGCATTCTACTTTGAAGAACCTCTCTTATCTTTTCTTCTTGTTTATACTTTTTTCAATAATGTTCTAACATTTTTTCTAAATGATTTATCCTATTTTTTAATTGTTGAATTCTATTTTCATATTTTTCTTTTTCTTCTGTAGTGATTATTCTTGGTCTTTCTAAATTCAAACTTTGCCTAAGTTGATAAGTCATTATATCTCATTGTGCATTGTGCAATCTCTGATTAAAATTAGCAGAGGCTTCTGTTAATTGTTTACTCATTTCTTCCTTTTATAAAATTTGTTCATTTACACATCTTATTATTTTTACATTAACTTCACAATGCCTACATAACTCTAAGAACATGTTAGATCACTTTTAAATACATGTGAATATGATGATGATCTTTTTATATTACTTTGTGCTGGAGAATATCCTTGTTTTTAAGAAGTTTTGATATTGCACCCAATATTTAATCCGATAGAAAAAATGTATGCTAAAATTTGTTTTATATACCAAATTGTTCAAAATCAAATTTTAGGAATCTGCTTGAACTTTTTACAAAACGTCAGGTACCAAATCATTGAAAACCAAACTTTAGGTATAGGATTGAACATTTTACAAAAGTTTATGTGCCTTTTTAACATTAACCCATAGTGTTTTTCATGTATTTATTTTGTCTTTTCATATTGTTTCACATACAAATTATTACAAACACTATATATAGGGAATTTCTTATAATTTATATAGTCAAATATCATCTAACTTAGACATATATATATATATAGAGAGAGAGAGAGAGAGAACTAGAACTTATATGACAAGTCAAAGCGTAATGAGCACTAGTTTAATGTTTTTTTTTTTAATTAAATTGGATATTTTAAGTAATACCTTTTTGCCTTTATATAATAATTTTGATATTAACCTCGGTATAGGTTTGACCGATTGGACTTGTGAACCGTGCAAGTCCATGTAGATAACCTAAAAGAAAAAAAAGTATAAAAACATTAACAAATTAAAATATAAAGTAATAGAATACTTAAAAAGGTACTTAACATTTACATTTATATTATTTTTCATCCGAATAGAACAATATTTAATGCATTATTAATAACAATTAAAATCGAGCTTATTGCAAACTCATATAATTAATATTTCAACTCAAATAAAATGTGTTTATATAAATAAATATATATTCTTGATAATTTCATGTGAAGATGAGGAATATAATTTTATTAGGCGCAATTTTTATTTAAAATTTTATTTAAATATAAAATATATTTCTAAACTATTTGTAAAATAAAATAATATAGACGGTACCCGATCTGAGACCTGGTAGTTCGATGGTTTAGGACCCGCTCTGTCTTTGGCTGCAGTGTTTCTGGACCCAACCTGCAAGGATGTCTACCATCATCGTCGTCCAATCTTTTTAATGCTGTGTCCCTTTTTTGAGTGTATGCCCTTTTTTCTTTATAGCTAACCTTCACCAAGTCACCAACTAGTTATTGCGAGGGACCAAGATAATAGCTTTTAATTTCTGAAAGCACCATACTTATTTTGATACGTGTAATGATAATGGTGTTTCCTCCATTTTCTTCCACGCAAATGCACGAGGTCTTCCCTCCACTCTGAAGTTGGATTCCATGTTGTTCTGGAACTTTAACCTAGCCATCACTTTCATCCTCTTCTCTGTTCTCGTACGGTACCAAGTCGTGGTTCAAGTTCTTCCACATGACTATGGAAGAAGGGGTCTAACGAGATAAGATTATTGTTGGAATTGGGGGTCAAAAAGGCAAAAAAAAAAAAAATGCTTGAGTGCATAATACCCAACATGTGGTAACTGGCGAGTAATTATCTATTATTGTTTAATACGATAATAGTTATTTTTTATTCTAATGTTATTAGTCAAATTATATCGTCTAAAGAAATGGAAGAAAAAGTAATACTTTAAATAAACAATACCTAAGTCGTCCTAACATTTGGACAAAGCAAAATATGAGAAATATTAAAAAGAAGGAAGTGAACACAAATCATTGGAAAAATTAGTTGGCTAGTGAAAAAGCTCATAAGTTTCCACAAGATTATGATTTATATTAAAAAATCACGAACCAGTCATTCATAAATTAATGACTCAATACATCTGAACATAGCTTAAATAATAATAATAATAATATATATATATATATGAAAAATGAGTTATAGTAAATTTAGGTGAGATTAGAAAATTCCTTCAAATAGTCATGGGCATGTATTCCTCAATAATGTTCTATTTTTAAGACTTGTATAAAATAAATAAATATAATAATTAATAAATTATATAATTAGATATTAATCTAAGCCGTTAAATAATCAAAACTAATTCCATTAAAAAATTAATGGGCCTTAACATTGTCATAATTTGATTAAATAATTCTTCACTACCCATTATGATTTAGGTACCAATAAGATGATTCATTTTGTATCCTCTCCTTACATTTATTAAATGGAAAAAAACGGATATTTTTTTTTCATTTACTATAGTCTGGGGAGTCGTATGGACACTGTCTCTGGCGGTAATACTCGAGTGTCAAGACTCTTATAATTGAATAGCACATGGAGGGGATGGACTTGATTCCAATTTTCTTCTTTTAAAAATTACAGTAAATATTAATTGACATATATATACACAAACGGACACACATCTCATAACTTATATTGGTCGTATCTTATGGACTAAAGAAAGAAGTGTATTAGGGTCGGTCTGCACTACATGTTGGGCGTAGATATAGAATTATCCAACTAAAAGAAGGAAAAAAGAAAGGGGGGTTGATTTTATATAAAAAAGGTAAAGATGCAATATTCATTTTTAAATTGTTTAGCTCTTAAATATACTATCATATAACTACATTTTGTTTAGGCTCTTTCCTAGGGTTATATTATATTCTATGAGACTTCTTCGGTCCATTCAACGGAATCGTTCAATGAACTATTTAATCGTTCAAATAAATATAGTAATTGAAATATTAATTATTTTAGTTCGATCACAGTTGGGTATAGTGTGAGCTGTTTGATGATGACGGGACTGGTCCTATTAAAATTAATGACGGGACCGTAGAATTTCCTTTTATTCTATATAGCTCTTGAATATAATTACATATTTAATGTTTACCCTTCCCTATTGTCATAAGATATTATATATTTCTTCCCATAAATCTCAGCCAAATATATAAATAACTCCTTAAACTTTAATTTAACTATAAATATATATTTTTTTAACTTTCAAATATTACAAATAACCTCCAACTAAATTTTTAAGCTCAATAAAAAGACATATTGAAATCAAAGTTTAAGAATGTTAAAATATATTTTGATCATTCTAAGAAGTGTTTTTACACAAAAGTTAAAATTTATATGAATCATTTTTAACTCTTAAGAGTTATCTGTCAACTAAGCAAATTTCAAGGGTTGTTCCTAATATTTGGAAACTTAAGAGTAACCTATATTATATGGTTGTGTTCATGACTTTGTAGTTGATATGATAATTTGAATGAAGGTCGCTTTTATCTTGAAAAAAGATAAGTATGAAAACCGTACCTCAGACACAAGCTTGTGGGAAGAAATTGATGTATCTAACTACTCAAATCAAACCTTAGGATTTGTGATTGCACAAAAATATTCTTGGACCAAATGTACATAGAATGTTTTGGATCTAATTAAAATGATGTTATTTTTGTTCAATGAAGACGAACTAATAAATACTTCGACAATTCAAAATAACTAGATACACAAAACTATAACTACTCCATTTGAAAATTCTCAAGTGTTGGATCATGGATTAAAATCATCTTGGTTTTGTGCCAATATACGCTTTTTACTTTCTTTTGCTAGAATTTTTGCTCGTCTAATTAAGAAGATTAGATTGTATTGAGTTCCTTACTTGTAAATTACTGTATTATGAACTAGTGATTACAAGTAGGCTATAAAGTTTAGTTTGCAGCTTAAATTAAGCTACGTAGGTGCCTCACACCCTGCGTGGAACAAAAGTCCTATATTCGGGGTTCGACTCGCGTTGCAGCATGCGAAGGGTCGAATGTTACGAGTAGAAGTAACAATACCAATTTGTGCCGTGATAGAGTTACCTTTGGGGACTTTGGATTGGGGCCATTGTCTTTGGCATTACGCCTTAGCTACATTATTTGTATGTACAGGAGGGGGGAGGGAGGTGTGTGACCGTAGGTTGATCAAGGCCAATTAAGTCTAAAAACTGGTTATTCAACAAACTATTTGTAATCTTCTTTCGTTTGATATATTAAAACATACATGTAGAGAATATGAGGACCCTTGCTTGGAGTTAGAGGAATAGATTAAAGCACAAGACAAAACTATTATAAATATCTAAGCAATCTCTTTTTTATCTTCTCTTTTACATTTTTGTATATTTTTTCTTTTGTGCTAAATTTGTTGCAAAACTGTCTTACATGCCATGAGGGATACAAATGAATCAAGCTGGTTCATAAAATACTGGCACTTGGCTTGATTCTTACTCGAGTTTAATTTGATAATAATAGAGTCAATCTTGAACTCGAGTTACTCAAATAATTTATTGAGTCAAACTCAAGCTTCATAATGTTTAGTTCAATGGGTTTACAAACTTAATTGAGTTTGAGTCGAGTATCAATGTTAATCGACTTTAAGCTAAATTTAAATATTAATATTATTTTCATTGAAATTGAAAATGTTTATTAATAATCAAACTCAACTTTGTATTGCATCATTCCGAGTTGGGTCCAAATTTTAAGCTCAATAGAGCTCAATACTGTATTGTATTACAATCCAACACAATATTGTTGATTAACTAATTAAAAATGTTGATTTTTTAAAAGATTGAAAAAATTTTAATAATAAACAATTAAACTATTTCTTTTGAGTTATTAATTCGAGACCTACAAATTCAAAATTCCACTACCATATAATTTGAAAGAAAATTACAATAGAATGTTACAGTACTTGAGGGTAAGTTCATTTGAGGTCAGAATGTTTTGATGGTTCAAAAAATGTTACAAAGTTTAGAAAAGTGGGTCAGTTGAGGTCTTTGTTGACTCGTGTCAATAGTAGAAATATTTAATTAAAACTCAGAAGATTCGAAACTGATACGTTGTGATATATGTCAATAGAGATCTCAATTGACTCACTTTTTCAAATGTTATAACTTATTTTGAACTACTTGAAACATTTTAATCTCAAATAAACTTACCCTAAATATCATGATATTTCGATGTAATTTACTCGAAAATACACTACTAAGCCAATGGTTTTTTTTTAATATAATAATTACACTAATAGAACTAACTACTATCCTAACTATTAGAAATAAGATAAATTATACTAGAATACTTCAATATTCAAAGGTAAGATCATTTAAGGAATTAACGTTTAAAGTGCTTATAAGTCAACATTTTATAAAGTGAATCAAATCATGTATCAATATTTTGTGAAATTCATTTAAGGTATTAATATTTGTATTAGTTTTTAATTAAGATTCCTTAATTTTCATAATATATTTTATGAAACATTAATTTATTTTTTAACTACTTGAAACGTTGATAACTTAAATAAACATATCCCTTAAGATTGATACATTAAATAAATTTTGCACTAATGATTTAGTTATTTAAAGTTTGTGTTAGATTAGCTTTTATAGCTATTACGATAATTAAACGATGATTGCAAAATTCCTCGAATGGATCTTGTATGAATAGCTAAGCTTGGTGGAAAAACGGGGTACTTTGGCAAAGCAATCTAAGAGCCGCAACCTACTCTGATTTGTTCAGACATAAACCATGGATATGACGTATGACTTGTATGAGTAGCTAACCTAGGTGGGGAAAAAGGGGTATTTTTGGTATGTAACACCTTACTTGTGAAAATCTATCTTCCTAACGAAATGGAATCCATTCCAAGTAGATAATTTATTCTTTTTTTTGCCCCTCTGGCCGGTGGACAATTTATTCTAAAATCTGCTAATTGTCACGATAATGGAGGATCATCCCCTCATTGACTCATTTATCCATTCAACAGCCAAACCCGGCGTTAAACTAACCATCAGTTTATTAATTAGGAGAGAAATTTGCATGTTCATTTGCTGCAAACTTATTTATCCAACTTACATAAGTACCAAAATAAAATATGAGATTTTGTCTTTTATTATAGGTGGTATGTAGCAATATTAAATATGACTTAGTAACGTAGTAAAGTTTTAAAATCACATTTAATAAATGTAATTTTTTTTTGTAAAAAATAACAATGATATTTGAGTAATTATAATTATCTATTTCATATTTAGATAAATTTATTTTAAAGGACTAGTAATCATATGTTATACCTTCAAAATTAACCAATAATGTTTCTTTTTGAAGATTAATTTTATACTATGCTAAAAGGTTAAATACATAAAAAGAGATACATTTTTTTCTTTAATAAAACCCCAATAACACTAAGTGTACTAACTTTATTAATAAATGAACTAACATTTGGAGCTGCTCCTTTGCTCTACAATTTAGAAAATTCTGAGATTTGATAATGACACATATGTAAATTAAGCGTAAAAATAGAGATTAATTCTTGTTTACCAATCAATTTGAAAAAATTTACACAAGTATAGTTTTTTAAAAAATAATCGCTTGAATATTATCATTGTATCGCATTTCCAAATGCACACTTGTGTATTGCATCTTGCATGTACGATACACGCATGTATTGCTCATGTAATATACGATATTTTTGTGTCATCAGTGCAAGATGCGATACACAATTTAATTAAATTGTTGTATCACATTTTGAATATACAATACATATGTAAAATTATATATTTCATATTCAAATGTGATATAATGATGATATTTAGATAATTATTTTTTTCTAAACTGTATTTATGTAATTTTCTTTTCAGGTATGTTAGACACGTGTTTTACTCGAAAAAAATGATTAAAAAAGTTCTTCTATTTTCTAAAATTTTTGGTAGATAAAAGATGTGAAAAAAAAAAAAGTTAAAAAGATTAAGTTTCTATTCGATGTCAGCTTCTTTTTTTTGCAATAACTAAGTTAAATTCACTAAACAAACATTTATTTCAATCTTTTATTCATTAAATTAATAATACGTTTAATATTTCTATTCGATGTCAGCTTCTTTTATGACGGTTACATTAACCATTAATGACATTCTATAATGAGAAGTTACATTTCTTCACATATTAAAATTGAAAAAAAAAAAAACACAATTCTTAATGCAAACTTCAATTGTTATTAAATTCATATAAACTGTCTTCATTTATTATCCAATTTAAGTCCCATACAATTACAAGATACATGCATATACATATATAAATATAAACTGCATTTAAGTCGGTTTAATGCTTTTTACCTAAAATATAAAAAATTTACGCTTTAAATATCTCACTTTTTTTTTTTCTTTTCAACTTCAATTTTCCTTCCCTTTCCGGTAAAGGAAAAAAGAAATCAGGTATCTTGATTTCAATAACTATTTATTTAATAAAGCCAGAAAAAGTAAAATGTTTTTTTTTTTAATTTTTATAATTAGACAACCTCATTGGTGTATAGTATTATTAACATTTTGAAACTTCTAAAAAACATCCTGCTTATAATATTATTATTAAATTAATTATAAATAATAAATATGAATAAATATTAAAATGCGTTCATCGCCAAAATAGACTTGGAGTGTTCAATATTTTTGGTTTTTTTTTCTTTTTTTATTTATGGTTTTTAAAGGTTATGGTTGTCGTACAAAAATTATTAAGGAAACAAAATTGATAGATTTCAGACAAGACAAACACGTGGTGTTAAATGTGAATTGACCATTTTGTCCCTTTTACTCCAACACACCTTCTCTTTCAGTTCTCACCGGTACTTTTGACTCCATTCCCACTTCCTCCTCACACACAAAACACACACACACTCACTCACTAATAACGTAGAGAGAGAGAGAGAGGAGATAATTACAAACGCATTGTCGTCTTCTTTTTTCCTTCTATCTTTTGCATTTATTTTTTTAAGATTATAAACCAGGTAAAATCCATTTGATCGCCATCTCGGAGAAGGTTAATTTTTGTTTTTCTTGGGGAGCAGAAGCGGATGGGAGATCGGAATTCGGAGGACTGGCTTCCTTCTGGATGGACTGTTGAAGTGAAAGTTAGGAAAAATGGTAAAAAAGATAAGGTAAAATCTAAAAAGCTAACTGATTTAACTAGTTTTATCTAGCTTCTTTATGTTGTGTTATATTGTTCGATTTGGCCGTAAAATTTGGGGGCATTGAGTTGAAAGATGGAATCTTTAGATGGTTTTGGCTCCGAATTGTCTCGATGAGGTTCTGTGTTAGAGATTGATATATCTGTTTGGGGACTTTTGAGCCTATGCGTTGTAGTGATTTGAAAGTGGTCTAGTGATTGAGCTTGCATGATGATGTCTGGGCTTTTAGTTCTGGGAATGGGCACTTCTTGGGGGTTATTTTTACCCAAGTTTAAGGGCAATAAGATAGGTAGACCAATGGCTTGGATGTGATATATATAGAAAAGCGGTTTTATATGCAGCAGTTCCCATTTCTTATGAGTCATGATTGAATGGAGTTTATTGCCAGAAAATAAAAATAGGTAGGCTAGAGTTTACACACCTTTTCTCGGGTTTTAGGGACTGTTCATTTGCTTGGAGGTACCTAATAATGTAACTATGTCCATGGGCTTTGCTTAAATAGTAATAAGTGCATATATGCCTCATTGTAGACTTTTGTAGAGACGCAAATGTAAAGAGTCTCTTCAGAGAAAACCGTGGATTGTACTTGACACCGCTTGTACATGAAACTAGTTAATGAAACTGCAGGTGTTGAAGTAGGAACTCATGCAGTCACACTCTAATACCACGTTAATTCAATAATCCAATTCACTAAACTTGATTTTCATGCTTTAGATATTACATTAACAGTATGCCATAATGGGTGATGGATCAAGATTGTTGTAGTTCATTCTTATTCCAGATTGCGTGAGTAAAGTTTCAATTAGGTGTACAGTGAGTGACTGGTGATACAATCTCCATTTTGCAGGACCAAATTTTCCTATTTCTGAGTGATGCCCCTTTTTTTTTTTATTTTTTTTAATTGCATGCTGCCAAATATGGAGAGTCCTTAATGTGTATCCTCCTTTTTGCTTTTTTATTTATACATGGTTGCATGTGAGTGGAGGGAAATCGATCATGGACACCTTTGGGGATAGAGAAACTTTGTCCTAACTGGTGGCCTCTTAATGCTGTTTCCTTGTTAGACTAAACTGGTCTGTTTCCAATGAAACTGGTTTTATTATGTTCCCAGAGTTAGAACTTGGAATGGACTAGGATATAATAATGGAAAGACATCAACTTAAGGTTTAGTACTTACCAAAAACCTTAACATTTATTATTTAATATATAGTTAATGTAAAATTTGGTAGCTGAGCTTTCAGTGTTTTTGCAATTTACAACCTGTATTTTTCAGGTGCCAATACGTTACCTAATTGAACTTTGTGTTGCTTATGTCAGTACCTCAGGTAACTTTGTTAGCTAATGTTATAGTCCGACATGCTTATTTTGGGTCTTGATGTCATGTCTTAGCTGGCTTTTTTGGGTTAATTCAATGTACTCTGACATGTGTCTTTCCCCATTTGATCTCTATGCCAGCATGGACATCGTTAGCTAATAGAGTTAGCTTACATACTAACTTGAGCAAGCAAAGTTTTACTAGGTACTGAAATAGACACCCTAAAAAGTATAGGGTGTAAAATTGCAAAACTCTAAAGTTCAGGCAACTCTTTTGATGGTGTGTAAATCGGCTGACACTATCCTTCTTTAAGTGTTATGTGTTGGATGGGATCCTAAAAGTTCTTGTTCCTGTGATATGCATGGATGCTTTTACTTCTTCACATCCTTTCATCTAGTCAAAAAGGATCCAACCCCATTTATGCTAATGTTGAAGTGACTGCAAAAGACTCAACTAATTGTATCATCCACCCCAACCCCTCTTTAGGGGTGGGAAAAAAAAATTTCAACTAGTTGAGTTGCAGATGTAATTGCGGCCATGTAGGTGACTTAGCTTCAATGCTCTTTGAATTTTGCAAGGTATTCTTGACTAAGAAGATTTTATTGATGCCTGTGCAGCATTACTACGGTCCTTCTGGAGTCAAACTATATTCAAAGGTAGAGGTGTTACGCCATCTTAACAAGACGGGTGTAGCTCTACTCAATCTAAAGAGAAACAAAATCGGGTTACTGGGCATCCTTCAAGAGATTCTGGGAGATCTATCAACAAAACCCAAAGAAGCTTTGCACGGTCCAAAAAGGAGAAAAAGTTAAGCCCTCAGGCATCTGCAAAAGATATATCGAGTCACCTCAACAGCGTGAAAGGTGGCTCTACTCCATGCAAAGAAGAGGAAAAAGTGTGTGTCGAGGAACTGCTAAAAGATATTTGCAGCTATGTTGACACCCTGGAAGAAAGCAATGTTGAATCACAAGAGGAGAAAAAGGAGAGCTCTATGCAAGATGCAGAGGAGGAGGACATATGTGGGTCTTTCAATGCTGGAGCCTGCAGCCCTAACCAAACTGAAGCGAAGAAGCAAGTTATCCCTGAGCCATCTGCAAAAGATGCAGCAAACTCTCTGAATGGCAAGCAATGCAGTTCTGCTCTGTCAAGGGAGGAAGAAAAGGCAAGCCTTGAAAAGTCTGAAATGGATATATGCAGCAATACCATAGAAAGTAGCTCCCTGTGTCACAAGAAGAAGAAGAGGGCCAGTCTTCCCCCAGTAAAGGAGAACAAAAAAGCCAGGCTCGATCAATCTGCAAAAAATGTTTGTGGCATTGCATCTTTCCTCCCCCGCCCTCTCTCTGCTCATTTTCATGTTTTAATAATGAGGAGTTTGTGTTATAATCTTCCTCTAATCAGGATCTTTTTTATTTTATTTTATTTTTTATTTTTAATCCATTCGAGCAATCTAGGTTGAAGTTGAGAAGGTTGTGGCAGAAGGGTTGCCTGCTGGATGGACTAAAGAAATTAAAATTACTAGAAAGAAAAAATCAGTTAGAAGAGACCAGGTACCCTATTTCTCCTTCTGATGTCTATCATTTTAGTTCAATAACTTTGTGTCCTTCATTACCAAATTAAAAGTTGGTATCTTTATGATCTTTGACAATTGTTTATAAGGATTTTCATACCTTATTATCAAAAGCTTTAAATTGCTGTTGAGTTGCTGTGCTTTTAGATTTTGTCCAACAAAATTCATTTTAGTGTTAACTTATGCATTTGTTGTTGCAGTACTACACAGATCCTGTTACTGGGTATATATTTCGCTCAATGAAAGATGCTCTTCGATATATTGAAACTGGGGACATAGGAAGACTTGCGATTAAGCCAAAGGATAAAGTTGGCAATGATTTGGAGTTGGAAGATGCAAAACCCAGTGTAAGTGAGTTAACAAGTGCAATTTTTATAGTTAACTGTGCTGTATTGTATTTCTCCTTTTTTCTTCAGCATTTGTTTATATTATTTGTGATTTGGAAGAAGTCCATCAGAATTTAAGATTTAACATCTAATAAATTACCAAGGAAAAGGCAAATTCAAATAATTCAAGTTTTTCTTTAGCTAGTTTTTGATTCCTGAATAGCCAGTCAAGTCTCTAAGCTGCTGTCTTTAAAGTCGTGTTAGAAGATTCCTTCTTTATTTTTTTATTTGTTGAGAGGATGCAGCTGGCAGCATCCATGAGGTGTTTTTTGTGAGGTTATTGAATTATGAAACTGCTTCCACTATATGAAGCTATCTCTGCTTGCTGAAGGTAGTTCATTTGATTAAATATCTGATCCCGGAACTTCATATTACAGCCATGAGCCATCTCTGTGGTTCATTTGCTGAGGTTTCTTTGCCAATAACAAGTGTTGTTTGGTAGTTATGGTGGATATTTCTTATGATCAACAATTGAGTTTTGCTATACTACATTGTCCTTAAAATTTTAGTAGTACTCTATTTTTACGATACAAACATTTGAATGATTTGATTATTATCACCTACCAATTTGATTAACCAACTGGGATAAAAAAAAAAAAGGTGATTCTAGTGACCCAAGACATGTGAAATGACTTTAGCACACTCTTCCTCCATGTTTGCCCTAGCACAAAATTAGTGATGTCGCTTTTTTACTTTAAATGGATTGCATCAACTGATTGTCATGATTTATAAGCATTATGTATATTAAAATTTAGAGGGGCAAAACCCCAAGGAGATGACCTGGTGGGTAAGGTCTAAAAGGTCTGGGTTCACCGCTAAGGAGAACTCTTGGAATTACTTACATTGCACAAGTTATAGTTTAACCACCACATGGTTTTATATGGTGGTATAGCCTGGAGCTATTGCAGGTGTGCCACTTTGTTAATTGCCGACCTGCCCAAAATAAATGAAGAATATGTTTGGCTGTAAATTATCTTAATATTTCTGGCTGTTGTTTCGTTGATGTTACTTGCAGGGAGAAAGAGAACATCATTTCTGACTTACAAAATGAAAAGTCAGTCCATGACTTGGTTGAACCTACTGCAGCAAGTAAAATCATTAGGGGTTTGAACAACCCACTGAAGGCCAAAGAAGTGAAATATTTGTGTAGATATAATTTGTCTCTTATGGGGATCCTAGAGACAGGGCAATCTGAAAATGTTGAAAGAATTTGGAGAAGGATCAGACCTGGCTTGAGATTATAGACACAACTCAAAGGTAGGATGGGACCCTCTAGTTTGGGATATTTCAATCTTGTACTTTAAGGAACAATTGATGCATTGTAGCTGCACGAAAAGAAGCTACAATTAAGTCACCTTCGTTTATGGCTTCATTCAATTGGTTGCTAGGAATTATCTAAGGCAAGATATGGAAGTGTTGATTATGCAAGTAAATGACCCTTGGTTATTTTGTGTGATTTTAATGAATGTGGAAATTTTATGTGATAAGAAAGAAGGAAATGGGAAGTTTACTGTAGGCATGAGCAAGTTTAATGGTGGTGTTTCTAGGCGGATGTTTAGATCAAGTGGAGATTCTTTTCTCGGCCCTCTAACAAAAACAGAAGGTCAATCCTAGGGAAGATAGGTAGGGCCCTAGTAAATGATGAGTTTCTTCTGGCTTCTTGTTTCCGCTAACCCAGAAGCCACATTCCTGGTACTTGGAATATCTGACCATAATCCTGTTGTGGTGAATCCACACCTTGATCGTCATCCATGAAAAGTTCCTTTTTCAAAATTCAACTTTTGGTGATAAACATCCTAGGTTCAAGGTGATAGTAAAGAAACTTTGGAGCTGTCAAGTGAAAGGGATGGCCATGTTTTGTGTTTGTTCAATGTTGAAGATGCTTAAGAGCGAACTTTAGAAGCTAAATAAATTAGATTTTTCAAACTTACACTTAAGTGTGTCGAAGGCAAAGGGAAACCTTATGAAGCTTCAAAAGAGAAAGGAAGTCCGGGGAATCTTGGGATTGAATATTGGAAAGCTTTACCTCTTAAGCGCGGTTGAGGATAATCTTTTTAAGCAGAAATTTTGTGGTTGGCCTTGGGAAATAGAAACATGTCGTTATTTTACTGCTCATAAAGCAATGTGAAAATAAAAACTTTATCAGATTAATCTTGAAGCCTAAGGACTTATTGATCTGATACTCTAAGGAGCTTAAGGACTTATTGATCTGATACTCTAAGGAGCTTAAGGAGGCAACGGTTGTTTTGCTTTAAGAACCAACTGAAGGAGACAGATTCTAGTTGATTGTATTGAGAAGATAAGAGCTACAATTCAAAGATCAGTGAATTTGGTGGAGTGGGAGAGTCTAACTAAGCCTATTCCATGTGAAGAAATCAAGTATACCTTCTTCTCTTTGACTATCAGCATTGCCATTTGCTCTGATGGTTATGATGTGTTAAGGCATTGCTCGGGATGAAGTAACACTTGCAATCCAAAAAATTTTTTGCTTCGAGTAAAATGTTAAAGAGTTTGAATTGCTCCTTTATCATCTGTGTGCCTATGCGCTAATCCTTCTTCTCTAGAGGATAGGTCAATTTCTTGTTGCAATAACATTTATAAGTGCATATCTAATCCTTTCTAGTAGAGTCAAATCCTTGCTTTCTTTTCTGGGTAGCACGGGGCAAGCAACCTTATTTCAGGGTAGGTGTATTGTTAATAACATTTTATTATCACAAGCTGCGCAATGGAAGCATAGTTGACACTTACATTTTGCTCAGAACGAGCGCTAATTATGTAAGCTACATCTACAGGCAGTTTAATTAGTTTAGATGGGATACGATACTTTTCTCTGATGTTAATCAGGGCCATCGATGAGGCCTTTTATAGATTTGTCTTTGAAGACATCTCTTCATTCTTTGGTTGGCCTGGAGAGGAAAACTCCACATCATAAATATCTTGAGAGCTGGTGCACTTTGCAAATCCTGTATGCTACCTCTCCAATGCTGCATCTGAAACCATGGATGCCTTTTTCCCAGATTGCCGAGTCTCCACTCAACTCTGCAAGCCATATATATACAAAGGGATAAAAAAACAGGTAAATATTGAAAAGGACAAAAAAGGTTGCTTTATTATAACACTTTCTCACTTGATAATTAGAATTTTGTTATTATTACCAAATGGGGTGTGTCTTGTTTAAAATCAATGGAGTGAGTTGGTCTTAATCTTTTGCTATATGGTGTTGTGGTTTTATTGTAACTGTAAAGTTACAAGCTCTCCATTCAAATTTTTTCTAGCAGGTATGCTTTTTGTTATTGAAGATCAAAATTGCAAATTATGACTATTTAGAGAGCATCTATGAAGTCAAAAACATATGTAGGTTATGTGCATGCGTGCTTGTATCTCTGGTTGTCCTGTGATTTTCCATATGGTTTAATTTATGAAGACTTGGCTAGTGCTCTTTCCTTGTTGCATTCTTGATTCCCCTTTGTTTAAGATTGCAGTTTTATGGGCACTGTTTGTAGAGTGGGTTCTTGGGAAGGGGGGAAGGTTTTTTTTTCCAGGTCCTCTGATCCTCAGCCTAGTTTTATCCCTTTTTGTTTTTAATTTTTTTCCGTCAGTCAACTGTGAGTGGATCAAATGAGATCAGAAAACCGATGAGCACAGTTTGGAGGAGAAGGTGCCTGTAATTGATGACAAACTAACATCTGTGAGTGGATTGAATGGGATGAAAACAGCAGACGAGGACAGTTTAGAGAAGAAGGTACCTATAATTGATGACAAACTGACATCTATGAGTGGATTGAATGGGATGAAAACAGCAGAGGAGGAGAGTTTAGAGAAGAAGGTAGCTGCAACTGATGTGCAAACATTTGGATCTGCTCAAACAGAAGGCAAACCTCAGTTGGACTCTGCTCCTGATCAATGTAAGCTTGTAGGCGCATCTCAATGAGATACAGTTTTATGGTTTTATCATTGCCTTTATTTAGAAACAGACACTGGATCATTATGTTGGGGACCTAGTATTTGTTTTATGTTTGTTTTGGAAATGTTCATAAAATAAATTCCTTTCTTCTAGCAATAACACTGCATGTTAGAAGACAATTAATATTGGAAATGTAGAGTAGGATACAATGTAAAGTCACCACCGAATTACTTGTAACATAAAAAAGGGGTTTCTTAGTGGATGCTTGATAATGCACTGAAATGACCATATACATAAGAGCTGTTTTAAGGGATGATATATAGCAGCGTGCTCTATTAATGAGACATTTTATGATTATCATTTACGTTTTTTGAGACATTTTATTTGTTGGATGTAGAAAATGAGACGCACCATATCACAAATTGCCTTAAAAAAATAAAAGTCATTAATGACAAGTAAATGTGAAAATTTTTATTAAGTGGAAACTAATAATTTTTCTGGATATTAACTAATAATAAACCATACAGTGTTTCTAGGGAGGGGGTTGTGCCTTGTGGCCAACACAACACCCCCTCAATTTAATATGGCCTTAACTTTTGAGATGGAATGTTTCAAGTATTTAAAATTTCAACATGCTGCAGGCAGGCAGGTTGTGGCTGCTGACGTGCCAATGTTGGATCTTTCAAAATCAGGGGACTTGGAGCAAAATGAAGGTAAAAGTGGCTGTGGAGGAAGTGAAGATGTTTCAACTCCTCGATTGCATGCTCGGGAGGGGGTGAGTATGGATATGGATGCGACAAGCTTGCATATTCTAGAATCTAAAAATTCAATGCAGAATGAAGAGAAAAATTGCTCTGATGGAGTCAATGTTATTTCAACCCCTGATGGAGTCCTGCCGGAGGCCCAGCCCTTGGAAGAATCGGTGGCATCTGGTGATAAAGGGTCTCAACATGGACCACGCAGATCTAGAAAAAAGAACTCACCTTGCCTCGTCGGTCTTCACGAAGACTAGCTGGGGTTGCAGTAGAACCATCACTGGAAATAAAAAAACCACGAGGAACTCCAAATGTGGTGAAACAGACTGATAGGGAGGAACGTGGTGAAGCTAGCATGAGTTGCACTGTTGATATTTCTCCTTCTCTGCTAGAATCTGAGAGGATGGATCCCCCTGTGGTAAGTCTGGAGAAAAGTTGTCCCAAAAGAGAAGATACATCATTGGATGTGAATGAAGGAAACTGCCTCTCCAAGGATGTGCCTGCAGCCAAAGAGAGTGTTGACACTGATGTGCCTGCAGCCAAAGAGGTTGTTGATGCTGAAATTCTGGAAGCTGAGAGCAAGAATGGGCTCGATGAAAAGCCTCCCCTACCATTTGACTTGCCTTCTGGGGAGATATTGGCAGATCCTTGCATTGAATTCGCTATAAAACACTGACTGGGGTGAATTTTGATGCACCTGAAAGCTCCAATAAGCCAACCAATTCTCAAGATCCTTGCCCAGATGCACATCCCAGGAAAGAACTTAGCGAGAAAGGAGAAATTGATAGAGAGGCTGACAAGAGGCAAGGATGGGGTGTCACTTCAGCTCCAGGAAAACCATCTATGCCAGCCAAAACTACTGGGAGGGTTTCTTCAGAAGAAACAGGTAATCAAACGCCTGGCTCCTCTGTTAATTTGCCATATGGGGAAACATGGGCTGATCCATGCATTGAGTTTGCTATAAAAACTCTTACGGGTGCGATTCCTGTGGAGGATGACTTAGACATTACTGACCTTATGCAACAGCAGATGCGCTCGTCACAGATCCAAGAAAGTAATGACTTGAACTTCTCCGGTAGTTTGGATAATTTTTGCCGAACGGATTTGTTGTGGCAGCATGATGTGGCAGATAAGGCTACTTATAGACAACAGTCGGGGGTTGGGCCTACTGCCTCCCCTACAGGAAATGTTGACCTACGGAATTCAGGTGGAACGCTTCTGCACCAACGCCGTCAAGATACAACCCGCAAATTTCAAAGATAGGCTGCTGGTAGTATTAACAATTTGTACAGCTTACAAACATTTGTGGGTGGACACATTGAGCTTCAACTGCTCACTCTTTTGTTTTTTTGCAGCAGTGCAATCTCTAAATTGATTTGTGCTGCAGACAAATCATAAAGTTCTCTAGTGGAAGCAAAATCTTCCAAGATAGAACTCTTACTAGATTAGTCTGACCTTTTGTCCTTGTTGTAACTATAACATATAGACTAGAAGGGTGATACTAAGCATATCTCTTTTTCCTTTTATTTGTAGAACGGTTTGCTGCGATCACCCTTGTTCCTTGTATGTTGTTTTTAGTCTTCAAGATGAAAGGTCATCTGGTGTCTTATATCATCATCTTTAATACCCCCTTTTCATGTGGGCATTATTAGTTCACTGCCTAGGTGCACGGTACCATGACAAAATTATTTCATGATCTTTGATGTTGATTACTTATAGACCAAGTTATCCACAGGATCTCCACAATGCACAAGTGTCCTGCTTTGGTACTTCCTTTATAACAAGGCTTTGATTGGAGCTGATGTAGCTGACCACCATTACTAACAGGTCAATGAGTCTGGATAGCTAGTTCTTTTACAAACCAAGGAAAGCAAACTTTTAAAACTACTTGCTTGTTGTCTTTGGCTGTTTGGTATTGAGTCATTTATTTCATTTTCTACATCACAATAACTAAATAGGGAAGATGATGGTAATTGAGTATTGCTCAGTATCTGATTTCCAGCATTTGTATAATTTTGTAATTATATGCTTTAGTGTAAATATTAATATAGTAGGTAAAGTACTAGCTTAAAATTCTTGCATTTGGCTTTTGAAATGTCATTATTTAGATCCTTAAAACTTGTTTTATTCTGATCTGTGGATTTTTCAAAAATGGCAAAAACCATCAACAAGCGACTAGCACATCAACATATGAGCTTACATACTAAGAATGTGTGTGAGAGCTCGAGTGCATATATATAATATAATCTCAGTCAAGAGCACTTGTTCGTGTGTGTGTGTATATATATATATAGAGAGAGAGTGAAAATTGTATGATTACTGATCTCTCAATAAAAATTACTCAAATACTAATAACGTAAAATTAATTGTCAAAGTACTGATGTAAAATCTCATATTAAACAGGCGTTTCACGAAAAAAAAAAAAAAAATAAGCGTTTTGTGAATTTGCACGTGAATGTCATGTTGAAGATGTAATTCATGAAGAAATATGAATCGCTTGTTAAAGATGTGATTTACGTGCAAAATAAGTGAATCGCCATTTCAAGATGCGATTTATTAAAAGGCCCTTTGAAACTGCGATTCAGTATGATATAACTTTTGACTGAATTGTATCTTCAAAGGGCGTTTCATATGTAAATTTGTATAATGCTTGTTTAATATGCGATTTTGTATTGGTATTTGTGTAATTATTTGTATTGAATTTGTTTTTGTGTAATTTTTTCTACAAAATTAGTAGACACGTGTTTCACCTTATATATATATATATATATATATATATATGCTTTTGAAGTCCTAATGTAATTTTCTTTATCCAAGGTTTTGCACTAGCAAAATGGGCAAACATGTATAATCTATTTGCGTTTTCAACTTACGAATTATACAGTGGTGGTGGTGTTGTATTTGGCATTTGAGCTATAATTAATTTTTTAATTTATTATTTGTATTTTTAAATTGACAATTTTAATATAATTAGACTTTTTTAGGTCATCTACTTATCTATATTAACTCCTATTAATTTTTTTTTTAAGTTTGCTATTTTAACAAATTATGAGTAGTAACTTGAAATATATGGTTTTTCAATAAATATAGACTGTTACTTCATCTTGTAAGATTATATTTGCACTACTTACATGGATATTAAGTAAAATACCTTTATTAAAATAATCAATTAAGATACATGGTAGTCCGTAATTGGTTAAAAAAAAGTCAAATAGGAATAATGGTTTTAGATGGAGTTAGCATAGTAATATTGCTAATAGTGAAAATAGACACTGAAATTAGTAATCTTACTATCTAAATTGTTGATAGTTATATATGGAGAGTAGGTAATTTTATACCTATTTCCATATATCTCTATTATTCTTTTTGAATTTCTCAAGGTTGAAATAGTTTTGTTTTACTCCAAACAAGACATGAAATACACATTTTTACTTTATTAATTTATCTAAGATTAATTGTCACATTTTTTATTTGAATTTTTATCTATTTTTGTAATTAACTACTTAAAATTTAAAAATATTAATTTAGTACATCAACTTTGCCCATTTCTACAATTAATTATTTAAACTTTGCCACTTTTGCAATTAACTACCTTATTAAGTAAACTTTTAGATAATTAATTGTAAAAATAGGCAAAATTCAACCCTGATACGTGAGATTAATCCTCAATCTTAAAAGTGAAAATGTTCTTTTATTTATGTATTTACTTTTTAGTTTTCAAAAGTTTCTCTTAAAATACCTTGACATAATTTTAACCTAATAATTCAGTTATATTGAAAAAAAAGAAAAAAAAAGTGTTAGGAGAAAGAAAGCCCCAAACAAATATGCAATATCTAGGGTGTATAAGGTCTGTTTGGATAGCATTTTTTGGTAGATATAGATACTTTTTTTAAATTTTTTTCTAACAAATTGTCCATCAAGAAATAAATATAAATAAAAAAGTTGGCAGTTCTCATGAAAAAATAAAAAAAAATATATAAATCGGATATATTTATACATATCGTTTTGATACAGATACAAATACAGATGAAAAACAAACCATCCAAACAGACCCTTGGGTTTAAATTTAATTTGAAATTTACTCGAATTTGACTAAAAAACATTAGTCAAACTTGAATTCTAACTAATCTAGTGGTTAGAAATCACACTTCATGTATGCATTGTGAAAAAATAAAAAGAAAGAATAAAAAGAAAATTAAATGTGATATTCAACATCAGAATTTTATCAATTTTTATAATTAAGTATCTAATTCCTTTTGCCAGCTAAATATAGAAATTTGAATGAATTACCATTAATGAATTTTTTAAGCTCCTTGAATTAGATAGTTAATTAATTAAATAAAAGAAAGGTAAAATTTTGGTGAAAATTTTCTAAAAAAAAAGGAAAAACTTTTAACCAGTAATTTTCCCGCCAAATTCCATTTGCTGTAACAAGCATTCCTCTTCTTTTCCCTTGCCGCTTCCCCGAGAAAGTTTCGATCTTTAACCTAACCATTTTCCGAAACCCTAAAATCGGACCCTTCTCTAAGGTTTTACCGACGAAAATCCAGTTTTTCCTTGTTTGCTTTTGAATCCAAAAATTTCAAAAATTCAAGGTTGCAATGCAGATCCAACTGAAGTGTAATTGTGGAGATGGAAAATGTCCAGAATGGGCAATCATTGAACTCCAAGGCGTTGTCGAACTCCAACCTTCTTTCCAAGGTCAATTACAAAACCTAGAAATCGGTCGCCTTTGTCGTCCTTCTTCCCAGGTTTGTCTAAGATTTCAATTGTAATTATGATAATTAATGGCCAGATGAAGCTAGGATTTCTTAATTTTTTCTGTCAAACTATGGTTTTGATTGCAAATTTGTGGGATTACGTGATGATCACATTGGTATGTCGCAGTCAGTTGTTGTTGTACTTGTACCTTTCTTTGGTGATGCAAAACTGTACTAGATTGTGAACTGAATCGAACCGAACTAAATCGAACCATGTGTACCCTCTTTAATCGATAACATATGGAGTAAAAATGCTTGAATCAGCCAGTGGAATTTTCGTGAGCATGCAGACTTGAATGCGTGTTCTTATATGGATCGAACTGTAGGATGTTGTCTTCAGAATTGCATACTGTTCGATGAAAATGCCCAATTAGCTAAAGCACATAAAATGGTGATGCATGTACAATACGAATGTTAGTAAATGTAATGTTTGATGAATTTTTCTTCCTTGGTTTGTCTGTATTGAAGGTTCGACGTGCCAGTGAAAATTGTTGGATAGATGAATCATGTTCAATTTTTTTGCCAGAGAAATATTTCTATTACAATGTACTTGGGTTTTACTGGTCTTGGTGTGTTGCCATAGTAGGCTGTATTCTAGTGCTGCCTATAATGGTGGCTTTGCTGAGAGATATTTATTTGCTTTAAATTTCATCAACCTCTGGAGGGCCTCAATATTGAGTCTAGTTTCTGCCACTGGTGACTCGTATTATTGAATTGGTGGCACTCCAAAAGCATAAGTTGCACAGGGATGTGATGAATGATTAAAGAAGTCCATGAGTGCTGGAAATGGTTGCCCTAATTGATATTTGAAGTTTATCACTAGAAACATCACCATATGTGAAGGGATGGATTGCCATGTGTTTGATTACTGTAGGATTAGAAGCATTAAGCTTAGTACGGAATTTAGTCTTAAAACTTGCACAATAGAGATTATATACATTTCGTTCTTTATTGCAGATGGACTTCTCAACTCAAACAACAAAAAATCATCGAAAACGTTCTTTAAAACCTATTTCTGCTAAATAAATGCATCCTTTTTATGTTAGTTGTAACGGTCAATTCATTTGGTTTGCTAAAACTGCTGGTCCATTATGCATCTATGTGGATATACTAATATGTATACGTCTGACATCTAATGATAGATTTTTTCTTCTCAAATATACATATATATATGTATAAATTTTTTATGCAGGAAGTTTACTCTTTTACTATTGGGTATCATGAACTATCTGGCTCAAAAGTGCCTCTAAAGAAACCGCTATTGGTATTGAAGAAAGCAAAACATGAGGCCATGGAGGAAGATGTTGCTTCAAATGCAAATACTTCATCAGGGGCACAGCTGGAAGTTATTGGAATTATTAGGCACCGGATTTTGTTCAAAACAAGGCCAAAGGCCCTCATTTCACGTAAGGGCTTGTTGACTGCGTGCACATACTTCTATATGGTTCAAGAGCTATACATTTTAGATCTCTGCATAATTTTATAACTCATGGTTCGATAGTATATTTCCAAATCTCAAAGTTCTTATTCATCTTGATTATCTGAAGATAAGAGGTGTTGAAAGGATGTTGGTATTTCTAATATCATGTTAACTCAAAAGTTGTCCCAGTTACAGAGATGGTATTATGCATTTCAGATATGTTATGAAGATTGACATTATGTTATGGCCAACTAATGTAGTGTTTTGTATTTAACTGTCTTCATTATAAATGAAGCCTTTTCTCATCCAGATAAAGTAAGAACTTAAAAAGGAGCTTCATGAGTTTGTGCAATCTGTTATGGCTAAGTGGGAAATATGAATTTTAGTTTTGGCTTATTATATCTGCTTGGAACATGCAGTCTTGGTGGGCTCTGCAGATGCTCATTTATTTATACTCTTGCTCAATGTTCTTTCTGGCATAGATTTCATGCGGAGTCTATTTCTGTGGTTTAGTGTTGCATGGAATTGAATGAGTTCGTTTTTCTTTTTCATTATGAGCAGCTAAATTGCTTTTCATATTTTGTATTATTTTCTGCCTGCATTGGTGATCTTGTCATGTCAGCAAATCATTTGCGATTGATGTATTGTACCGTTTTCATATCTAGTCATGTGATTGATAATTCTAGATTTCTCAGTCCAAGCAAATGGCATAGTGGAATTAATGTCACTCATAATGTTGCTTATAATATCTGTGTTCCTCAGGACCACATTTAGCTGTCAAGGAAAGAGTGCATCTACCACTACCAGGTTGTGGATCTTCCAGTTAACTGACATGATTTAGTAATTGGAGATTTGGGAAGCTGAAGCTTTCATCAGAGAAAATGCAAGGCAGGCAGAAACACATTGCTATAAGCCATTACTTTAGGATCCTCAATCTTCTAGCAAGTCCAAGCTCCTTAGAAAGTAGGAATGTCAGTTCTTGAAGCTTTGAGTTCTGTAATTCATCTTTGTCTGTTTGTGTGCGTATCTGCAAGATTTTTATATATATTGGCAATGTTGCTTATAGTTTTAGATCTCTCCTGTGGGACTCAAAAGTTTGCTAGTGGCATTCCTATTCAGAAGGAAGAGGATCGCAGTTATACAGAAACACACAAAGTAGCTAGAAGCAAGAGGGTTATTAATTTTTATCTTCTCTTAAAGCTTATCAGCTATGCATGGCTGAATAGGCTAAAAGCATCATCATTCTTGCTTGCAGAGACAAAGCCAACTTCTCTACCCTCTCGAGTTCATTACAGAAAAAAATGTTAGCTGTGATTTTACCATGAATTGAGCTTTATGTGGAATAGCTTCTCTAACATTGGCTCTATCTTCTAAAATATGAAATTAGTAACTAGCAATGCAACTTCTAAAAGGGATTTGATAACTTGTTTGTAGATTCTAGTTGTCTATTTTTATTAGGTAGCTAAAGTTCACGCATCACCACAATTTGATTTTATATTGCCTTTCCTATACGCATGTTAAGATAGATGGGGGGTGGGGTCGGTCTAAATGGGCAGGGGTGAACAACATACTAGGAAGAAAAGAGATGTTGGTTTCAGACTCAAAACAAAGCCCAAAAACAAAACACCTTTCCTTAATGTTTGGGCGGTAGCGTGGTACTCAGAAGCGACCTAATGTAAAATCGGAAGTTCTTACGATAGGGTGTAAATTCCAAACCGTATACTTAAGTTCCAGTGCACTTTGCTACTTTATCAAATGGCTTTCGGTGACAATGAGCAACCGGTACTCTGTGTTTGATCGCCAGTATTACAGTGACCGCATCTTGTAAAAGTTCTTGGGCTAATAGTTGTCCTCCTACTTCACAACAATCCGCTGGCAATACAAAGTTTTTTTTGGTAAATACAAAGTTTCATATGACACCATTTGGATTGTCACCTAATGACTATTGTCATAAGATAATCCATTTTGAGGTTGGTGTCCATTCTAATTTCCCTTGAGATCCATGACACAAGTGCTCTACATATATGAGTCTGTCAAATTAACCGTCGGTCTAGGAATGAAAGGTTGCGCAAAAAGTCAAGTCTAGTTCCCATCAAGTAGTGTAGACTTTTTAAAAATTTTCCAATAAAAATTGTCTTTACAAAACACTGTATACTATCATGTGTATATTTAGGATGTAACACATGTTTAACGTCATTGTAAAAAAAAAAAAAAAACACAAATATAAATTGTATAAAAAAATTACCAAAATATCGTCGCTCTACCATGTTAAAGAGGAGAAATAAAGTTTATCTGTATCACATTTTGGAAGCGATATACAGCGGCCTAATGTGAAAAACTTTTAAAAATTTATATATCGCATATATGATATGCGTAGGATAAGCAATACATATAAAATACTAGTATTTTGCGTATATCGCACAACCTATATGCGATACATATACACTTGTATTGTAAATTACACTTGCGATACAAGCAAAGTCTAGGTATTTTGCGTGTATCGCATATTGAATGTGCAATACATTTAAAAAAAAAAAGCTATATCGTATATCTTGTATACATATAGCGATTGTCTGTTGTAATATTTTTTTTATATAAATTATATATGTATAAATTTTTTTTTAGAAAGATGGTAAACGGTATATTTGTTATATTATAAAATAACAAGACGGTCATACACGTACTCACTTAATGGAGGTCATTTTGTAACTTATGACCACTTTCGTCAATGAATAATACATCATCTTTTTCAACTTCTTCTAGAGCCGAGATATGCAGTAGTAAGAGGGATTTTGCATGTCGAGAGTCCCTTTTTTTTTTAACCCATTTTGACTTGAGATTGTAAAGTAGACTCGACGTATTATTGTTGGATCTCATAACCTCTTAAAATAACAAGGAAAGAGGGAATAAAATCAAGATGAAAGTTTGAGAAAAAAACATAGAGGAGCCCATTATGGCCGGTTAAAAATAATGCAAAGATGTAATATGTGGGTTTAAAGGATGAAGATTTTGTTTTGACCTTCAATTTCATTTTAGATGGATGGCATATGGTTAATTCGATCAATATAACCAACGAATACCCGATGATAAAAAAAAAAAAAAAGTCATTTTTGTTCGAATTTAGGTTTATTCGAATTCAAGTTCACACAAACATTGTATGAGTGAACTGTTGTTAATTATTTTAATTAAGAGAGATTCTTATAAAATTATTATTAGTTTATTATGCCTAAATTACAACTTTTCTGTAAGGATTGATGAGGGAATGGAATGGATTCCCTCTTTCCTCCCTGAATAGCCTGCTAAGCTTTTCCTTATGCATTTGCCCATCCCATATGTTTGCTATGTGTGTAATATATGTTAAATCTATAAATCTTGGGAGAGAGAGGGGGAGAGAGAGAGAGATACTTTTAATCCTACATGACCATTTTACTCTTTGAAATATTAATAAAAAAGATACCTTTAGCATACTTTTCATCATTTATTTAAGAGTAAAATAGTGAGATTGGATTTAAAAAACATATAAGAATGCTTCTTAAATATAGGAATTTAAGTGCACTTGGTATATTAGCAATTTACCATTATTTAAGGAGGAATATATTTATAAGGAGGCGAAAAGAGAGATAATTCCTTACCTAAAGCCACTAACACAAAAAAAAAAAAAAAAGCAAGAAAGGAAAAAAAGCAATGTCACATGTGGTTTTACACATTGACCCACATATATATGTCATAGTTTCAAGGGTAGGTATGCAAAGAACCTATCTAGCTATATATATTTTTATATTGTCTTACTTTATGTTCACTAAAATTTCCATGATATATTAACACTAGATTTGGAATGGTGGGGATTTAATGAAATTAAAGGAAAGCAATGAAAATGGGATGAATATTTAAATATGGATATTTTTGTTAAGGGTGAAACTATGATGAATTGAATGAAAATGGACGTAGACATGAGCCGTTTTCCTTTCTTTCCAAAGTTGGATGAAAGCAAGAGAAATAAAAGGAAGCCTGTTTACCAAAATACCTAAAAAAGAAATGAAAACAAAAACAAAGGGAACTTGTTGATTGTTTAATATAGACCATTTGTTCTTAATCTAGTCTAACCCATTAGCCACTTGGGTTGACCTAATCAGTGAATGCCTAGCTCATAGCAACAAATGCCCGAAGCCTCGCTGAGGCATCCCTTTACCCTAACTTGGAGTAACAACTAACCTCTGCAACATCCAATTAACACCCGACCCAACGTCTCTCGGTATATTCTTTCCGTTTGGGTTTGGCACAAGTAAACGTGAATTAATGAGTCCAACCCCTATGGAAACCCCGAGATTTTTCATACAAGTAGAAATAGATATAAAAATAAAAATAGAAAAATAGATTATTACTATTGAACACAACAAAGACACTAGAATAAATCTATGAGTAGTACTAGGCCTTTATGTAATTTCAAACCTTAAAACAAAACTTTCTAGATAATAAGAAACACCACTGGGGAGATTTCATAGCCGGTATCTAAAACTCAAGATATTGAAATAATTTAGACAAGATTTCAAGATCATTAGGAAGCAAATATTCGATGACGTTTATAGTTAGAAAATGACAATTAAAGAATGAACTATTAAGATTATAAATACCAAGTAAATACTAAAACAAATCAATAATTTTAAATCTAGACTTCGAATAAAGATTTCGAAACCCACCAATAAACTCATTAAGGAATTCCGAGTCCATTAGTACTCATACCCTAAATTGACATATTGGACCCGAAAACTTCAATCGCATAACTTAAATGCTAAAAACAATCAATCGCGTAAACTTTAATTTCAAAATTGAACTCAATAACACTCTAGAAAATTTGTAAAACCATACATAAATTTTTTGAGACAAAACTCTTAAAATATTGGACATATTTGTACTCGATTATCTTAATAAACTACCTTAAAACCAGGATAATTAGCTAATTAATTAATATTATAATATTTTTCTTAACTAATAATGCAAAATTACGGTGCAAATTGAGATGATTTACGGTGGATATTGCCTTGATTGTTGCAACAGCCAAAACATAATGTAACTTGCACAAAAAATTACAAGTTGAAGTCAACAAATGTGTGCTCAAGCCAATAGGAATAAAACAAATATACCAGCTCATTTAATACATGAAATTACATGCATTCTCGGTGGAAATGAGGCCTTAGTAGCTGCCTCCTCTCTCTTCCCTTCATCTCTTATATATTCACACAATAGAGTTCTTAATTACTAAACAAACAAAGCCATAACATACATAAAACAAAGCCAAGTCTTATTCCAAATTCGTGCTCCCCAAAGCCCTCAGAAACACACACAAAACATACACTTACAATATCAAAATCAATTACAAAACAAGCTAGCAAGGGAGTGAGAAAACCAAGGGAAGAAGGCAAATCCAAGATAAGGTTAATTCGTTTTAATAAGTTTAAATTACTAAAACATAATTTTAAGACATATTCCTACACATTTAAGGTCGTATCAAGCTCTAAGAGAAGGGTTAGAACACTCAAACCAGCTTCAACAAGGTAAGTTTTCATAAAAACACTAGTTGCACCATTTTAATCCAAGAAGCAAAGTTTATGCACATGTTTTAGAGTTATAAGTTGATATATGTGTAAATATAACATGTATAAATGCTTAGGAATGATTTAGAATTAATTTGAAAGTGAAAAATAAACAAAACAAATTTTGATCCAAGCTTGAAGATGATGAACAGTAGCTGAAATTTTGCAAAAAATATGTCTGATACTGTTCATGGTATTGTTCACGTGAGTTATATATATATATATATATATATTTTCTTCCTTGGCCAAATTTAATAATAACAATACTAATAATAATTATTATTAATAATGTTAGTAACTATATTTTATTAAAAAAAAAGGGAAAGAAAACCGTTGGGACGTAATCACATACTTTGCAATTCCCAGTTCTTCGGCGGGGAAATAAAATACTAATAATATTAATAATAATATTAATGGTAAAACAAAAAAAAAGAAAAGTTGCTTGGAAGTAGATTCATATCCACTGTATTCTCGGAAAAAAAATAATAATAATTGTTAATCTAATTTAATTATTCCAAATATAAGTATTATTATCATAATTACTGTTACTATTATGAATATTTTATAATTTTTGTCTTAGTTGAAAATATTAAAAGTATAACTTAAATTATGTTATTAATAAAGTGATATCTAGCAATAATATATTATTATTGTTTTTATCATTAAAATTTATTTCTAAGTAATATTATTGTTTATACTATTAAAGTTGTTGATCTGTCATTATTATCACTAATGTTGTTAGTATTAATATTGAAACTACTATTAAGCCTATCGATATTATCAACATTATTGTTATTTGTATTTATGATATAAAAAAATAATATAAATAAAATTTGGTAACTAATAAAAATTTGTTTTATATATAAAGACAAATGTACAACAATGGAAATTCAAATAAGCTAAATTTTTTAATAATGTGATTTCTAAAAATTTCAAAATAATTATGAAATAGATTAAAAAGGAACACTACAAAACTAAACGATGAAATTTAAGTAATAGTTACTACGATAGATTTACCGGGGAACTATGTAAAAAAAAAAAAAAGAAGTGTTAAATTCATGATAGTTTATTAATCTACTGAAAATAATTTGTTTCATTACCCAATAAAAATATAGAATTATCAAACAAGATTAAGAGAAGTAAAATGAAAACAAATACAAAATAGTAAATTATTTCATAAGACCATTAAAGGATCATTATAGTATTAGGCTGAAAACCAAATACTACTATAGGACACTTAGACACTCATAAAAGTTTAAGTATATAATTTATGTATTATTGATGAATATATTATTCATCTAAATAGGTGACTTTGATACTTGTGAGGACTTTCCCGCGGATTATTACGACTAATCAATATGAGCAGGCGAGTAACTTAGTCTTATTACATTATTTGTGTTTGTATTTACATGAAAAGATAATAATCAGATTGTGTGGTATGAGTTATGAGAAATTGTATGATTGGTTGATTGCTGAGCTACACTATTAACAATGACAATGGAATATTGTATGAGTTGATTGCCCATATAATATGTCGCTTGTCTAAGAATCTATTGGACATCCTAAACCTGATTAACGACTATTGATTCCATAAATAAAATGGACATGCATTGCATGTTTTGCATAGAAAGCATTCAGTAAGTGGCAGCCTATTCGTGTTAGTATTTCGGACCTCTGATAATGCTTGGTACATCTAGGTCAGGACGCTATTAGTCATACCAAGGTTACCTTTAATCTATTGATACCATAAGAACTAAGTGGTTAATGAAGGACGCCGCCTGTGGTATTGCTTAAAATGACTAATACCTTGTGGTGGATTCTAAGATGGAAAACAGGTAGTGAACGATAAAGATATAATAAAAAAAAAGTGATAACTAAAATGAATATTGTTGTTCTCTTGTTTGCTTAAGTATCCCCTGGATAAGTGGGCCATAGATTGTGATCCTTCAACCTTGATGAGAGGAGTAAATCTTCATCCTGCTTTGAATTCTGGGTTATTCAAGCTTGTAATTATTCATATGCTTGATTGTTGCATTTCATATGATTGCTAATAAACTTGTTTGATGTGTGGTAAGTTCTGGTTATTCGCTGAGTTCGTGGTTTTGCTCATACTCTAACAGTCCTTTCAGGCTTACGCTTCGACCTTGGTTAGTCGCGTCGAGGAGTTTGACTCCGGTAAGGGTTTTGAAGCTAGAAATCTATGGATCGGAATGGGATAAGTTATTTTTAATTTCTAGAATAGGATATTCAGTTATAGTTTATCAGTTATGTTTTTGAGAATTTTACGAGAAGACTACCTGATTTGTAATATTATATAATATTTTGAAGACATCTATTTACTAATTTATGTTCTACATGTATTTGTCATTTCTTATCAGTGCAATCCAAAAAATCCTGTTGATTGAAAATATGTCACCCTCTGGAGGTTAACTAGTAATAGTAATCAAGTATGGCTTGTTTACTACTACTAGGGTATGCTTGGGGCGTGATACCCTACCATCGTAATCTTTTTCAACTGCCACCCATCCATGATCACATAACACACTCAACCACCACTAAGGACCCGCTTATTATAAATATTGCCCGTCACTCTATAAGAATGGTAATTTCACCTAAATTCTCTCTCTCTCTCTCTCTCTCTCTCTCTCACACACACACACACACACACACACACACATTCATCAATAATAGTTAAATAGCATGCTTGATAACTTAAGCATTGACATGGCTATGTTAGACCTAACTCTGGTGAGCCAGTAACCATGTTCAATTTTACAGGTTTACTATGCACACGAGCCTAACCCACTTACTCTTTTTTTAGTCTCTATTACATTAGAACTAGCTATAGAACTTCTAAAGTTCCGTTGATGAGGTCATTCGATCAATAGTTTGAACATTAAAATAAATATAATATATGATATATTAAGTATTTTAGAACTATTAAATTATTGACGATATCGATCTATACCCCACAGCAATATTATATCATTTTAATCAATTTCTTATTTCATTTGGCTGATTTCCTTTCATTTTTTTATCTTATTTAATTACTTTTCTATTCTTTTCCACTCACCCGCTTTGGACCGGTTTTCAACTTCTCAAAGTTTGCCACATGTAGTGTAATGATGTTGAGTTTTTAAATGAAACAGAAGGTATGTCGCTTGAAAAATACCAAACTTCCTTCCACTTAACTTTATGATTATGACCCATATTCGCAGATAAAAAAAAATTCTTGCGCTTTTAGGCTTTAGTTTCCATTCTCATCTCTCGATACTAAATTACATATTTTACATTCGAATTTCAGGTATATAATTCCATTCTTCTTCTTCTTCTTCTTCTTGTTATTATTATTATTTCTTCATTGATCCCGTAATTTTGTTTTCGTTAGGAATTCTGTAGATTCTTCTCCAATTCGATCCAAAATTGAGAATTTTCGATAAAGTTTGTAACTTTCAGTTCTATATTGTGCATGATCGTATTTGAACGGAAAAAGGTTTGATCTTTTTTCTTGTACGTCGATTTTATGTGTTTTTGATTGGTTGAATTGCTTGAAAAAGGATTGAATTTTGCAATTGAATGTTTGTTTCAGGGTTTCAGACCCTTAATCGCGTGTTGTCTGCTTATTTTATGGGATTTTGTGATTTTGGTATGCAATATGGCAATTCAATCTAATTGGTCATGTTGATAAGAATAGGATAATTTTAAAATGCTGTGAATTTATCAAATTTCCATGTGTTCTTTACCAAATTATGGTAGTTAAGGGTGCAATTGTTTCACGAAAGGTGGTTTTTTCAGTTGTGCAGAACCGTGGATAAACGATCCTAATCAATAGTGATGGTGCTAACCGGTGCTTGCGAGGTTTATAGCATGGAATAAGGAAGGAATAGAATCGCAATTTTTAAGAAATAGAATGAAGAAGTATTAGCTTTTTAAGATATGGAATCATGCTGAAAAAAAATTGTGAATAACTATCCTCTTGGTCCTATAAAGAAATTGCAATTCTTAACGTTTTAGTAATAGCGATTATGTGAAATAGCTATTTCACCGACTAAAAGTAGGAGGTCGTCAGTAGAGTAAAAATGACTATTCTAACTCTTATGAAGTCAACTAAATGCGTGTCACTAATGTGTGTGTTGAAATAAAGATCATATTGGAAAACATTTTGCGTCTTTTATATTGAGCTAAACTATATAGTATTCTTTTTCATTTTTAGTACAATATTTTCTTCCAATTGGAAATTGTTATCTGTTCAACAATGCGTGTTCAGTTTTGCTTATATGAAAGATATTTTTGTGGACAAACATGATGTAAAATAAAATCTCTTGATTTAAGATATGTTCTATAACAGATGAAGAGTGTATTCATTAGTTAGATAAAGGTTTCTGAAATCCCTCTATTTTGCTAAGCTTTGCTTCATCTTACAATGAGACATAAGCTGTGGGAGTGTAGGAGTCTTTTTCTATATTTTGTCACATGATTGTTGCCCTCGTGCTTATAAGTTACATCCCACCATAGAGTTGTTATGTCAACCTTGATAATTATGTTGCACTCTTGTTTTGGTGTTAACTTCAGTCATACAGCATGGATAATTTAGATGGTAGGAGTTAACAGTTTCTTGGATTCGTTTCAGAAGGACAATCAAGTCAACTAAGTGATTGATCAGTATCCTTACAGAACCAGTGGCTGAGACAACCATCATTCCAGTGAGATGAAGTACTCATTCTCATTTTGCTTCATTCTGCTTATTACTTGTTTTTATTTTCTTTCTTTTGTGAACTGTATTTAATGCTTAATTGGTCAAATAAATTAATTAACATCATCTACAAGCCAAAGGATTAAATGCAGAAGCAATGGAATCATTTTCTCTGCCATCTTTGCTTTGACTTTGGCCACTTTAAGGTGGCTCTGGAACCATTTGCAATTTCAGCCTTCCAAATGTCATACTGGTATTTTGAGCATTTCTCATTTGTACATAGCATGGACCATGTATTGGCAGATGTATGTTGTGACAGGTGGTCCATAACTCTTACTCCTTAGTAGAGAAAAGCATGTTGTCTGGCATTTGATTTGTCACTTGATGTCTTTGTCCCTTCTGTGTTAGTTTTCTGCAATGGGAATCACACCGATTCATGTTGCTGTTTTACATCATGATTGGTATTCTATCAGAATTGTGTAACGGTCCATCTTAGGCTGACTATTTGGTTCAGTTTACAACCTCATATGTTGGTCATGCTATTAAGCATCATTAATTTAAATAATAGGTCACTGTAGGGGTTTTTTGGTAAGTACCTTTATCAAGTTATGGAGCAAAGATATAATCTCAATTGCCATATGCCAAATAGAATATTCTCACAAGTTTTTAAATACGGGTGCCATAGTGATACCATCTTGTACAAGATGGATTTATTCATTTCAGTTGCGATATTTTTCTAATTCCCTACATTTTTCATTGAGGATGTAGATGAGACAGCCGATGTGTTTATGAGCAAAGAAGCGGCTAAGAAGCGACCTTGGAAGCACATGAATGAAGGCTGCCGGCCTTAAAAGGCCGGCCTTGATGGGAACTTATAACGCCGGCTAATAAGCGGCCGGCTTAGGAATATAGGCTGCCGGCTTAGAGATATAGGCTACCGGCCTAAGTGCTGGCCGATGATAAAAATTAGAGATTGGAAAAATCACTTGTATCTTTTATTATTCACAAAGAGTACATATATATACACAATGTAAGATTAGAAAAAAGGGAAGAATTTCTTATTTTCCTAATTAAATCCCATAATTTTGGGATGGTTAAATTTTCTAGGATTACAAAATAATAAACTTCCTAATTTAGTATTTCCTAATTAAGATATTACAAAAATAATAAACTTCCTAATTTAGTATTTCCTAATTAAGATATTACAAAATAATAAACTTCCTAATTTAGTATTTCCTAATTAAGTATCTTCAATCTTCCGACACTCCCCCTCAAGCTGGTGAATAGATATCATACATTCCCAGCTTCGAAATAATTGCTGAGAAATCAGGAGAACTTAGCCCCTTTGTGAAAACATCCACTAGTTGTTCTTTCGTAGACACATAGGGAGTGCAAATTAGCTTGCTATCCAGCTTCTCCTTTATAAAGTGTCTATCTATTTCTATATGTTTTGTCCTGTCATGTTGTACTGGATTGTGTGCAATGCTGATGGCTGACTTGTTATCACAATATAGTCTCATAGGTTCCTCCCACTTTATCTTTAGATCTTCAAGGATGATCTTTCACCATAAGAGTTCACAAATCCCTTGGGCCATAGCCTTGAACTCGGTTTCTGCACTTGACCTAGCTATCATATTCTGTTTCTTACTTCTCCAAGTGATTAGATTGTCTCCCAAGAATGTACAATAGCCTGTTGTGGACCGACGATCACTGGAGAGCCAGCATAGTCAGCGTCTGTATAAGCTTTAAGGACAAGTCCTTCATCTTTCTTAAACAAAATTCCCTTGCATGGACTACCTTTCAGATAGTGTAGTATGCGATTTACTGCTCGTAAATGGATCTCCTTAGGATTGTGCATGAACTGACTAACTATACTCACAGCATATGCAATGTCTGGTCGTGTGTGGGCCAAGTATATTAGCTTACCTACTAATTTTTGAAACCTCTCCTTATTCACAGCCTTATCATCTTCTGCCTCTCCTAGTTTGTGATTGGGCTCTATTGGTGTCGAAGCAGGTTTACAAGCTGTCTTGCCTGTTTCCTTTAGTAGATCAATTACATATTTATGTTGAGAGATGAAAATACCTTGTCGAGATCTAGCTACCTCTATCCTAAGGAAATATTTAAGTTTCCCTAGAATTTTAATCTCAAATGCCAAGAGTGCTGTTATCCCCCCTGAGGTCGTATGCTTGATGAAGAGAGTATGATCTCCCTGACTTTGCTTATATCCAAGTTTGAGCATTACCTTAGTAAACCGGCCAAACCAAGCCCTTAGTGATTGCTTAAGTCCATACAATGCCTTTTTTAGTTTACATATTTTGTTCCCTCTCATTTCTCCTCCAAAGCCTGGTGGAATATCCATGAATATTTTTTCCTCTAGATCTCCGTGAAGAAAGGCGTTCTTCACATCAAATTGTCGTAGATCCCAATTGAAATTTGCATCCAGTGATAAAAAGAATCCTCATAGTGTTCATTTTAGCTACTGGTGCAAAAGTTTCCTCATAGTCTACTCCATAAGTTTGTGTGTATCCCTTAGCAACCAACCTTGCCTTGTATCTCTCTAAAGATCCATCTGACCTATATTTCAAGGCAAACACCCACTTGCATCCTACTGTCTTTTTATTTTTAGTTAGCTCTACAATTTCCCAAGTTTTGTTCTTCTCGAGTGCCTCCATTTGTATTCTCATAGCCTCTCTCCATTTTTCATCAGATAAAGCTTCAGAAAAACTGGTAGGAACCTGGTTAGTGTTTAAGTTGGCTAAGAAGCTCTTATGAGACGAAGAAAGTCTGTGAAAGGATAATGAATTGGCCAATGAATACTTCGGGTGCTTAGCACACTCTCACGTCCCCTTTCATAAGGCAATAGGTAGATCAGAATCAGAAGAAACAATGAGGGAAAAAGAATTTGTGCATACCTCATTTCCAGGGTTAGAGTCAGAGTGTTGGCTTTGCATAGGATGTGGTTTCAGGACCCTTCTTCTTGAGTACACCTGTCCATACCTCTTGTTGTCAAACTTGTCATTTATAGATACTATTTCAGCAGGTTCAAGATTTGATCCTTGTGGAGATGATTTGGGTTTCTGCTGTGAAGATGAAGTGGAAAGAGGCTCTGAAGGTTGTGATATTGGTAGGTCAAGAAAAGATAACTCATCTGCCTTGTCTTCTCTGATAGAACTAGACTCCCCTTGAAGGTAAGGCTGAGAGAAAAAAGATTGGTCCTCCTTAAAAGTGGTATCAATAGAAACATAAAATTTCCATATAAGTGGGTGATAGCATTTGTATCCCTTCTGTGTTGGGGAATATCTAACGAACACACACTTGATTACTCGTGGATCAAGTTTGTCTCTGTTGTGGTTAGATATATGAACAAAGGTCGGACACCCAAAAATCCGAGGGCTCAAATTGTTTTTAGTTCTAATATTGGGGTAAAATTCAGAGAGAAGATGCATTGGTGTTTTATCCCTTATTGTTTTGGAGGGTAGGTAGTTTATGATGTGTGTAGCAGTAAGAACAGCTTCCCCCCAATATGATTTTGGAACATTATTTTAAAACAATAAAGCCCGTGTCATAGTAAGTAGATGGCCATTTTTTCTCTCAGCTACTCCATTTTGTTGGGGAGTATCTACACAAGATGACTCATGAATTATCCCTTCCTGTTGGAAATATGGTGAAAGGACTTTATTGAAATAATCCTTGGCATTATCAGATCTGAATTTTTTTATTTTTATGCCAAATTGATTATTTATCAAAGCAATAAAGTTTGGAAGGATGGTAGTCACATCTAATTTATGTTTAAGTAGAAATATCCAAGTGATTCTAGTACAATCGTCTATGAAGGACACAAACCAATGAGCTCCCGTAATATTAGGAATTCTAGAAGGTCCCCAGATGTCAGAATGAATTAGATCAAAAGGTAAAGAACTTCTACTATCACTTATTGGAAAAGAGACTCTTTTATGTTTGGCAAATTCGCATACATCACAATGAAGGTTTTTGACATCAACATGTTTAAACAAAGCAGGAAACATTGTCTTTAGAATTGTAAATGAAGGATGACCAAAGCGGAAATGTTGATGCCAAATGGTGTCATTATTTGAAACAGAAAAACAAGACTTCAAGGGAACATGTTTGACAGTCGGAGTATTCATGGCAGATGCATCAAGATAGTAGAGACCGTCCTTTTCCTCAGCAACTCCAATCCTCTTCCTCGACACTTGGTCTTGGAATACACAACAAGAGGGATAAAATATGACATTATAGTTTAAATCATGAGTTATTTTATGAATGGACAGTAGCTAGAGGATAATTGAGGGACATGAAGTACATCCTTTAGTAATAAGGTTGGACTCAACTGGATGTGTCCAACACCAGTCACTGTGGTGACTGACCCATTAGCAACAACAATTTTCCTATTGCTAGGACAGGGTGAATAGGTTGTAAAATGATGGGTGAGGGTGTCATATGATCTGTGGCTCCTGAGTCAAGTATCTAATAATCTTGTATAGGTCTGTCTGAGGCATGTAATCCAAAGGAAAGAGGCTTACCAGAGAGAGCTAACGAGCAAGAGGAACTTGGCTTTTCTAGTGACCCCAACAAGTTCCGTAGTTTTTCTATCTCCAGGTTCAATTGGGTAGTGTTAGTTCTCCAATCAACTGTGGATCTGAGTCAGACTTTAGGCTGGAGGCTTGGTGAGCTCGCTGTTGAGCCTTTGGATCACCCCTTTGGCCCCATTCTCGACTCGAGGTGGAGGGCTTTCCATGTAGTTTCCAATAGCGTTCCTTTGTATGTCTTGGTTTCTTGCAGTAGTACACCATAGGCTATCACAGAATCACCTTGAGATATCTCACATCCTACTGTAGTTGTTTCTTTCTTGTGAACCAAAGCTGATCCTTCAGTTATCTCTTTAGTATAATTTTCTACCACTCTCCTTAGCCCTAATCATAGAAATAACCTCATTAAGGGAAGGAACATCATCTTTTCCCCAAAATTTGAACCCGGACCTGGTCAGACTCAGCATTTAAACCAACCAAAAAATCATATACGCGATCTTTCTCAATGAACTTCTTCAAGATCACAACATCTTCGAGGCATTTTGTTTCAAGAACTCGATAATGTCGAGTTTCTTGCCATAAATTTTGCAGAATATTCGCATATTCTGTCACGGTTTTGTTACCTTGTTTTGCAGCAATTGTTCTTACCTTAACTTCATATACCCGAGCGGCATCATTAGCCTTTGAGTATGTTTGATGGAGAGCATCCCAAATGCCCTTTGCAGAGGTGAAAACATGCATGTATCACTAATCTCAGGTGTTATTGAACTCCATAACCAAGACATAATCATAGAATCTTCTTTATCCCCAATCTTAAGTTTGGTTCATTGGGGTTAGGTCCTGAACCAAGAATATGGCTGATTTTTTCTTTGCTCTTTAGATACGTTCGGATAGGCTGGGACCACTTCAAATAGTTTGACCATTGAGTCTGTAGATTGGTGTATGTTCTGGAATTCACCAATAGAAAGATAGGGTTTTGTGTTTCTTTGCCGGATTGGGAGTAGGTGTTCGTTTGATGTCAGACATGGCTACCAAAGAGAGGGAACGTAAAAAAGGTTTGATGCAGATTGGCAATGAAAAGCTAAGCACAAAATTGACAATGAAGTCGAAAAAAGAATCCCAAAATTTCAAAAAAAATCCTAAGGCTCTGATACCATGATAAAAAATAGAGATTGGAAAAATCACTTGTATCTTTTATATTCACAATGAGTACATATATATACACAATGTAAGATCAGAAAAAAAAGGGAAGAAATTCCTATTTTCCTAATTAAATCCCATAATTTTGGGATGTCAAATTTTTTAGGATTACAAAATAATAAACTTTCTAATTTAGTATTCCTAATTAAGATATTACAAAAATAATAAACTTCCTAATTTAGTATTTCCTAATTAAGATATTACAAAATAATAAACTTCCTAATTTAGTATTTCCTAATTAAGTATCTTCAATCTTCCGACAGCCTATTTAGGCCGTCCGACGTTTCATCTTTAAGCTGCCAATTTTAATTTTAGCTTTTAATTATCCGAGTTATTTTTCTTTATTGTTGTTTTTAAAACTTTTTTATGCATATAAATAGTCAAGAAACCCTAGTTTATGTTCCTTAGAACATTTTATCATATTTGAAACCTTATTTAAGAGATTTTCTTAATCAAGATGCAATCTTTTGCATCTTGTCTTGATAGCAAGTGTTGCTATTGATTTCTATTATCTTTACGCTTTCCGTCCTGCGTCAGTTGGTACCAGAGCTCGGTTAGAATCCTCGAAGATGTCTTTAGGCGAAGGTGCTGATAGCAATCATATTCATGGCGGTGTCCATGATACAGGAGTCCGAGGGACTGAGGTTCCTGGGGCGACTAACGAAGCCATGGATCAAAGAATTCGACTGATTGAAGATCGTCTTGAGAAATTGATCTAGCATTTTGACGCACTGGCAGAGGTTGTCAATGGAAGTAGGGAGGTTGATAGGAGACGACTAGGGGTATGAGAAGCCTTTGGCGGTCCAATCAATAGACCTAGCGCCGCGAATCGGTGGGCGCAGATTTTCGATGAGGAATCTGAGGAGGAGGATGAATTTTTGTTAAATGCGAGGCAGCCGTGATGGAGAGGCGGTGAAGATGGAGGGGGTCGATACCAGAGAAACTATTATGGCTACGATCAAGGTGAAGACGGAGATTTCGATTAAAGTAGATATTCCTTTCTTAATGGTAATCTGAATAAGGGGAATTTTTCTGCGACTGGTAGTAGATATAGATCGATTCTTTTGAATACATGGAGATACCAAGGATCGGAGAGTTAGATTATGGCTTGCAGATTGAAGGGTGGAGCCTTTGCTGGTAGAAGAGGTTGCAGAATAGGAGACGGAGGGAGGACACTTGTGAGACCTGGTACTGGATGAAGTAGTTGCTTCACTGGGATTTTTTGGCCTCCCGACTATGAGCAAATTCTCTTTCAGCAGTATCAACAATTTCGCCAAGGTCAGCGATCTGTACATGAATATACTGCAAAGTTTATTGATGTTGGCTGAGAGAACGATTAGAGAGAAAGCGAAGGCAACAGGTAGCTAGATATGTTGATGTGTTGAAATTACAGATCAGGTACAAGATCGGAGTTAATGTTATGAGGAGTTTGATGAAGCAAAGAATATGGCGTTGAGAGCGGAGATGATGATCTAGGATAAGAGTAGCTGCTTTGATGGAGGAAATAGGAGATATGGAGTTGAAGGTGCGAGTGGTAGTAAATCCATGACTGAGAAAAACAAAGGTCATGAGGAGAAGCAGAATGTGAGTGGTGATAAGCAGGATGACAAGACTGCTGGTAAAAAGCCTATGGAGACTAAAGTTGCCCCGAAGCAGAACAACCCCTATGCCAAGCCTATTATGGGCAAATGTTTTCGCTGTAATCAGCCTGGACACAGGTCAAATGAGTGCCCGAACAAGAAGTGTGGATATTGTAGAGCGGGATGAAGAAGAAGAGGTATGTGAACCTGATGGGGATGATGATGTTTATGAGGAAGAGGATGAGGATGTTGAGCAGACCTATGTGATTAGAAAAATGATGTTGGCCCCTAAATAAGAGGACGTTACTCAACAACATCAATTATTTCACACTTGATGTACTATTGGTGGAAGGGTGTTTGATTTGATTGTGGATAGTGGGAGTTGTAAGAATATAATTGGTAGAGTAGTTGTCAACCAGTTATAGCTTCCTGTTGAGAAATATCCTAACCCATATGTTATTGGGTGGATAAAGTCTGCTGAGAGGATAGAGGTGAAAGAGAGGTGCCGAGTGCTATTTTCTATTGGCAAGTACCAAGATGAGGTCTACTGTGATATTGTTGAGATGAGTGCTTGTTATATGTTGTTTGGACGATGCTGGTAATACGATGTGAATGCACAGCACGATGGGAAGGAAAATTTGTATCGGTTAGAGAAATGGGGAGTGAAGTACACCTTGCTGTCTCTTAAGGTGGTAAGCCGTTCTAAATCTGCTAAGGCTGAGAAACGATCCTTTCTGATCATTACTCAATCAGGAAAGGAGATGGAGGAAACTATTAATGAGTCTAGGGTGGTACATACGTTAGTCGTAAAGAATGTTATGAAGATGGAGGAGGAGAGTAGCAGTGAGATGCCAGGGTGTGTGAAGGAAATATTGGAAGAATTTAAAGAAGTGATGCCTGAAGATTTGCGAAAGGAGAGATATCTAGCACCAGATTGATTTGGTGTTTGGAGCTAGCTTTGCCAAATTTGCCACACTATAGGATGAGCCCTAATGAAACAGCCTGATACAGAAAGGCTTTATTAAGGATAGCTTGAGTCCTTGTGTTGTGCTTGCACTGCTTACACCTAAGAAAGATGGCAGTTGGCGGATGTGTGTTGATAGTAGAGCTATCAACAAGATCACCATTGGGTATAAATTCCCAACTCCCCGCTTGGAGGACATGTTGGATGGACTGAGTAGGGCAGTTGTCTTCCCAAAGTAGACTTGAGGAGTGGTTATATAAAGATCCGATTAGGCCTGGGGATGAGTGGAAAACGGCCTTCAAAACAAAGGACGGGCTCTACGAGTGGTTGGTGATGCCGTTTGTCTCAGCAACGCTCCTAGTACATTTATGCAGTTTATGAATCAGGTACTAAAACATTTTTTTGGACGCTTTGTTGTGGTTTATTTTGACGATATCCTGATTTATAGTAAATCTGAAAAAGCACATAGAGCATCTTAGGAGTGTTATGACTGTGTTGCTGGACAATAAATTATATGCAAATATGAAAAAGTGTATTTTTATGGTGAAAAGGCTATTGTTTTTAGGTTTTATTGTTAGTAGTGAAGGATCATGGTGGATGATGAGAAGATGAGATCTATAAGGGAGTGGCATGTTCCTAAGACTGTAACAGAGTTGAGGAGTTCCCTAGGCTTAGCGAGTTTTTACAGGAAGTTTATTAGGCACTTCAGTACCATTGCTGTTCTTTTGACTGAGTGCTTGAAGAAAGGGAAGTTTCAGTGGGGTGAGGAAGCTGAGGTTGGTTTTGCTGTGTTGAAAGAGGAGTTATGTAGTGCTCCTGTGTTAGCACTACTTGATTTTGAGAAACTCTTCGAGGTAGACTGTGATGCCAGTGGAGTAAGAGTAAGGGCTATACTATCTCAAGAGAAGAGGCCCGTTGCTTTTTATAGTGAAAAGTTGTGTGAAGCAAGGAGGAACTGGTCTATATGACAAGGAGTTCTATTCGGTTGTGAGAGCTTTGAGAGTGTGGGAACACTACCTAGTAGGGAAGGAGTTTGTGCTGTACTTAGATTGTGTGGCTCTGAAACATCTGAGTAATCAAACTAGGATCAGTAAGGATATGCATGCCAGATGGATATAGTTTTTGCAAAGGTTTCCTTTAAACTAATGCACAAATCTGGAACTCAAAATAAAGTTGCTAATGCCTTAAGAAGGAGGTCTGAAGTGTTGGCTGTGATGAGTGCTGAGGTGGTGGGATTTGAGCATGTGAAGGAACTTTATGCAAGAGATCTTGATTTTAAGGAGATCTGGGAAAAGTGTAGTACCAGGGAGCCTTGTGGTGAGTATCACATACATGAGGGTTATTTGATGAAAGTTAACCAGCTGTGCATCCTTGAATCATCATTGAGAGGAAAATTAATTGGGGATGTACATGGAGGAGGGTTGGCAGGGCATCTTGGGAGAGAGAAAACTGTTGTTGCAGTAACTGAAAGGTATTATTGGCCTGAGTTGAAGAGAGATGTGGGAAAGATTGTGCAGAGGTGTTACATATGTCAAACATCCAAAGGCCAATCTCAAAACACTGGACTATATACTCAATTGCCAGTATTTGAGAACATTTGGGAGGACATGTCCATGGACTTTGGGTTTGTTGCCTCATACCCAACGAGGTGCTGACTCAGTTTTTGTTATTGTAGACAAGTTTTCTTAGATGGCCCATTTCATTTCATGTAGGAAGACTGCTGATGCTCAAGCTATTACCAGGTTGTTTTTCAAAGAAGTAGTACGACTTCATGGAGTTCCAAAATCTATCACTTCAGATAGGGACATTAAATTTTTTAGCTACTTCTGGAAGACACTTTGGCTCATGTTCGACTCATCGTTGAACTACAGCATACAGCTCATCCAAGATGGACGGACAAACCGAAGTTATCATAGACCCTTGGTAATATGATCAGAAATATGTGGAGAAAAGCCAAGGCCGTGGGACTTATCTCTAGCTCAAGCGGAGTTTGCTTATAACAATTTAGTCCATAGAACCACCGGGAGATCTCCATTTTTGATTGTCTACACCAAGACACCACAACATGCCGTGGATTTGGTGAAGCTATCAAGATCACCTGAGTTCAGTACACCAGCTGAGCATATGGTAGAGAACTGGCAGACAATTACAAAGTCAAAGAGAGGATTGAGAAAGCTAATGCTAAATACAAAGCAGTGCAGATAAGCATCGAAAGCAACAATTGTTTTCATAGATCAAGTGATGTGTTCTTGCCAAGGAGCGATTTCTAGTTGGGAAATACAGCAAGCTGCAACCTAGGAAGTGGCCCATATCAATAGTGAGAAAGATCAACGACAATGCATATAGTTAGACTTCCCGACAGCATGAGAATCTCAAAAATGTTCAATGTTGTTAATTTGTCTCTTTTACCATCCTGATGATGTGTTTTATATCCAGATGAGAACTCGGGGTCGAGTTCTTTGCAGGTGGAGAGAATGATGTAGATGAGTAGCCGACGTGTTTATGAGGCAAAGAGCGGCCAAGAAGTGACCCAGAAGCTTAGGAATGAAGGCTTGCCAGCCTTAAAATGCCGGCCTTGATGGGAACTTGCAACGCCGGCTAATAAGCGCCGGCTTAGGAATATAGGCTGCCGGCTTAGAGATATAAGCTGCCGCCCTAAGTGCCAGCTTACATTTAGGCCGCCAAACGTTTTGCCTTAAGCTGTCAGCTTTAATTCCAGCTTTTAATTATTCGAGTTATTTTTTTTATGTCATTTTTAAAACTTTTTTATACATATAAATAGTACAGAAACCCTAGTTTACGTTCCTTAGAACATTTTATCAGATTTGAAACCTTATTTGAGATTTTCTTAATCAAGTTGTAATCTTTTGCATCTAGTCTTTGAAATCAATCGTTGCAATTGATTTATGTTATCTTTATGCTTTCTGTCCTGCGTCAATAATCATTCATTTTTGAAATACTGACTGCACTATGTCTGTTAGTTTTTAAGGGCATTGAACTTGTAATTTATATGCTTATGCAGGGGTAGGAAAGGGCGTGTAAGGTGGAATGAAGATAATCTTGAAGAAATAGAATCTATAAACCTGTTCGGCGGCAGAAAATTACAGAGCCCAAGACTCCCTATCATCCTATGATTGATGATGATGGTATGCCATCCTATTCGATGTCCCTTATGCCAAGTTCCTCACTTTATTGTAGGGAAGTGGACTAACCTAGCTAACTTTGACATTGTACAGCGGAATCAGATGTAATGGGGCCTTCTTACCCCTTAGATTTCAAAAGCATGTTAATGTGATGATTTGTCAAGTCCTGCTGACGTACCTGCACATATTGTTGTCGTTGATTACAGAGTAATTTGCTCAAAATCTAATTTCAGCAATATGTAGGTTCTCTGTCTCCAGTCAAGGGCGTTTTGAAGATTCTATTGGTGAGCATGCCAAAGCTATTCGATGTGCTTTAAGTGATTTGCCTCATCTAGTAAAAAGCCAGGTCGAACTGGTGGGTGGACGTCATCTGATGAGGACGCAGATCCTATGGAGCCAACCGATGAAGGTTAAGTTCATGATAAGAGTTTAGTGCTTAATAAGTCATCAAACAATTTATTGTGGTAGACCATCTCCGGTCAATAAAGATGGAGACCAGCTTACCTTGTTTAGTTTTGATGTGTTTCCAACATTGATGTTTGCCTTCTGTCTACATTCAGATTCTGAGACGGACAAGAGTGGCATGAATTTTGAGGAGCAGAGACGAGCTCACTATGATGAGTTTCGGAAGGTAAGAGAACTCAGACAACAGGGATCTTTCATGGAGGATGAAGATGAGAATGCTGACTCCATGGACAGGGACAATGGGAGGTACTATTCATCTTCTTCTCTTAGTGCTGGTGTGAGAGAGATAGAAATTGAGGAAGGTTCAGGTAAATAGCCTTCTGAGGAAAGTTGAAAAGCTTTTAGGGGAAGCAAAGAATTATAGCTGACTTTTTCACTGCGTTTTTTGGCAGTTTTATTGACAATCTGGTGTAAGATAATATCGTAGTTCTTCCCCTCCCCCCCCTCCCGCCAGATCAACATGAGATTCTATTATCCTTCTAGAATTTTGCTTGGAAATCAGTGTGACATTTCAACAGCAGTGTCAATCGAGATATCGACAACTTACAGACGTATTGCATAATTCATTTGGCTGTTAGCTGTTTGTGGACATATTTTTTCTGTCACATGTTTGAGTGTGGAATAATGCTTTCATCTGTAGCATCAACAGGAGGGAAATTCTTCGTTAAAAATATACCTCTCAGAAGGGATAGACTGGCCTCATTCAGGTGAGCTGAGCCATGACTTGTGGAGAAGTAAAAAGAAAAAGTTGGCTTGTTTAGATTATCTGATTTTCATTTGTATCTTATTTGTATTCAAATTTTATATGTGTTTTATTTGTATATGATTTGTTTGATCTGTTTACGAGTAAAAGTGCCCTTTTTATCCTATCTGTTTTTTAACAAATATTTATTTGTAAAAATAAGATGTCAAAACGACTAGAAACAAATGAAACAAATAGATCCCTAATCTTTTAAATATATCTTCTAAATTTTCAAAGTACATTTTAACATATAAGTTGATAAAATAAAGAAAGTTGACTTTTCAATCCAAATCAATGTATCGAGTTAATCAATGGGTTTTGGAACACTCTTGTCAGCATTTACTCTAAAGTCAGATAAGTTTAGGCTTATCATTGAAAGTTTAGAAGAATGTTCATGTAATTATTTGTCACTATTTGTACATAGAAATCAAAGCAATATCTCATTTTTCAAGGCATGCCTTTGGAAAACTAGCACAATGGTCACATCCTCTACATATTTACTTAAATTACGGTGATTCGGCAAATATGAACTTAAAGCACAAATCTTTATGTTTAACTCGAATCGTGATCACAATATAAATGATGAGGAATGTTTTACCTATGATTACCTAATGCAAGCATAGGCAAGATCATGAGCATAAGTAGTAAATAGGCGACTTGAAATAATCTAACTAGCCACCCACTTAAAATACCACATTTGATGATATAATACCAGATATAAACCAAGGTATTATATATAGATAAAAGGTGGTATTCCATAAATGGCAATTTGCCCATGCGGTATTTTTGAGCGTGTATCAACTTTCATCTACATATACTATTTTGATTGTATATACTATTTTGGTTATATTTTAGCATATATGTGATTCTTCTTATCAAATATCAACTTTTTTTCATATGTGATACTTTAGCTAATCTATGGTATTTTGTTCCATGTATGTCCTTATTGAGTACCGACTTTTATCCATATGTAGTACTTTCGGATAAGTGCCACCTTTCATCTAGATTTAGTATTTTGGTCCTAATGTGGTATTATTGTTCTAATGCGGTAATTTAATTAGAACTGCTCACCATCAATTTCAAATCGTCAGACAACTTGTGCTAATAATTTCCCCCAAGGATAGCATATATCATCTATACATTTATGAAAGCGAAACCATTCAGTGAAACAGAAATGGAGCAAGAACTGGCACTCACCTCACCAAACTTCACCCCACGGGCCACAAGTATCAATCCCTATCCCCGCTAAAACAACCAAGTATAACACAAACAAGGACCAGGTTATTGGCCCAAACAAAAACAAAGGACCGGACTCCCATTACACATTGCTGTACAAGCGATTCACTAATAAACAAAGGCCTCCTAAGGCTATCTTTTCTCAATATGTTCAATCCAACATAAAGCAAAGGTCCCATGTCGCAGCATAACATATGAGCCTTCTTCAATATTTCTGTAATACTCCTTTGTGGTCAAATCGACATTTACTGTTCCAAAATTCTGAAACATAACTCTACTAGAAAATTTGTATTTAAAAAAAAAAAAAAAAACCCTAATAACATGCGCACGTATGTTGAGGAGCAAGCTACCATATTTTGTTGCCTCTTCTTGGATAGGGGCTCACGTATATGATGATGTCTTATCATCTGCCAATAGGAGGAAGGTTGAAAATGATGGAGATTTGGTAGAGAGATCCGAATTTAACAGTGTGTTTCGATTGGAGTAAATTGAGTGAAAGCAAAGGAAATAGGGTGAAGTTGTGTGTTAGGCTATGTTTAATGGGGATGGAATTGGATGAAACCAAGGAAAGTGAAGGGGAATTTAGCATAATAATCTTTTCTTCTATTTGTGGTGTGAAAACGAGTGAAATGAAGAGAAATTGGTTTTATGTCACTTCCCTTCACTTCACTTCACTTCTCTTCATTTCCGTCGACTTCTACTTTGCCAAACACAGTGTAAGTTTAATACTTTGAAGGAATGTTGTAAATGGCTTTTCAATAAAAAATCAATCCATACAATCATCCCATATTGCAACTTTCGCATGAATATTTCAGATGGTACAAATGCTGATATTGCTACAATAATATAGGATGGAAGTTGAGCATTCCAGATAACGTCATTCTATTCAAATAATACATATTGGCAAAATTACAACAAAGTAGGAGGAAATCCTTGAAACCAAGTTGAGACACAACACCGTCATGAAACCATTCTCCCAAACAAGTGATGAATTCAAGCCCTTGCGGTTGAACAATCAACAGATGCATATTGTTTCATGCCGCAGCAGTCTTCTTGTTTGGCAGGAATACATACTTGATCAGGGATTCCTTGATAGATAACATCTCCGGGAATTCCGTCTTCAATTTAGTGGCATCGAGCTCGTTGTTGCTTCTAGGGGCAACTATCACTTTGGCTTGCTCCTCGAGAGTAAAGTTCTTCCATGTGAAATTGGGGTCTATGTACTCACGGTACATCTCCAGTATCTGGTTGTGACTGACCACTCCTGGTTTGTGAAGTTCCAAATCCAGTGAGGTTTCTTTTTGCCATCTCATAGAAATAGGGAGGAGTTCATCCAGGATTGTCATAGAGTTTGGAATATTCACCACCTTCTCATAGCGGGTGATCTTTGTGATGAAGTTACGAGGGTTTGATAGGTCAGAGGATATGGGCATCCGGACACGAAGAGTACAAACATTTTCGTAATTCTTCAATAATTCCTCTACCTATTAAACATGAGCAAATAATAAATTCTGATTAGAAAAGCCAATTGAGATTCAATGAACTGAAATTGTAAATTCAGCCTAGCAACGCATGATACTTATTTATGACCATAAATTAAATGCATATGGCTAGTGTAAAGATGCTATTTAATCGAGCGTGTGATTTGCATCGTACTGTGTAGATCTAATCAAAGCTTACCTGCACTCGTAATAAATTGAACTACTGCCTAGAAATCAGCAAACAAGCAATTCATTCCTAAGGACTTCTATTTTCTTTGCTCCAGCTAATGAAATATAAATTGCATGTTGTGAGAGTCTCTAATAGACAACAGAGATCACCGATAGTGCCCTAAGATACATTTAAGCATCAAAATTAGTTAGTCCAAAAATCAAGCTTGAGTCATTTGAAAACTTTCAGAACCAAAAGAAGAGATTAACTTTAGATATTAAGCACAATTGATGTGTAATAAGAAAGATCCAGTAATGGTGCAGCTTTTAAGATAAATGGTTTGAGATACTGAAGTTGCTTCCTTAATATAATTATAGGCTTAGAAAAAGAGCCTCCTTATTTTGAAATTTTGCTATCAAACTACTGTGCAACTAACTTACAACAAAGAATATATTCCAAAAGGAATCCAGGACTATAAAAAGTAGAACTTTAAAGTACTTTAGGATGAAAAGTTATTGCTTTGAGCCCACACAGACTTCCATTTGACATCCGCACCCGATGGATAATAGACATTTTTTTCAAACTTTTCCTAACAAATTGTTTATCAAGAAATACATGTATAAAAAATATACGACAGTTCTCATGGAAAAACATCAAATAGACCAAATACAGATAAAATATAGACAAAATATAGCTACAAATCAGGCTCTTTTACATATAAAGTTTAGATATAGATACAAACACAGATAAGAAACAGACAATCCAAACACCCTAAATCCACATATAATCTCACTTCACACGATCAAACTTATTATTAAAAAAAAAAATAAAAGTAAATAATAAATACGCCAAAATCAAGTGGCTAAGCAAGATTCCCCCTCCATTTGACCAGGAAGTTAAAGATCTACTAACGAAACGTTCAGATAAACAAAAACAGAAGAAAACAGCAAAACATGTCGTACTATATCTACCGCAGCATCAACTGAAGACAAGAATCTATTTTCTTTCACACACACAAAAAGGGTCATGTCATAAATGAAAAGCAAGAGCTGGTTCAGCATTAAAATACCATAGAGTCTAAAAAACAACAAATCACATAATTTCAATCTTTTGAAAATATCTCACATCGTGAGATATACTCGAAATTGCAGCACTTGTAACACTTCTTTACTTTATATAATCCCCTATTTGCTACCCCCAACATTAAATTAAACACAACTAGACAAGAAATTCAAGTTATGGAAATCAAACATATAACTAAAGGTAGATCTGCCATGCGACTATTAAGATCCAGCAAATTAGAAACTTTAACAAGTGAATCAAATTATCACTTACCAAAAACATGGTAATAATTATTTCAAACCGTATACACAAAGCACAATCGTATCAAAATATCACTTCGCAGCTCAAAAATCAAACCAATACCACATCCAAAAAATGTATACCACTGATCAGATCTAGCATAAGGGTACTAAGATCTAACTAAATTTCCAATCTTCGATGACAAAACACAATCACAATACTGACAATTAATCACATTCAAGATAGAATAACACATCCTAACACTAAATTCATTAAATATAGGAAGTGCTATCCATTTATTACGGGCAGCACCACGTCATATGATCTAAAAGCTTCAGCTCATAGATAGATATGATATGACGTGAACTGCCATATATAGTATAAAACTATCCCGACATCATTAGATCAAGGACACTGATCAATGAATCCGAGTTTCCATAGATTCTTTATATTAAGTTCACGTTTTGTTGAATACCCACTATATAAAACCATTGACCAATTCAAATCAAATGATTGTAGATCGAAGTGCCGAGACACACATACCATAGCCTTGGTCTTGGAGTAAAAAGACCCAATGAAATTGGGAGTGTCCTCCTCCTTAAACCCGATACCCGACCCGAGTGGATGCCTCTCGTCGTACTCAAAGATACACCCAGTAGCATAATTAATGAGGACCAGACCATGTTCCCTGCAAACGTCAGCAAGGGTGAGGGTTCCAACAACATTGGTACGTATAGTCTCGACCTTGTGGGATTCGCACCAGTCGACATTGGGACGACCTGTGACGCCGGCGGCGTTGAAGACGTGGGTGGGTTTGACGGCGGCGATGTCGGCTTCGAGGGAAGGGCGGTTCTCGAGGCGGCCTGAGCCGTAGACGAAGTCGATGGATTGGGATTTGCAGAGGGTGCCAAGTAAGCCGCCGATCCAGCCAGTACGGCCATAGATTAGGAATTTAAGAGGCTTGTCAGTAGAGCCGTTGGTTAGAAAACCCATTGCGGAGAGAAAGAGTTTTACACAGAGAGAGAGAGAGAGAGAGAGAGGATGGGGGGTCTGTGTGTGTTGGGTATGGTGTGCCTGTTGTCCGATTATATAGATTGTATATGAGAGAGAGAGGGAGATATACTGCGGTGGAAGTGTGCTTGACAACGGATACGGATCGGTAGTTTGTGTCCGATAAGTAACTTTAATTTTTTGTGATGTTGATAAATAGCTAGGTTTTGGTTTTGTGAATATTAGAGAGCATTTGATGCCTTGATGGAAACGTATCATTTTCTTCAACATTTCTTACACAAACAAACATAAGGTAAGATAGTTAAAATTTGGTTTAAATGGTAGTACCATGTATAATTAAAATAACTTCTTTATATTATATATATTAAGGTATAAATTGGAATTTTCTTGTGATTATAGCTAACGTTTTAGTAAGATCATAGGGTTAATTATAATTGTTGGAGAATTACTTCTATAAATATGTATGGGATTCTTAACTAGTAGTTAAGACAATTCCATTGGGAGGAAGATTGTGAATCAAACCACATTTTCCCCTTCCTCTAGGCTCGATGCTTATGACATAGAAAATTCTAATATTTTATACTAATTAAAATATAAATAAGTGATACTTTAATAAATTAAAGGGAAAAAAACACAGCTAAAATTAGTTATAACCTTTCCAAGTCTAGTTCAACCATTCATGAAAAAAAGTCAACTTAACCGTTCATAGGCTGACTCCTAGGCCTTGAATATAGCCACAAGGCTAAGTAAACCTTTTAAATCTTTAGGATTACTGATGAATCTTAAGTCTGTTAGGCTATCTCATTCACTCAACTCGACCACTGGATAGGCTTTCATCACCCCTACACAAAACATGTCAATTGACCATTTGATAGACCTTCGTCATCTCTGCACAAAATATGACTTACTAGTTAGATTTATATTTTCTTAGCAACTGTCATTATTCATTTCATTCACTAAGACATAGGGTATCATTTATGTCTATATTTTGCTATTGTTGTCACTCGTACCTTTTTTATACCTTGATGACTTCATCATTGAAATGGTGACACCAAACTATCTATAACATCCACTAACCAATGTTTATGTTGCAAGTTCAACATAGTTTATACTCAAATTCAATCAATTCTATTTGCAAAACTTTATGACAACAAGCTCTAAAATTAGGAAATTTCGTATTAATATCTTGATTTTGCAATCCACTCATATAACACTTTAAAAGCATGGAATCATGTCTTAATTAAATTATCTTTAAAATAAAAACATAATTGTGAGATTATATGTGTTTATTGGATAGAGAATAGAATATATAGAAAGTCATAAAGCATGTGACTTTTACAATCGAGTATAAAAAATTTATTGATATTGATAAAAAATTTCTTTTTTCTTTCATCCACTAAAAGAATTACTAATTACTATTTTATTCTAGTTTTATCTTAGTTTAGTAAACTAAATGTAATGAAATGCTGTTGTACAATCCAGTGTAAGATAACATCGAGGTTGATTTTTCTCCAAATCCACTTTAGGATTCTTTAGTAGTCCTGAAATATTGCTGTAAAGTCACCGTCTGAAAGAAAATTTCGATGGGAGGTGCCTAATGAGACGTTGACGACTCAAAACTTAAAAAGGTGGGCATTGCCACAATAATATTTTCTTTTTTTTTTTTTTTTTTTGCCCTTTTCCACTGTGATAATTTATTAATTTGTTAGGGTGTGAGCTGGGCAAGGAATTCTCTGTTGAATATAAATTTTCCAAAGTTACATGTCAAATTCTTCTATTGTTAAATTGGTGCTCCAAGATTCAGCCCTTGTTTTCCCCTTTCCCTTTCTGAATTTGACAAGCATTTATTCGATGCATTTAAGGGAATAACTCCATGTTCGAGAACTGAGGATAAATAATAAGAGATGGAAAGTATAGGGATATAATTAGAAAAGAAAGGAAGAGAACAGATATATATATATATATATATATACTTTTTTTTATCTTGACACAGAAGGAATTTTCTTATTTTATTTTATTATCTCCATTTAAGGTTAAGTTTAAATAGGAGTAATGTTTTAAATGAATAAAAAAAATTAATGAAAAATCCATAATATAAAAAAAGTACAAATAAGGAATTTGTAAATGTTATACCAAAATTTGAAATATGCTAAAATATACAGCCATGACATGTTTGAGATCTATTGTTATATCAGAGTTTGGAATATGCTATAATGTACAATAGTGAGATTTTTGGATCAAATTACATTAGTATCATTTTAGTATATTTATGACAACATAGTAATAAGTATCTTATTTTTCACATCTTATATTTATTTTTCTTAGTCACTTACATTGTGCTTAGTTTATGAAAATTTCTATCATATATGTAAGGTTTATGAAAAATTCTATTATACATGTAAGGTTTAATGATACGAATGGTATCTGGAGTTTGTCAAACTATGTGTTTAGCTACCTAAAGTTTCAAACCAATCAAATTGCTACCTAAAACCACCTATTGTTCTCCTTCTTGACTACTCCGTCCATTCCTTTAAATACATATGCCCACGTAGACAATTACTCCAATAAGCAAATGACACATGTAATTCACTACTAAAGTAGTAATGTTTTATTAGTACATGGAATTTCTAACATGTAAAATAATCTGATAAAACAATAACAAACCAATCATGGTTAACATCACATAGACATTAGACATTTGCACAACAATAGAGGAAAGATAAAAGGCAATTCGTGACAAGGAGATATCAAATTGAAGGATAGAACATATTGATGAAGTGTTGACATTAGAGGAGCTGTAGAAAGGAGTACCATGGTATAGGCATAGAAGAAAGGTAAACCCTAACGTTTAGTGGGGAATTCATGTAATCCATATGCCACTGTCCCTATAGTTTAGTACATTGTTTAACATCTTTCAAGTACAACTTTTGGTCCACCCTTTTTTTGTTGATCTAAGTACATGATCATAGTTAGTAGTTGTATCAACTATCAAGATGTGACTAAAAGCAATGTGATTGTACAATTATAGGAAGTTTTCTTGTTAAACACTATCAAGAACAGGACATAATATATATCGCTTGTATTTGGTAGGGTATTCAACACATTATTCTAATTAATTGTAGCTGTTAGTTATGTTAACTACAAGAGTGCAACTATTAATTGGAACCGAGTAATCATCTACTCGTTGTGAGGTTGATGGTGAACCGAGGTGAAATGTCAGTAGATTCTATCGCTCTACTGTTGAATAGCACCTATGAGCCCATGCTGTGCAAGTGTCGTCTTAAAGCAAAACTATCCATTGCAAAGATAGAAGAAAACCATGGCAAGCTTTTTTATGGTTGTTCTCAATACAATCTAGTAATGTTAATAAATAACTTATGCTTTTACTAATGCAAAACATTAGCTTACTATTTCTCCCTTCTAAAGATTAGTGACTTGATACTTGTTACATAAGATGACCTTTGCAACTTCTCTTGGTGAGTGCTTTATAGTGGGGACAATAATAGCAATCAAGTGGAAACATTAGAGCTAAGAAGAAAGAGGTATCAAAATGAGGAAGTACTAATGGAGGATCTAAGGCGTGAGGGATGCAAGCTATTGGATGAGAATGTAGTACTCAGTTAGCATTAATGTCATTAACCTTATATGTAATGTGAAATAAACAAGAGTTCTTATTTATTCTCAAGAAATTGCTCTTCCTCGTGAAAAGTATATATATATATATATTTACAAAAATATCCTAAATCATAAAATAATAGAATGGATACTCTTTTCAATGAACCAGATGTAAAGGAAAAGCATTTAATCATTTTCAGAATTTATTCCTAAATGTTAATCCTCTCATGTATGATTGTTTAAAAGCACTTATAATATAGTTTTACGTTTTGATAAAATATCCTAAATGAAGTTTTTTTTTTCTTTTTATTTTATAATTTAAAATGTGTTTTTTATTCAAGTAAAAATAATAATGTTATTTGAATTGCTTATTAGCTCTCCTACAATATAGGATTACAAACAAATTGAGCTTCGAAGCTCGAGCTCAACTTAACTCATTTAAAAATTATCGAGGTTGAATTTGTGTCAAGCTTTTTATTGATCTTAAAATTCTTGTTTGATCTTAGCTCACTTAGATGAACGAGCTTTATTTTGAAGTTGAGTTTGACTTATTTACAAAGGGAGCTTAAACTAAGATGAGCTTTCTATCAAAGTTGAAATTCAAGTTTGAGCATTACTCGTTTCGATAAACAAATTTTAACTTTAGATTGAGCTTGACTTGTTTTCTATTTAAATTTTCTATATCTTAAATTTTTAGGAACTTATAATACAAATTGGTTTTTTTATTATATCTTAATTATATATTTATATAGATAATATAATAAATATAAAATTAATGATCTATTAGCGAGCCTATTCGTGAGTTGGTTGGCAAATTTAAATTGGAGTTTGAGTTTAACTAGTTTAAATGAATGAGATTTACCTTGGCCCACGCTCAAATAGCTCAAGGCTGATTTGCAGCACTACTTAAATATGATTGGAGTCTTTTTATAGAGCTATTTTTATTCTATGAGAAGTAAACGAATGGAGATTATGATTGACCATCAATTCTCAATAAGAAAAGGGTATATTATAGATAGATAGATAGATAGATATGTATGTATATAGTTTTCCTTATACACATATAACTTATATTTTTAAAAATTGAGTATTTTACCCTTAATATCTACATTTATTTTTACATTTTTTCAATCATTTTATTTAAGGGTATAATGGTTAAATAGAGGTTTTTTTTTTTTTTTTTTTAGAATACTAGAAAGAAATTACATCCATTACAATGATTGACAAAAGAAAAACCACAAACAAAGAGTTGGGGATACCATTACCAAACTGTATACATATACACATATCTTTCACGGTTAAAGTTTCGTACATAGGAGATAAAAAATCTTCTAAGAGAATGAAACCCAATCAATTAGCGAATAGATTAGATCTCATAAAAGGGATGAAAATAAAGTAAAAAACATAATATATAAAAACAATCCGCTTATTCTAAAAGCTACTGACAAAGTGATTTTGCTTGATCTCCATACTCTTTAAACCATTTGAATTATCAATGATAATGGAAATAATAAAATATAATCCAAATTTGATGTTAGTGGTAGTAGATCGTGGCTCTTTGGATTGGTAGTTATAGATCTTCAAAAATATTGTAGCAAACAGTGAAAAGAGATTTAGAAAAGAGAGTGTTTGTGAAGGAACAAAATGCAAAGAAAGAGAGATTTTTTCTTTTATAAAATTTTTGGTAAAATAAAGTTTAAAAGCATCATAATTGCTCTATTGAATAACTAAATATAATAAATGGGAGATAAGAGAAAGAAACTAATTAGAAACATCTCTCATGATTTCATAGTTACAATTTACTTGAAAGAGAGAAAACAACAACATGTTGATCAATTAATTATCATTCATAGATCTTTTTTTTTCTTTTAAGCAATATATACATAGAAGAGAAATGATTCGGCCATAAAGTTTGATAATATACGAAATAATAAATTGTTATTGTTCATTAGTATTGAAAGACACGTTTAGATTTTTTTTTTTCATTACAACATGAGTTGAAATGACCCAAAGTTAATTTATAACTAATATATGTAGATTGATTGTTGCATGTGTGTATGTGTTTGAGTGAATTAGTGTATTTGTAATGTGAATGTGATTTAATGTATGTGAATAGATAATAAGCTAGAGTAATATATCTAGCATGAAAGTTTAGTTATGTTATTAATTATTATATTAATGCAAGTGGTTGTTGTAGTAATTTATGTTTGATGAATTAAATGCGTTTTTAGATAAATTCTTAACCCATAAGCTTAGCAGATTTTTGGCCCCAATATAAGCCAAAACTTAAGCCTAAATCCAAGCCCAAATAAGGTCCAAGCCTCCCAAATCTGCTCTCCCCAAAAGTCAACATTATTAGGATAAACATCAATACTAATTTGCATCATTAGACAATCCAAAACAGAGCAAAAGGAGAGGAAATTCGTAATTCCTTCAAAGCCCAAAATTTCAAGACCCAAATCAAGTTTTCTTGAACTCAACACACCAAAAATCTTTCCCCAAGTCTTATATATACATTGAGATAAGTTCATTTGAAGTTTGAGATGTCTTATTTTCCTCTTAATCCATGAAATATGCATGTGTAGTATAATACAAGTAGTTAATGTGCTAAATTCTTGTTGAGATATTGTAGAGTGGTTAGGAAAGCTTTAGAATGCTTAACATGTTATAAATGGGTTGTAGTAGGCTTTCATGTGGTTTGGAATGAGTTGGAAGAGGTAAAATGTAAAAATTTTTGAGTTTGGAAAACAGAGGAAATCTGCAATGCGAATTGCAGTGTACGCCACCTTGTATGCCACCGGCATACATGCCGGCGTTAAAGTTTTTAATTCTGATCTTTTGGAAATTTTCTCAAACGTCGCTGGCGTTGAAGACAGAATTTGCCGGCGTTAGAACCTTGATTTCTGGTCTTTCTAAATTTTCTTAAACGTCGCCGACGTTGACGTTAACATTGCCGGCGTAAAGACTCCAAGTTTGTACATAATACATACTTCTTAACACCGCCTTATACGCCGCCGGCAGTTAACACCGCCGGTGTATGGTCACATACCACCGGCGTTAAGGTTTGTATTGCTGGTGTTAATGGCCAACGTGGACTTGTAAATTTCAAGTTTTTCTAATCTCTTCCAACTTCTTCCAATACATGATATAAGACTTTTTAATCAAAGATTTGCCTTGTATGATGTTGTATATATGTTATGTGATGACTTTGGATTGTTTTTACTTAAAGTTCAATAATTTTCCTAAGTTCTAATCTAGTAAATATAAGATTGACTTAGGATAGTAATGTGATATAGTTGATTTATGTGGAACAGAGATAGATACTCAGTCGAAGATTCCGGTTAATTCCCAAATCAAATCAGGTACACAATACTTTGATTGATTGTTGCTTAGGATATGCATATACCAATTTGACCTTAATCAAAGATTAATGAAAGATATTGAAATTGGTTGTGCTTTACGTCGTTGAATCCGGAACAGGGGAGCGACAATACTGTCATGATGCAATGGCACGGTAGTTTGAGCACTTAGCCCAATCCTTTGTCATGATGCAATGACTCAAATCCATGAAGCAATGGTTCACCATGATGAAATGGTGATTTCTTTTATCGGTTAAGTGGGTAGCTAATAGGGTTAACTGTATCGGTATATTCTCTACTTAGGCTCGGAAAGAAATAATATGTTTTAGTTCATGGGTATGGGACCGTTGAACTAATTGATGTTATGGACCGGGATAAGTGGAATGTATAAAGGAGTGTGAATCCTAAATGATGCTATTATTTCTTTATCGGTTAGATATAGGAGATATAGATATCCGGTCTATTTATATCAACCCCTTGAGCAGCTATTGTTACTCAGGACCCCTAGAATTCCTAAGCTTGAATCGGAGTTTGAATACTCCGGTGTTGTTCTTTTCACTTAACTATAAGATAATGAAGTTGTGGTGATTTATTGCATTACATTTAGTTAAGTGAGCATTGTATATGTATTTGTTGCACTATTGTGTACTGGGCCTTTAGCTCATGCTGCTATCTTGCAGGTGACTTTGATGACGAACCCTATGACGATATGGGTTATGGGACTGACTGGGAGGATTCTATGGATGGCTAGGAGAGAGAAGCCTAGTATATGCTTAGGATTCCTTTTGATGTAAAATTTTGTGAAGTGTTTAGGCTTATTTGTTAATCCTTGAATGTATTTTGAGTTGAATTTATTTGTAATATAGTTGGTTGTAAGTAGGATTTATATGTTTATATGATCCTTAGAAGTTGTAATGTATATATGATGTATGAATTGCATATAGATAATGACCCATTACCTATGTAGTGGTAAGGTTTCTTAGTTCAAATCATGTAAATGTTATATCTGTTTTAAACAGGTAACCATTATAAACATCTCTTTTTAAGATGACCTTACGTATAATGCTTGAATATTGTTCCTAATATTTGGTATTATGCGTGGTCGGGAGATTAGCACACTTAATAATTGGGTTAAGTGGGCCGGGTCTTTACATGAGTGGTTGTGGGTACAGTAGGGGAGGAGGGAGGGGGAGGGGGGTGGTTTGGATCTGATTAATTTCACTCAAAAGCCATAGCATTAAATTGTGTTTGGATCTAGTTAATTCACTCAGAAACTAGTGTTAGTAGCATAAATTATAAAAGCATGGAGCAATAAGTACAAACTTTGAGCGTTCAAAAAGAAATAAAGTATATGAGGGTTTTCTCTCCTTTTTTTTTACAAAAAATACTTTTATTTATTTATAAATAGGAACAATGCCTACATAGGTATGGCATTATGAGCCACAAATTCATTGTCTCCTTCCTAGCTGGAGAACAAAAGCCATCAATAGATGAAATGTCTATAGAGCATATAAAAAAAACATAATATTTTGCCAACTTGGTCAAAATCTTCTCCTAAGAAGATGAATCGGAGGAACAAAAAGCACAACCTCATTCTTATCTCCCATGATGCTTCCACTTCTTGCCATCCAGTCCGCCATCTTATTCACTTCGCTTGGAACTTTGACGATTTGGAGATCCCTAAACCACCAGTAGCTTGCCCTGTAGACACCCTGATTTATACAATTTGAATATGATAATCGCTAAGAATATAATGAATAGACTTTAAGAAAAGTCGCAAAGGTTACTCTCGATTTTTCATGATTTAAGAATATTAAAATATGAATAGTTTAATTATAGTAAATAACAAGTGAGATTATTTTGTCATATAATAAATTATACAACACTTGATTCACATATTAAAACAATTTTGATAATTTAATAATATTAATCATGTAAGACAATAATTATTATATGCTAATATTATAATTGTGACACTAGAGAATTTTTGCTTCAATTTCAATAATAAGAAATTAAATACTACATAATAGATAGTGATAATATAATTTACATTTAGATACTATGAATTAATATATCGAACTCATTCATAGTTTAAAATCCGATTAAAAATTTCTTTGACTAGTAAAAGATACCAAAGACAAGATTACTTGTCATGAGGCAATAACTCAATAAATATAAACATTCAACTCTAGATATCAATTGTAGAATGAAGAGACAAATTTCTAGAGTCTATTGGTTAACAAATGCTAGTTTAAAGATAAATCGTTAAGATTGAAATATACGTGATAAAATTAGTAATCGATCAAAATCTACAAATCAAGAGCTAAAAAAAAATCAGTTTCATAAAAATGAATGTTAGAATATTCCGAGCCTATATGGCCTAAAACTTTAGTTTGGCTTATCAGGCCCGAAAACTTTAAAACCCTAAAAATACTTAATCGCATAGATTTAAAATTCTAGTTTTCAACCTAAAAGTGCTCTACGAACAATTTAGAAGCCTTAGACTTTATTTTAGAGATATTGTCTTGAATAACAAAAACACTTATACTAGTATTATTTAATATATAACATGAAAATATAGTAGTTATACATAATTATAAAGTCTAATAGATCCTAAATGATATTATAGAGAGAAAACATAAGTAATAAAGTGAACTTTTATAATATGATAAGTTAATAACTAAAGAAATGGCTGGAATCAATCCTTCAATATTATAATCATGAAATAAAAGACGATATTTGGATCAGAATATAAATTTTAATTTAAATTTTAAGGCCATAAAACTTTAATTGCATAAGTTTAAAATATAATTTAATTGCGTAAATTTAAATCTTAATATTTAATTATATAAACTTAAAATTTCAATATTATCTAATCTCGTAAACTTAAAACTTATATTATTTAATCACGTAAGTTCAAAACTTAATTTTACTTAATCGCGTAAGATTTAAATGTTATATAATAATTTAAAGCTATAAAATATATATTATAAATAATTTAGAAGTTTAATTTTCCAAGTAAATATTTTCGCTTTTATTTATAAAGATTAAATATAATCTATTGAGCCATATAAAACCCTAATCGGGTAAATATAAACCCTAGAAATTTTCAATGACATAACTTTAAAATTTAATAAATTGACCTAGATTAATAAATATAATATTGTAGGGAATTGTGAGATCAAATTTTCAGCTAAATACATTGAAATCCATATTTATACTTTGTAAATTTCCTCTTGTCTTCCTCATATAACTAACTCACATTGCTTTTATCTTATATTCATTAAGAAAATTGATAAAATCCTTCCTCTCCAAGCTTAAATTGCTATGAGCTTCAAGAAGATAGAGCCATCATTGCTATTTTGATAAATAAACTTAATTAATTAAATAATTCAATGAGAACTAAGACTTTTCTTATCTTATCTTCTTATCTCCTTGGCTTATATAGACAATAGGTTAGATAGAAGACTAGAAATACTAAACACTAATGATTGGTTGCTTTGAATTTTCTCTTCTTCTCTTTCCTTCTTTACTTTTCTTTTTTTTTTTTTTTTTTTTTTTTTACCGAAAGACTCAAGTGGAAAGGCTATCATTACTATCACATCATATAAACTTAAACAATTAAATAATACAAAGAGAAGACCAAGAATTTTCATATAAATATTATTTTATCCTTGAATAGATACCTTATCTCTTTAGCTTATAGATTTGAACTAGGAAGAAGGAGACTAAAAATAGTGAAATCCAATTATTAACATATATTGACTAGCTTGTAATTTTCTTTTCTTCTCTTCTAATTTCCTTAAGAATTCTATGAGCCCCAAATGACTTCTCCATTTCACTTTCTTCTCTTTTTGACATAAAACACACAAAATCTATCTTTGAAAATCTTTCGAAAATTCTTAGAAAAATATTGCACCTTAACTTACTATTTGAAGCTAAAAGGAAATAACAAATATTCAAATGAATCAAGAAGAAAGGTAGGAAATTCATTTTAATATCAATTTCAAAATTGAATTATTAAAAAAGCTAAACACGAAATTTCTTTCTTTAAGGGGTGGCAACAATATTTAGAGGGAGATCCACTTTTCCTCTTTCACACAAACAAGGTAAACTAGCTAAAAATCTTTAACTCTAGTAGATGTCAAAAAGGAAAATTAAACATATATTTGTACATGTATGTAATATGAATCCTTTAGGAAAAGATCATGCCATGTTATAGATTTAATTATCTTATACAATCATTTTAACGTTTAGAGTAATATGAGTTTCTAGAAGTAGAAAACCCTAGTTAATACGTATATATATATATATATATATTTGCCATGAAGGATTATAAAGGAGTTAATCATATGGTTAGTTTTGGCTTTAGACAAATAAATAGAGAAAAGTGATCTAATATAACAAATAATTAATATATAGATTAAAGATGATTATTTGACAAATAATTACTAGACAAATTTAAGTATATACATACATACACACACATACATATGAGTTTTGTTTCTTAGGGAAATTTAGGGAAAAATTGATTCAAATTGATAAATAAGCTAATTATGAACTTAAGATGATTATTCGATGAATAATTATTAGAGAAAATTGAGAATATATATATGTATAAATATATAAGTTTCAGTTCATATATATAAATAATAAATAATGATCATAATGATGATAGTAGTAGTAGTAGTAGTAGTAGTAGTAGTAATAGTATATAAATAATAATTCTATTATAATTACATAAGTTTTATATTATGATATTATATTTAAGTAAAGAAGAAAAATGCTATTATGATGTATAAATTACAAATTATTTTTAGAAATTATAACACGATTAATTAATAAGCATTTGTTTAACTAAGATAAAGAAACAAGGAGAAAACAAAATAGATATATTCACACACACACCTCTCAGCTATACGAAAGAAAGGAAAGAAAAAAAAACTATCTCATAGAATTTGATTTGATTATTAGAAAGTACATGAAAAGAACTTTCCAATGCCTATTTATATGCTTAAAATAGAATTAAAATGAATATATTCTGTCTAGTTTAAGAATAAGTGGTAAAAAATAACATTTAAAGGTCATTTAGAGTATTTTTCCTATAAAATTGAATTTTATGCGAAAATCAATAGTAAAACTAAAAATATTATGAAAAAGTTGACTTTAGAGGTCTTCATGCTAAATTGGTTACAAGTTATAATATAGTGATAGTTATTGAATTAAAAACAAAAGGAAACATATAGATGTATGTGATAATGTTTCAATTCTATAAAGAAATTAGGATTTCAAAACTTAACTTATGATAATTCAAGTATTATTAATTATTATAATGATATAACTTAGAATTAAGTGATTGAACTTAAGAAAAATATGCTTAAGTTAGGATATAGGTTTCGACCTACACATGATATTGAGCTTACAAAGTGTAGAATAATACAAACCATGTAAATCTTAAATAGTGTGATCATATTAATTAAAGATGCATACTTAGATTCAAGAGAAGAGAAACACAACAAAAATAAGCCTAGATACAAGTTTCGGCTATAAAGAATCGGAAGAGTACGTGATCACTAAAATTGATAAAAGAATACATTAAACAAAGAAATAAACTTGGAATTTAAGTCATGAAGGCAAGGTACAGTAACATACCTCCTAACCACCTTAAATTAATTAGAGTAAAACTTACAAATTGAATAATTTAAGTTGATTATTAAAAAGTAAATGAAATTAGCTTTCTAACATCCATCCATATGTGATTTTTTTTCTAGTTAAAATGAGTACAATTGACCTAGTTTAAGATTATGCGAGTAAAATAGGTATTTGGTATCATTTAGGATACTTTTCCTAAAGAAACTAAGTTTATAAAGATTTTATAGTCTAACTTAAGAAAAATAAGCTTTAAAATGATTATCCATATGATAAAACCAGATTAAGAATGTGAAAATAGTGTTAGAAATATTAAAACCTGAGTTTAGGACATTTAAGCACCGATAGGATTTATTACAAAGCTATATATATGGTGATGGGTGGTTATTATTTCATTTAATAGGAGAAACAGATCAATATTTGGATTTTCCAATAGTTTTCTGCAACTTAGCAAGGATGAAAGGTGGACAACATCAACCTTATCATATTGTTTGTGCTTGTAATGTAATTGCTCATGTGTTAACACGAACATAATTGGCTATGTGTGGGGAATTGGGTACTTGTGTGCTATTTGATGATTATTTTAGTTGATAACTTATTAAAATAAAAGTGCTCACATATTGCTTATAATTGTTGAGTTGCTGTTGTTGATGAGTGTCTATTAATTGAATGATTTCTTTAATAAATGGACTTAATACTATCTGATTATTTAATTAAACCATCATGCATTGCACAACAGTATGGATTGCATTTGTATGGTATTCACGTCATATATTAGCTCCTTGGCTCTGTGGTGATCCTAAGTTAAAAGTGAATCTATCTCTTCAAATAGACATCATTGGGTGTCAACCCTACAGAATCTAAGCAGGCACCGAAGGATATCACCTGATGAGAGTTAACATGAAGTGGCTAATACTTAGTGGTAAGTCTAAGTTCTAAGAAAGGAGTTGAAAAGAACTTCTTCTCCCTTACTTCAGTGGCTCTCCTAGGCATGGATTGCTGGAGCTGGTCCTTTAACTCCCAATAGACGGTGTAAATCTCTATTGGTTTAGATTTTGGTTATCTAAACTGTACATGACCCATATGGTTAATTGTTGCATTGCATATGCCTGTTAATTATACTTGCTTGATATTTATTCTTATTATTCACTGACCTATGGTTTTTACTCACATCCCTATTGTTTTTATGTAGGAATAGTGCTTGCTGGGAATGTGTTAGGAATGTGTGAAGAGTGCTTCTTCAATAGACCTCTTGAAGTTAGAAAGTTAGTCCATGAGTAAGATGGACTTCGAATACAAATTAGATTAATTATACAATCATTTTAGATTTTGTATTATGTAGGTTAAAAATCCAATCTTAATATTTGGTAGGTAATACCGATTCTTTGCGATTCTACCAAACTGTGGGATATCGGTTTCCTATATGTATGATTAAATCATCTGAAGTAGATAAATAAGTAGAGTCTTATAATCTTTAGCTTACGAGATGGTTCTCATATTGCTGGGTGTACATGTGATATGATAACTTTAGGATAATTCTACTATACCCCTATTTGGGCCATAGCATACCCTCTATAAAAGGTAAATATGAGAAAAACTTATTCTAGGATTAGTGTTGAGCTTGCCGTGAGCTTCTCAGTTTGGTGTGAATTTGTTTCCACACATAAATTTGATATTCTTAATTTTTTTTATAGAATTCCAGTCCTTAATAAAAAGCCCACAATTTGGCTTCAAAAGGGTCTGTTGTTTGCACAAGTTTTATAAATCCCATAATCCTTTCTCCTTTTTGGTCTCCAATGACTCCTCCAATTGTGCTTTATTCTTGAATAATTGTAGCATCAATGTTAAGTTTGCATTGTACAGAAGGAAATATTGTGCTTTCATGTTGCTTTGATAAATCTTTGCAAGATCTCCTCATTCAATTTGAACAAATTTCAGTATTCATTTAGTTGCCCTTTTTACTTGTAGATTATCTATCTTCATGATGTTTGAAAGGCTTGGACACCTTCAGACGTCCTCTTTGTGCGGGATTGTGACGTTTACATCAACAAATCAGTTTGTGCCTTCAACTCATCTATAGGCTTGGCTACAAAAAATTTATTGAGCACCATGCGTCATTTGTTTGATAAGTGATGGATAAAATCAATAGTTTAAAGCGTTGAAATGATACATAATTTTTATAAATTATATATATAAAAATTTATCAATAATTATATATCATTGATTATTTAACGTGGCGTATGATGCCGACCCAATAAGAGTATGCAATGGACACACGGGTGAGATAGTAGTCGAATAATACCCCTTTACTAAGGATTTGATATACAAGATTACAACAGTAAATGCGCAGGAAAAAGTGTCCAAGATGGATTTTCTAAGCATAATTAGTTAAATGGTGAGTAAGAGTTTATAGTCATCAAAGTACTCTATTGAGTAGCCTACCAATATTTATAAGTCCTTAATATGATAATACCCTAAGTTTAAGAAAATCCACCTAGTAAATTTACAAAAAACACTATGCATGATTATAATGCTCAAAAGAAATAGAATAAATAAAAGATTATGTGATTTTATCAAACCTAATACGTCAAGCACATCCAAATCTCTTTAAAATAATATATTAATTTATATCATTACACAATAATAATATGGAACTACTCTTAACAGAATCGAAATTGAAATGAGATAAAAGTAAAAAGTCAAACAGGAAGTTAAGTGTAGCCGAAGCAAATAAAGAACCTCCAATTATATTTTTATATATACTAAGTGGTTGAAACAATAATAAAATTGCTACTCCTTTTAATATTAGCATATCAGATGCACACACTACGCACAAAATAAAGCTATAGAGTATATATAAATGCAATGTTGATATATACAAATGCGATGATCTGAACATAAATTTTGATACCATGCAAACAAGAAATTATGATGGCCTCTAAGCATTACTAGCTTATCTCCAAATGGTATTTTTATGTATATATATTTATTCACATCATACAATATATAAATAAAAAATAAAATATATATCTCAAAGACTTGTTACATATTTAAATATGCGCAACATACTGTAGATGTATGGATTTCATTATAAACGCTTTAAGCCTGATTTTTTATTTAGATTTAACTCTCTAAGTTAAAGTGATAGGGCTTAGAGAGTTAGGTCCAATTATATTGGGATGATCATGAGAGAATTGACATGGTAGGCATAGAGTAGGGCTCATTGGAATTGGCTTGCCCAATTCTAACCTTTCTCAAATTGGCCCACACACATTACAAATGAAGGCTTCAATGAGCCTGGGTTCACAAGGGAGCCCACATCCACATCCATATCCACTTTGAGAAGGACTCATCTTAGCTATTGGTCGTTTGTCTCATCTGACCGACGACATCAACAGCTAGATTTTCTATAAATACTCTTAGTCTTTACCTCATTTGGATAGGAGAAATCTTAGATAAACGCTGTCGTGTTGTCGGATTTCCGCCCTAGTGAATCAAACACTTGATTTACTCAAGAACATACACAAATTCGTAGTACTTAGTGACGTTAATGCTCTTTAGCTCCCTCACCTTTCACACGTGTGTTAAAGGCCTATTGAGACTCCCTCACCTGTCACACGTGTAGCGTGATAGTCACACTGCATGCTCGTGATTGTTGCATCCAGAATCATACCCACACATTTTTTGCGACTCCACTGGAGAAAGGGAAATTGACACTTGCATGATGGCACCTCCAAGAAAGAGACCTACCAATCTTACCGAAAGTACGAATCAAGAACTTAATGCTAATCCCGAGGCTGTTGAACATGACATGCTAACACTTGAGGATATGAACCAACCTACTGGTACTTAAATTGATAATGCTGCGATCTTGCGCGCTGTGCAAGAAAATACCAAGCAAGTCAATCAATCATGCAAGAGTCCACTAGACAATTCCAACAATTCATGATAATGTTTGCTCAGTATTGCCTGGTATAGCTGCTATTGTTGCCGTGCAACAACGTACTTCTTAGGAACCTCAAGCTCCTCAAGCACTTCAACATGCTAATCCTACTTCTATTCTTGAATAAGATCTTACCAGAGTTGGAGAGCAAATCCTTCTATTGGAGCCTATTATTACACAACCGCTTGTACCTCAAGTAATGAATACAGGAATTCAACTTGGAGCACCATTAGCCTCCCAGCCTGCATTACATGCTTAAGGCTACACCACAAACTGTCATTGGTGGACCTACTGTTCAACCTAATGCAACTCCACTCCAAACAGCCACTCTAACTACACAGTTGAAGTTACTATTTCAACTCATAAAGGTACTTTTGTCACGAAGGAAGATCCAGACTTGTACTTGAGGGAAATACAAGCTAAGTTTAATGTGGGAGTATTGGATCTCAAGCTCCCATACAATCAACGTATTGCTGCTAAGCCATATCCTCAAGACTACGTGAGTCCCAAATTCATGTTATTCAATGGTAAGAAGGGAAGTGCCAAGGAACATTTGTTGAAGTTCATTGAAACGTTAGAGGTTTATGGATTTAATGATGATTTGAAGTTAAAAGAATTTTCTAAGTCCCTTAAAGAGAAAGCGTACACCTGGTACGTCAATCTCCCCTCTGGATCTGTAGATTCATGGGCAACCATGTGCAAGATGTTCCTAGAGATTTTCTTCTCCACGCAGGAACGGGTGACCTTGACTGATATGGGAAGGATTCGTCAAAAACCCAAAGAAGACTTAATGGATTATATTGAGCTCTTCAGGGAGCATTCACTGGACATTCAAGACATATGTGATGAAAGAGAGCTAGTGAAAATTTATATCCAAGGCATGTTCACCGAGTATACGGTGCATTTGGAAAATCTCTCCTTAGCCTCATTCTCTACTTTGGTTGAGAATGCACGAAGGACCAATAATTCGGTTGCACGACAAAGAGGAGGAAGTGCTAAGTTTAACAAGAGAGAACTATCGGTGAATCTGGCTCAGAGTGAAGATTCCAAAGAGGGGAAGAAACTAAGAGTTGAGAAGCCCAAGGGTGAGAGGACAAAAGAAGCACAAACTTATCCTTGCTCAATGGAAAAGGTGTATGCTGTGCTAGATCAGTGGTTGAGAGATGGAAATCTCAAACTCCCAAGAGTAGAACGTTTGCCAACTCAGGAAGAAAAAAATAATCCTAAATTTTGTAGATTTCACAGGATTGTGGGACATCCTACTAGGGATTTTTTTACTTTAAAGAGGATCTTTAATGAAAGAGTTGAGAATGGTGAACTTATCATCGAGAATAATGATGTCAGGAATAATCCACTTCCAGCTTATGGCAATCAGCGTGGTGCTGTGGATGCCATTACCCATGATCCTGTTATAATGGAGTCAATAGATACACATCTAGTTAGGGGACATGAAGAAAATGACAATACACTCAAAATGATAATGTCATCTTTACTTTAATGAAGACTTCAAATTTTAAGAATTTCTTTGATCTCCTTGGACGTGATGATCATGCACGATTTGCAACAACGACTGTACTTAACCAAATTGCACAAGGTCATTATAGCAAATGCGACATAGTTCAACCTAAGAAAGGAGTGGTCTCTACAAGGGATTATGCAATTACATTTACTAGAACTGATGCGCACTTGAAGAACTTCAATCACAATCGTCCTTTGTATGTAGAGAGTGTACTCAATGGTTACCCCATCAAGAGGACATTTATCGATAATGGATCTTCACTCAATATCATGCCCATGTCTACTTTCAAAGTTACAAGAATAGATATCCGATACTTGATCAAGCATCCCATCGTAGTGAACCGTTTTATCGAATCTTCTACAATGACAATGGGTTATGTCAAAGTAAGTTTTAAAGTTGGGCTCATTCATAGCCTCGCTACATTTCATGTAGTTGATGCATCGGTGTCCTACCACCTTCTCATAGGAATGACATGGCTGCACGAATACAACATAATGCCCTCAACATAGCATTAGTGCATGAAAGGTCATTGGAGTAGAAGCGATATCCTAATCCATAATGAACTCCACCTTGTTGAAGCTACCGTTTTCTATGAACATGAAAATGAAGCAGATATGACTTTAGTGGAATCCCATGTGGAATCACTACCTATAGGAAAAGAAATTAAGACTCGAGAATTTAAAAAGAGAAAGAAGCGTGGTTATCGTGGAGGTGTAAAGAAACACAAGAAGGCTTAGGGTAGTATGGAAATGCAAAGCATTGCATGAATTGAAGAAAGAGCTGTTTATAACCAAGAGTGTTATCATCATATCTCACTCATTTCCTTTTTGTTTCTATGTAAACAAAGCGTTAGATGCTTTTACCTAATGAATGAGTTGTATTACTCAATCAATGAGTATTGTTCGTGAAAATATGATGGTGTAATCACTTGTATTCCTTTTCATCGCTATTGCCGCTGCAAAGTAAGAAACTAATCTTCTTAGTGCGTAAAGCTAGTTTAAAAAAAAAAGAAAAAAAAAGAGATTGATAGTAGATTGAGTAAGATTACCATTTAGTAATGAAAGAAAAACAATAACAAATATAACATGTGATTTAAACATCGTTGCTGATAGGTTAGAGCTTAGCTCCTAGACGCATGATGTTGATAGCTCATTACCACTTTTTTTTCCTGGTATTTCTAGTTGCTAAGTAGTGGAGATAATTTCCTTGATAAGCTCCATAGAGCCAATTAATCCTTGGCACATGGTGTTCTACACGAGTACTATGTAGTCGAGCAGTGGGACATGCTCCCTTGAATAATAAAAATTTATCGATAACAAACGCTATCGCAGCATGAGTGCGATTGATAACAAATATTACTGTTGCTACATGAGCGCGATTGATAACAAATATTACTATTGCTGCATGAGTGCGATTGATAACAAATGTTACTATCGTTGCATGAGTGTGATTGGTAAAATTGCTACCGTCGCTGCATGAGCGCGATTGATAATGGATGCTACTATCGCTGCATAGGCGTGAATGGTCATTTTCCTTAAATGGATTGTCTAAACATCATCGCGAAGAAGTAGCAGTACTACTTCAGTATTACTTCAATGCACACGATAATGTAAAGAGTCCACTCATCTTTTGTATTATATAATATTGCTACTTGGTTGAAGCTTTGCTCCTAAGCGCATATGGTCATAAAGACGGAAGGAACGAGTGGATGTCTATTACGACTCAATAAATTCTATGTGCAATGCACATTTGTGGTGCTCAAAGCACAAAATGTTTATTTGCGTGTGATCATCACTTATGCGAGAATGCATGAAGTTCATTTGTGCAATATGTTCAAAACATATACGTGCATGTGATACTAGATTGCTCATGATGCTACATCGCTCTTATATAATTCTACTACAATTAGTCAATTAAAAGTACATGCATAAAAATAATGTTTGTCTTCAAACAAAGTCGATATGTTCCTTCAAGATATTGCAATGATGGCTCGATCAAGTTCAAAGGAGCGTAGGGCACAACATCCAAACTTGAGTAAAAGAAAAAAATATCGCATGCACTATGAGCTGTGACAAGCATAGGTGCTAGATTTATACAAAGCAAGTGAGGCAATGATATGTTACAAAGTCTTAAGGAGCGCTAGTATATGATTCATTATATATGCTAATTCATACTTTGAATAAAACCATCAATCATTATCCATATTATCGAAGTGAATGTCCCCGAGTGCCATTTTCCAAAACACGGCATGTGCATCAACAATTTATCTCCTACCATCTAATTTTCTAACAAAGTCAATGATACATACCAAATAGTTATCTATTTTGAAGTATTTATTTATTACGATATCATTCATCTACACGATATCAAAATGTAGGCAAATCAAAACCACATAACTTACAGGAGGCACAGTAGCTAAGCACAACATGATCAACATTTCCAAATTTTGGCAAAGGGAAAAATCTGGGGTCTCCAATAAGCTAGCCTACCACTCGTACACAAGTTTCAAAACCAGATACCTTATCTTCAATTTTCAACAATTCGATCCTAAAAATCCTCAACCTAGCAGCTACATAAAATTTTAAGGCATTGCCACCATAGGCCATTGGTTCACCTAATTCACATTGTGGGACAAGAGCTGCAACACGATTTACCACAATAACTTCTACGAAACCACTTCTAGTTAGTGTATCAATTGCACTGAGCAAATTTTCAGTAGAACTTGGATAGAAAAGAGAAGATTTTTTTTTTTTTTTGACTCAATAGCAGCAGCTAGGATTAGTAAAGGAAAAGGCAGCTAGAAGAATCTATGTTCGTGGTTTTTGACTCATCCATGAGCTTAGAATTAATCAGACACATGCTTCATACACCAAAATAGATAACCTACGAGACTTCGGGATGAGATGGACACTAAATGAAAAAAATGCCAGCATTAGAAAGGCATCTGTTATTTCATTGCAAAATTTGTATGAGGAGGATGATAATGTGCCCACCCTTAGGCTGTTCATCAAGAGGGTTTCCAACTGAATGATTGAACTTGCAGACAACATTGATATATTTGTAGCTGTGTGCCGTTTGTGTGCTATAGGACTCATGAAACAGCTTTTAAGGCATCAGCTGTTACCGGATGATGACTTAGGTCCTTTGTATGATTTGCTTATAGATGAACCTGCAGATTTCAAACATGCTATTGGTGCAAATGTGTATGATCATTTGATTGCTCAAACGTTTAACAACTCCCAAACAGGCTCCAAAAGAAATCATAAAGGGACATCTAAGGTCCATATTGGTAGAATGTTGCAGATCTTAAGGGAATTTTCTAGTGATCAGATTCTAAGTACATATGTCATTGATAATGTGTGAGAATATATGACGGCCATGAAGGACTGGAAATGCACTGTATCCATGCTGTTGGACGAAAATCCATCTATTGAACTTACTAATGAGGATGCAACTAACCTAGCACGGCTTCTTTGTGCATCTATCAAGAAAGCTGTGGGAAGAGGATTGTTCCTGCCACAGACAATCGAAAGATATATTATAGCCACATATGTAATAGAATGGTTGATCTCGGGTGTTTTTTTTTTTTGAAGAAGACACCTGATACCCATCCAACCAGCTATAATAATCCATTACAGGATTTTCTGCTCCAGATATGAGTTCTTGAACTTGTATTGGAAAAAAATTAAAACCAGGTGGGGGTTCAGGACGTCTGACTTATCGACTCACTGGACTTTTCTTATAACCACTTGAAAGCTGAAGAAAACTGGACTCATAATAAAAGGCAGAAAATATTCTTCTCACTCAAAATGAGCTGTTGTCATTACAGAGGTCACGAGTGACAAAGAAGATGAAACCCCACCAGCTAGAAGCTCAACATATTGATGAACAAGACTCAATAGTGGCTGACTCGGCTAGTTAGAGCTTGAAAGCAACCAATCTATGAGTATAATCACCACAAAACAAGCTATGAACACAAAGAAATGTAGAGCTTCGGAGGTGGGATTTATTAATTCTTTTTCAATGGCTGTTTTATACAAAGAGAGACAAAGAAAATCGGTTTTTGATATGTTTCATGGAGCTATATACTAAAAATAAAAAGGAAAAAGAGAGGAGAAATATGTTAGATGAAGAAGGAAGGCTCAGGTGCAAATGACACAAGGATTGGTTTGAGAGAAATAAAAAAAAGTGTCCTATGTGCTGCTGCAAGGAACATGGCCTGTGTGTATTGATATGGGATGAGAATTCAAGAAAAAGAGAAAAGAAATGGAAAATGGGTGTCTTGTGTGTACCCAAATAAGACAAGAAGGCCAGAAAAAGAGAGAAAATGAAATGAGGAAGAAGGCATTCACGTATAAGATAAGGAAGGCAGAAAAATGAATAAAAAGGATGTCTTGTTTACTAAAATAGCGCAAACATTGCCTTGTCCTATACCGGAATAAAGCAAATATTGCCTTATGTTGTGTTGTACTAGAGCTATTAAATAGTAACACCTGTTTTTATTGATATGTGTGTGTATGTACGGGACACATGAAGAAGCATAGGACAAGACAATTAGCGAACGATCATGATTTATTGGCGGAGATTTGATCAAGAATGTTTTGACCATTGCATCGATATTGTACAAGCTATACACATATATATACTTGCAATAAGAGCTTGATGGTATAATTCACTTAAAATCAAAGTTGCAATGTATAACAAAATGGTCGATCACCAGATGCATGACCATACATGTTATGCATCATATATTTTGGCGGAGTATTGAATCCAGTAACTTGTCTAGGTAAAATATTTTGAGGTAGGTCAGGCCCCATGGCTATATCCTGCATGTTTCTGACCATTGGGATTGGTGCAAGCTTTGGTTGTTGAGGACTCGACCTTAGACTTTTCTTATTAGCATGATACTGATATTCATTTCCTTATTAGCATTATAGATTTATGAGATAAAAAAAAAAAAAAAACTGTGACCCCATAGTCTCAAGACTGCAGGTTCTGCAACTGAGTCACATCAGTCTCAGTTAAATACAATTGAAAATGAAGAACAAAGGTTTAATCCGTTTAGACAGTTCCTAGATCTCATATTGAGGAGGTGGACATCAGGATAGAGTATGAAGAGAGATGGTGAAAAGAGTTATATGAGAGAATGAAGTCAATGGGCATTGATCCGAATAGAAAAGTTTATAAGTTGTCATTCATGCTTTGGCAAAGGGTAGGCTTGTGAAAGAATCATTAAGTCCCATGAGAATAATGGAAGACAAGGGAATTGCCCCTAACATGGTCACTTATAATTTGTTGATTAAGCCTTTTTGCAAAGCCTATAAGATGGACGAGGCTAAATCAGTGTTTAATGAAATGCGGTTAATAGTTTGGAGGTTGATTAGGTTACCATTTGGAGTATCTTGAATGCTTATGTACAGAGTGGATGCTTTGATGAAGCAATGAGCTTGTTTAGCAAATTTCATGATAAGGATAAAGTTTGTTGGACGACCTTGATTGTTGGGAGGAGGACGCTTTGATGCTGTTCAAACAAGATGTCGTTGAAGGATGTTCAACCCAATAGTTTTACTATCTCAAGCGCTGTTAGTTCTTGCCAAATTGGCGTCTTTGTGTTTAGTCAGGTTATTCGTGGGAAGGCAGTCTTGATGGAAAGATAGTGCTTTGCTTATTTCTAGCACTCTTATTGATATGTACTGTAAATGTGGAAGCACTGCAAATGCTATAGTCATTTTTTATTCAATGCCTATCTCTGATCTCTATTAAGGAATAGTGGATTTGCAAATGCCAAGATTGATGGCTTTGCACAAAATGGTCAGGAACTTGAGGCTTTGGCTATCTATGAAAAGATGTTGCATGAATGTCAAAAACCAGATGATATTACATTTGTATTTGTTCTATCAGCTTGTGTCCATGTAAATCTAGTTGAACAAGGACAGAAGTATTTCAACTCAATCGATGAAATACATGGAAAGTGCCATAAAAGGCGATATTGCACATGGGGAGATAGCAGTTAGGAACCTATTTGATATGGAGCCGCTTAATGCTAGATTGTACATCATTCTTTTAACATGCATGCTGCCTGTGCAAGGTGGAATGATGTGGCATCTGTTAGATTGCTCATGAGAAAAAGAAATGTCAAGAAGTTTGCTGCATATAGTTAGGTAGAAGTTGGTAATCAAGTTCAGAAGTTTGTATCAGGAGATCGCACTCATCCTGAAATAGCTGAAATATACAAAAAGTTACGTAGGTTGATTGAGGATTTGAGTGAAATTGGCTTTTCCCCAGATTCAAGACCGGTACTTCATGATGTAGATGGGGAAGAAAAGATAACTTCTATTAATGTTGGGACTACCATTATTGATATTTATGCAAAGACAGGGTTTCTTTATGGGGCAAGACGTGTTTTCAATCAAGCAAAAGGCATGGCTCTTAGTTTGTTCAATGAAATGCTGGATAGTGTAATTTAACAGGACCTTGTCACGTTTACAACAATTTTGTCAGCTTGTGCTCATACAGGTCTAATGGATGAAGCATGGAAGATATTCAATTCCATGTTACCCAGTTAGGGTCTTGAACCCTTGATTGAGCAAAATGCTTGTGTGGTTGGTGCTCTAAGCTAAGCAGAGAAGCTATCCGAAGCAGCAGTTGAAAGAGTAGCTGATCTTCTTGTTGGTCCCGAAAGGATAACCAAGAGGGGGGGTGAATTGGTTATATAAAAATTTTACTTTTTGAAAAATTCTAACAAAATTCACACCACTTGATTATACTATTAAGATGGCTTTTGATCTTTCTTAAAAGAATGAAGTTAACTAATGAACACTTTAGAACAACACAATAGATTGAAACAAAATGATTAAGCTCCCGAAAAATTTAAGTTAAAGTTTAAATGTTTTCTCCTTAGAACCTTTTGACCAACTCTCTGACTTAAGAACTATAATTACTCTACTCTCTGATCAACCTTTTGACTAAAGAACGAATGCAACAAATCAAATTAAAATTGCACGAAATAAAGAGAGATGAGAGAGTAAGAGATGCAAAACGAATTATAGAGGTTCCGCCTTGAGCGTCAATCCTCTCTTCCAGCTCCAAGCCAGGGTCATCGGTAATCCACACCAGTTTTGCTCCACTAATCCAATCAATGAAAATAGTTACAAGACGTTCACAATTCACTCAGCTTTATTCTCCTAACAATCAATCTACTGAGCCTACTTGCAACTCTCAATCTCATAAGAGAATGTTTTCACAAAATGTGAGGAATAAAAGTAAAAGTCCTCGACAATTTAGAACAAAGAAGATGAATAGTAAAATGACAATGTTTTGCTCTTGAAAGCTTTTTTTTTTTTTTTTTTTTTTCCGTAAAACTTGTTCTCTGTATCTTTTTCTATCTCGAAGCTCCTATTTTATTCTTATTCTTCTTCAACGATCGAAAAGAAAACATGATAACGTCTTCCTGATATCTCGAAATATGGAGGATGACGATTAGCTCTGTTCCTGATATTTCTCAAGCTACACGTTGACAGTATCCTTCGAGTTTATCTTCATGATTCACTTGCGTTTGATTTTAAAGCTTCTAATAAACTTTTCATAAGATTTGCTCAAATGGATAACTCAAATCTCTATAATATTGCATAAAAATCTCAAGTAAGAAATTCAAATAATTCAACTGTTGTTTGATTTCGTCTAGTACTATTTATGCACCAAGTTCTTCCAGACCTTCAATTACAGGATTTTCGAATTCAACCTGATCTTTGGACAAGCTCCCATAATCTCTCGAATATGTCTTGTGATTCCTTCATGTTATATATACTACTTTTATCTCCTCAAAAACAATTCGAACAAAATCTGTCGTAACTTTGCTTTAATCCAATTAATTTAAAAAATATTGTACTGTTGTAATTAAATTTAAATCCAAAAATTAAAAACCCTGTGGATAATGAACCAACTCTTGTGGAACAGATTGAATATATTTCCCAAATATATTCAATCATTGGAGCTAGGCCTTCAACAAATCAAATAACATTATTTTTCTTCATAACGATAAATGTCCTTCACCTTCTGACACACCTTCCGCTTTCTCATTTTTGAACTTGTTCATAAACAATATTTCTTTTGCCGATCCTTCTAACTTTTGTAAAAGTTCATACAAATCTTTTTGACAAAACAAAACTCAAGATGATTGTTATTTCATCATCTTTTTGTTATCATCAAAATCATTATTTGAGAGAAACCAATACTTCCAGAATTTCCATTTGGTGGAGAATCTTTGACCATGCTTGTTGTATATATATATGTATATATATATATACATATTTAGCTTTTTCTTTTTTGGGACAATAGGTTTCCCTGAGGTAGCAGAGCTTTTAATATTATATTCATAAAAAAGGTGATGGCAATACATTGCCTGAACGTCTTTGTGTAGTATTCACGTTACTTGGCACATTTCTCGACTGTGCATGATAGTACTTTGTCATTTCAAAACATGTCCTTACAAACCGACCTTCCAAGTTGATTATAGGAATGTAATGGATTCCGTCAAGGCCATGGATTATATTCGGAAAAACTATCCTTCCTGGTGCATTAAATTTTCAGATAGGGGACTAGGAGCAAGAGAAGTCATAGATGGTTCCAGTCCTTTGGTTTATATTGGTAATATATCAGGTTCATGGATGAGGGATGAATACTTGAATGAGACAATGAAATTACTTCATAAAAGACCTTATATGGCTACTGATCTATTGGAATGAAGGTGCATTGTTGTTAGAATGCGAAACTCTTGAAGAAGTCGTTGTAGTGATGGCACATTTAAGACAACCCCCAATTTAGGGAATCCTCGTTCTCAGATGACAAAAATGCATCAACAATAGATCCATTTGAAGGTAAGACAAAGGCTCTAGGTGAAAGAGGAGTTAATATCAAAGGGAAGTGATGCACAGAAACAACCAAAATTGCCTACTTCTTCTCTGCTACAGGTAGGACTATCATTGTTCTATCTCTCTTTTCTTAACAAGTTCTTCAAAATCCAGAAAAAGCAATAGTTTATACTCACAAAACGCATCTAGTCTCAAAGGGGAATCGGGATATGCAGAGTGGGCAATCTCTGAGATAGCAGTAAATGAATTACATCTGCAAACTCCTTGATTGGTGCTCAGGTAACGCAAGATATACTGATGTGTATCGCTAAGAATTCGAGATGTAATGACAGTAACACTCCTTGGAGGATCCAACTTTGAGTCCCAGTCAATCGCCGAGTCAAGAGGAGACACATTTTCTAAGCTGCAAACAGCGCGTATTCAAAGTTTAAGTAATAAGGAGAAAGCCCCAAGGTATTGGAAACTTTCAATACATCCACCATCTAAATATAGAATAGAATCTTGGATATGCTCTGATATTTGAGTGATGGAGTCGAGGCCATCCATTTGGTGCTCTCTCAATTTTCCACCCTGAAGAAGTGTGCCATTAGAAACTTCGTTGCTTCTAGCTCAATGTTATGCAACGATGCCATCTTTCTCAACCATACAATAACTAAAAAGTGAAACGATCTAAAAGTAAATAGATGACAAAGAGTACAATGAGACGAGGGGAGAATTTGTTTATCATGTGAGCTACTCACAACATATCATATCAATTGCGATTAGAGGTGTAAATGAGTTGAATCTATCTACAAAAACTACTTAAGTATGGCTAGATTTTGACTCAAATTTGGTTCAACCATAATCAAAATTGACTCAAGCTTGAACTACACAAGTTTGGTCAAGGCTTGCCTTAGCGCTGCGCCCTTTGAGAATGGGCACTCTAGTCTTACAAACAAGGCACTCAATAGCCACGACACCAAGATCATGTGACACAGTCTATTGGTAAAACAATCTACTCAATTGTGAAAATGTACTTGGTAGCAATGCAGCTCTGTCATGGCGCACATGCGCCGATGGAAGCCTTGTTTATTTATCAAAGGCTGAAATAATGCCCAAACCCCTTCGATGAGACCCGGAAGACTTTAGTCATGAGGCAAAATATAGATGTATGGATTTCATTATAAAGGCTTTAAGCCTGATTTATTATTTGGATTTAACTCTCTAGGTTAAAGTGACAAGGCTTAGAGATTTAGGCCCAATTATGTTAGGATGATCATGAGAGAATTGACATGGTAGGCTTAGAGTAGGGCTCGTTGGAATTGGCTTACCCAATTCCAACCTTTCTCAAATTGGCACACATACATTACAAATGAATGCCTCAAAGGGCCTGGGTCCACAAGGGAGCCCACATCCACATCCATATCCACTTTGAGAATGACTCATCTTAGCTGTTGGTCGTCTGTCTCATCTGACGGACGACATCGACAGCTAGATTCTCTATAAATATTCTTAGTCCTTACCTCATTTGAATAGGAAATCTTGGACAAACGTTGTCGTGCTGTCGGCTTTCCGTCCTAGTGAATTAAACACTTGATTTACTCAAGAACATATACGAATTCGTAGTACTTAGTGAGGTTGATGCTCTTTAGCTCCCTCACTTGTCATACGTGTGTTGAGCCTATTGAGACTACCTACTCCTCCTCCCTACACGATTCTTTCCTGATCATCCTTGCACGTTGTTCCCTAGATCACGTGTAGCGCGATAATCACGCGGTATGCTCGTGATCGTTGCATCCGGAATCATACCTACACACATATTATTTAAGTTACATTAAAAAGTTTTAACTTATGATTATCATAACTATTATAGATTTTTATTCTAATAATATAAATACTAATTTCTAATGGGATGGATTAAGATTTGATTATCTCGACCTAAATTACAACTTGTAAAAGAAATTAAGAGAAAAAGAAACCTATGATATTCTCGTTTTTCTTATAATTTATTTCTAATTTTTTTTTTATTTATCTTTGAGTTTCATGTGTAAGTTATAATAGCATCAAGAAATTTGATAAAAATATAAATAGGAAAATTAAAATAGAGACGACTAACTAATATCTTCAAATAGGAAACATATGTTGCTAGAAAGTGTTTTTATTGATAGTAATATGCCATGTGTATGATTAAGAGGGAGATGAATGTAGATTTTTTAAAAAAACAATGAAAATAGTGTATAATTTGAAAATGCACTAAAATATGCTCAAGAGGGGGTTGAATTGAGTATATCAATTAAATTTGACAGTTTAATAAAATTTAATGCATATGAGCAAGTTTTAGCAATAAGAACAACAATGTTGAAAAATAAATTAAGAGATAGGGTCAAAGAAGTTTACTACCGCATGTAATGTGGACCACTATCTACTCTCCACAGATTCAACTTGCCTCAAAATGAAGAATTTACACCACTTTATTAAATAACACAATGTTTTTCTCACTTGGAGCTACACATAAGTTGCACAACATACCAAATACACTCACTAGAGTAATACTCTTTTACAAATTGCAAAATAAGGCTCACAAGAGTACTAATCAATTTTCTTTATCAAGAAATTGTAAATTTATGAGCTAGAGACAAGAATTTAATTTACAAGATTACATATGTGTAACAACAATGAATAAGCTTAACCAGTAAGCTTAATAAATTTGATCGTTGGTCCTTTTTACCATAAAATTCGCCCTTCTATTTAATGCTTCTAGCTTATTTTCTAAGTATTAGCAATCAAGTACCATGTACTAGTCCCTGGATGCCTCCTTAGTTTCACTTAGTGTCCGCACACCATACTTGAAAGAACAATAGGAAAAACATGTAACGGGATGCCTTGATGTCCGAACACTATAAACACTTCTCAAATACAAAGTTTCTTACAAACAATAAGATTGCCTACCGTCTAAACACCATGCCCTAGCATTCGATCGCTAAGCCACTGTCATATGATTAGACATATTATGATCATGTGAGAGCAAGGTAGCGTCTAAACTTAATGCCCCAGTGTTTGGACAACCTTGCATTGTAACTTATTATTATTATTATTATTATTATTATTAAAACTATCACCAATTCAATAAAAACACTTAACACATTTTAAATATATACTTAGTAATATTGAGGATTGATATATACGTTTTGCACGGATTCACTTGAGTTTTAGATAGATTTTGATAAAAAGTTATCTTTGAAGGCAAATTGTCCTCAAGATATAAATTGATTTTGCAAGGACTTTCTCTTCAAAATAAAGTGTGAACCCTTTGGTCCAACATAATTTAGTAAACCTATTTATATAAACAAATCTTACAAAATTGCATACACTATAATTTAATCTACATGGTGTGTTAATATCACTAAAATTTTAGGTAAATTGTATCAAAATGTATCAACATATGAAATTAAGTTCATTGAAGATATGAATGCATTAAGTAATTATAAAAGGAAAATTAACGTTTAGTAAAATGAATTAAATAAAAAATATATATAAATTAGTTTTTGATTAACTTTTTTTTTTTTTAATTATCCTCAACTTACTAAGCAAACATAATACTTTTCGTCGTAGCCCGAGCCTGTTTTTGCATGGCCGAGATGATGTGGGACAGGGCTCTATTTTTCATTTATGTTCATGTAGGAGTGAGCAAGTGTGTGTATAGAGATTTACGACTAGGGACCCAAACCGACAACACCACACAACACAACCAATTTTGGAAGCCATGAGTGAAACTGAAACTGAAACTGAAACTCAAACTCCTCTAATCCTTAAACTCCTCTCGTACCACAATTTCTCCAACCGTACAACACTCTCATCCTCCAAACCTTCCTCACTATCTCACTCTCCCTACTCCTCTCTTTCCTCCGGCTTCCCACTCTCTTCCTCCACGGCCTCTTCACTTACCTCCACCCGGACTCTCTCCCTCAAAACTCCACCACTCGCGCCGCCATTCGCACTCCCTCTTCAAACCCTAATCATTCCAGTTTCCCCAAGAAGACCAGATCCAAGGACAGATCATCCTCCGATTTCGACGAGAACAATGCCCAGATCTTCAGAATTAAGCTCGACGATGCTCATCTTCAGACCAGGATTTTCTTCAACGAGTACCGTACGGTTTTTGCACTCTGCTTCGTTACGCTTTCTTGTTTTGCTCTCCAGGTTTATTTAGGAAATGGGTCTTTTATCCCGGTCGTGTTAGGGCTTGTTTCGTTGTCAAAATTGAATATTGCGTTGTGTAGGGTTTCGTTTGAGAGGTCTGCTTCTAGGAAGAGAGAGAAAGAATTGAGCTTGATTGTTGGGGGTTAGGGTTTTTGGTTGGAATTTTCATCTGTTCATCAGGGTTTAGGAGAAGTTTGGATTTTGAACTTGATGGGATTGATGGGTTTGGGAGTTTTTTGATTGCCTGTTTTATAGGGTGCCTTTCCGGGTTCTTGTATATGCCTGCTAGGAAGATTGCCCGGGCTTTTTGGCTTGGAACCGATCAAATTCGATGCAACTTATCAATCATTTCATGTGGGTGGTTTGCCCGATTGGCTTTATACGCAATGTGCATTGTCAATATTTTCACAGCATTGCTATGGTTTAATCCATTGACCGATATACTCATTACTGAGAACCTTGTTGATGGTGGAGGAAGGAGTTTAAGGGCTAAACCCGAGGAAGTTGAGGTGCTAGCTGGCAATGTGGGTGTTTCGAGATCAGTTTTTGTTAAGTTTAGACTCTGGTGTTTGTTGCTATCTGGGTTGACACAGATCATGGCGTTGCGATCAAACTTGCAAATGTATCTGAATGAAGCGGTGTTATCGTGGTACCAAAGATTGCATGCGAGTAGGGTTCCTGAATTGGATTATAGTAGGGCTAAGGTTTTCTTGCACAATCATTACATTTGCCTGGCAGTATTGCAGTTCCTTTCGCCAGCTGCCCTGGTACTTATCTTTCTTGGGCTGTCTCAAATAGATGGTTCTTCTTTAGGAAAGTTTAATTCACTATGCAATCAAGGTGCTTGCTCTGAAGTTTTTGAGCGAGTGGCTCTGCTTCTTGCTTGGTGGGTGGTCTTTGTTTGGGCTGTTTTCACCTCAGTAACTCTTGTGCTGTATCGTCGCGGCTTTTTACATATCTCTTGATGTCAGTTATTTAGTAATTTGCTTTGACCCTTCAATTTTTTACCTTGGGTTGAGATTTTGTTACTCCCAAAAGAATGATCTTTTTTTGTCTGTCTAGGTCAGGAATTCGTGCTTGTAGCAGAACCTATCGTTATTGTTTGAACGTTTGCATACAAGAAATCAAATAGAAAAATTTCCCCCTCTTTCCTTGATGACAATTGTTTTTTACTTATGTGACTAGAGCAACCAATATGCATTGATGTGATTTCACACTGTTGCTGCTGCAACTACGCGATGATGACTTGCATGTACTAGTTGGAAATCTTGATGATATTGGAGTTTCATTTTCTCAGCTTGTTGCCGTGTTCATGACAATTTTATTCTCATTATCCAATGTGATACCATACTGATGTTGTATGTTACCCTAAGGAAGATGCACCGGGTCTCTCAATGCTCATTATCTCAGTGGAGAATCAATTATCTAAAAGGGAAAACCAGAGCCAAATGAACCATGTGAAGATGCAGAGTAAGGACACACATGAGTTGTGATCCGGGGAGGACAAAAATAATTATTGTGACATCAATTCAGCATTTATCAGATTAAAAAATGATGTAGTGCACTATAAAGTATACAAATGAACTTCAAGAAAACATAAGCTGTCTTTAAGGTTGTGATTTGAGCCGGAAATGAAGAATGATTCAAAGTGGCAGTTGAAGTTACTGCGAGAAGCTTCTATCTTGCAGTGATGAGGGTGGCTACCGTTTGAAGAAGAAGTGAACACGGCAAATGGTAATCAAGTTTCTTACCCAATACTCTATTCCTTTGCTCTGCACTTATAATGGAGCCGGTCCAATCACATCATTAAATGGTTTAGATTTGCTCTAATAGTAATAGATACTGTTAAATTGTTTTACACTAATTTTTTTATAATTAATTTAACTATAACAGTAGTGAGACCATAGAAGTTCCCTTGTAAGGAGTGCAATAATATTTCTGTAGTTCAACACAATGCTAGTAATGTACCGCCTCTATTCCTTTGCTCTTATCTTCATTTGGAAGGACTGCAATACTTTCCTTCATGTTAACATAGTGCAATGCTAGCCATGTGCCAGTTGATTAGGCATTATGCTTAAGAGTATTGGTTTCACTCTCAAAAGCCAAGATTCCCATGCACAACTAACCTTGAGAACAACTCTCCTTACTCAAATACCCAGCAACAGTATGATCAGATATGCACAAATGTTCTGTCATGAAATAACATGTCTTATTAGGAGGAATACTACTTGATGTGGTCAAAGAAAGGATCATGGGCATCTCTAAAAAGGTTGGATGACTTGATATTTCGAGTGCAGAAATTTATTGCTCGTTCATTTTACTATAATTGTAATTCCATTACAGTTTTATTCTTTACGAGTAGTTATTATGGCATTTAGTTTACTGAATAGCGATTCCATAATGAATCCTTATTCATAGTCATTTTTTATTCAAACTTATGAATAACAATTCAATACTAGGACTGTCTTTTTTTTTTTTCCCAAAATACCACAATTTAAATAAAAAATTAGTAAAAAAAAAAAATCCTATTATAGCTCTATTCTATTTCTTTATAATAGGAATTCCATTACAACCTTATTCATTCGGCGAAGTGAATGAGCCATTAAGGTTTATTGTGGGCTTGTGGTATCGGTAAAAAAATTAGCATTAAAAGAGTCAATGCATATATATAAAGATAGTCTTTATATCTTTTTTTCCGAGGCATGTTAATGACGTATTGAAGTAGCAAACAAACTAGCAAGGTTGGTACTAAAACAAAGAGAAAGGGAGGAGTTGTTGGCTTTTTTTTTTTTTTTCCGCCACTATCTTTTGTATCCTACCAATGGATAATACTATTGTTTCTCATGTTAATGAAATATGTAATAGGATCAATGCCACTACTTACTAAGTAGGGCAAATTATACTGAAATGTCTTAATGTTTGAGTTAAGTTCATCTGGGGTCCCAATGTTTGGAGTGATTCAAAACAGACCTCAACGTTTAAAAAAGTAGGTTAATTGAGATCTTTATTGATATGTGTCATAATATAATGAGTTTTCTGAATTTTAATTAAATATTTATTTTATTGATGCTTGTCAATAGGAGTAGGCACGAATCGGTTTGATTTGATTTTTCCTAATACCATACCAAACCATAATTTACAGTTTTGTTTCCCATCCCAAATCAAATCATTGAGTAACAGTTTGGTTTGGATTAGAAAATTTTTAAATCATTAAATAACGATTTGGTTCGGTTTGAATTATGGATTAAATCAAAATTCCAACTAAAAATTTTCTTTGTTCTAGTTTTTTTACATTGGTGTAGATACTTAAATATTTATATCATTTTACAAAGTTTATATTATAAACCACAACAAAATACTTTATGAATTCATCATACTTTTAATCTATAGTTCTCAATAAAATCAGTTATCCGCCAATACAATACATTCACTAAACTAAAAGGTCATAATTTATCATTTTTAATGGAATCATCATGTCAATTACCTATCAATAAATTTAGCTAAAATAAAAAATCATCTATCAACAAAATTCATCAACGAATAAAATAATCTGTTGAAAAAATATATTAAACAATTAATACATAATAAGAGTTTATAACTGAATAAATAAATTTCATACTTTATAAAGTTAAAAGCTATTAAAAAAAATAGTTCATCAATAAAAAATTATATATCATGAGCTTAAAAAAAATTAAAAAATGAACAAGTTGATTTTAATAAATATTCACCAAATAATAAACATCAAATGAAATCATATAAGTATATAGTAAAGTATTATTATATTTTTCTAGAACAATTTGTTTCGGTTTTATGGATTGGTTTGGTTAACCTTTTAAACCAAATCATAAATTTACGAATTGGTTCGGATTCGGATTGAAAATTTTTTAAACCAAACCATTAAAAAAAAATCATATTTTCGGTTTGGATTGGTTCGGTTACGGATTGGTTGGGTTCGATTTTTTTGCCTAACTCTACTTGTCAATAAAGATTTCAATTGAAATACTTTTTCAAACGTTATCATCTTTTTTGAATTACAAGTTCTCAAATAACCTTACATTCAAGCGTTGAGATCTTCTAGTATAATTTACTTCTATCAAATACCTTAGATTAACATTCTTAAGGAGAAATAGAAAATTGGAAAAATTAGCTACATATATGAAAAGATTCATTCTTTAATCGTAAAATATGTATCCCCAACATCCGGGATAGGACATATGTGCACAGTAAAATATTGCTTGCCGTTGTCATTGAGCTGATTGATTCCTCATAGACTCTGCGTTAACGTTTTGGTTGATGATGTGCTTTTAATGAATAAATCCACCCAGTAAGCACGTTCGTTCCACTGTCTCTAGGGTGGTTTCTCTCCGAATTTAAACCATTGGGGAAGCCTTTCGGGCATCGGGTGTCGTATCTAGCAATGAGTGCATCTGTATTATATCTTATATATTTTCTAATAGCTTATTTGATTAGAGAGGTTTTGTGTAGATATTAGAAGTCATATAGTTAGTTTCGATTATAATTTTTCGAAACCAACTTTTTGAAGATAGGTTATGAGAGCAACATTTTCATATCATTTAGACAGAATAGATCATCTACACTTAAGTGTTATATTGACTAAGGTAGTATTTGAGTGCATAATTTTTCATGATACTGGACTAAATAAAAATTATTGTACCATGTTTGGTTAACAAAATATAGTTAGAACCGGACAAAACTTAAATTTTTTATTAATGTTGAAACTAAATAGAAGTTAAATCTCTTAATAAAAATTTATCTTGTGCTATCTAGTACCATGCATACCAAACATGATACAAGAAAATTATACTGTTCAGACGTTTTTATTATGTCCAATTCTTGCAATCAAACGCTACTTAAAAGTTTTAAGATATTTTATACTTAATATATAGGAATTGTTAAATAATAATGATAAAATGAAAAATAATATTATATTTCTACTTTTAACTTTTAAGTCGTAAGTTCCCAAAAAAAAAAAAAAAGAGAAAAAAGAGAAGGAAGGTAAAAACATATAGACAATTCAAAACAACGATCAATACTCATTACCATAGTAGATAGTTAAACAAAAGTCATCACTTGTGTCATGTGCCACTAATATGACAATATGCATATAGAAGCACGGGCGTGTGATTAAAATATAAAAAGCATCTTTTATTAAGAGTATATGCTTATGTGCTTATTTGGATTGTTGAATTTTTATCTGTATCGATAATTTATTAGAATCGGATCAGTATCGGTTTAGTTTGATCAGTTATGAATAAAAAATCAATTTTATAGGTATCATTTCAATATCGGTTTGATTTGAAAACGAAACTAAACTGACTATCCAAACATATATATCTGTCTAACAAATTATATATAGGATTTGCTCTTTTGAATATTATGAAAACATTGATCAGTTCACACTATAAAAATATAATTAAAAAACAGGTTTTAGAAGTATATCTCAAGGTTTTACAAAATAGAACTTCTATGATGGCTTTAAAATATTATGAAACAAGCTAGGTTTCAGTTCTATAATTTAGAATTCTATACTTGCTTAAAAGCTAAGATATAGATAAGGTTTTATATTCTACCTATTCTAGATCTCATTCACTTCTAAGAGCATATTTCTTCGGATTACTTGCCATGGGAACCAAAGCTAAGTAACTTCTTTATGAGTTGCTTAATTAGTAAAGGAGATTGCTTAGTTTTAGTGGGTTATTCTATCAAGCAACCCAAAAAGGTGGGCCTTTTTCTTTTCTCCCTTTTGATGTTGATTTTAAATAATTTATGTAATGTGAGACGTGTAAAAATTTTTAAAAATTGTTATGGTATTTTATGGAAGAAACATGAATAAAGTGAAGAGTTTTTTAATAAAAAAGTTGCTTAAATACTAATGTGATATCTTAAGTAACTTCCTAAGTAATTTATTAATAAAGATGTTTTATACCTATTATGGTCTCTTTTTTTATTTTTATTTATTTGGAAAGAATGATGCAAGGAAAAATAGAAGGGCAAAAAATTGACATAAAGACAATTTAAGAAAAAAATTGGGGTTAGTTTTGTGATTGGAAATGTAAGGAATAGAAAATTGAGGGAGAATTTAAAAGTAAGGGTGTCCCATAAACAAATTTTTCTCCGGAGGGAATTCGGATAAATTTTGTCTATAGCCCTTCACTAATGATATGTTGGAGGTCACGGTCTCATCAGTTTAGTGGGGATTTGAAAAGATCTCATTGGATGCCCATAGATCGACACCCCATAAATGAAGACATTAAAGATAAACACAAGATGCTAGTGAGGATGTGCCTGCTTTGTCCTTGGACATGAGTGAGGAAGTAGCGACTAAATCTGCCTATGAGGATCTCATTAAGAAAATTCCTGAGATCGAATCTTACTCCACGAATAAATGGATTTGGAATACCAAAAAATATCCTAAAATCCAATTTTTCCTTTGGAGATGTTCGAAGGATTGCATCCCAACACGACAACAGTTATTGAGATGTGGTATGGTAGTTGATCCTCGATGTCCACTTTGCGGTGATCACATAGAGGATAGCCTACATCTGCTTATGAACTGCAAGTGGATGAAAGAAAAATGGCGATCCTTAAACCCGTTGCTTTCCTTTCTTTCAACATTTTCCCTACCCCTAAAGAAATGGTTAGAGGTAAATAGTATAGTTGGAACCAAATTCACGGGTCCAAATGGTCCCCATGGAGTACAATATTTAGCTTTACCTTATGGTATATTTGGAAGGCAAGAAATTAGATATGGTAAATGGGCCACGGCACGCGGGCTACAGGCTTGGCATAATCATCGTATCATTATCAGCCCCCGAGTGATGCTAATTATCAATTCGGACAACAAGTAGCCAATTATCACATTTACATTATTTTTTTTAAATTAAATTAAATACTTTTTTTACTATTAATTTAAATAATAATGTAATGCATATTATTATTAATAGAGTTAAAATATTACTTTGGTAATTATCTAAATTTTATTTATGTTAAATGTTACAATCAATAATTTATTTATAACTAATTTGAGTAATTAATTTAATTAAATTCTGAAAACCATTGGGAAAAAAACCGCGAGTCAAAAATAATAAAAAATCGAAAAACTGTGTGAAATTGGACCCAATTGAAGGTACGCAAATCGGCACGTGGAGGCACTCAACACGACACACGAATAAATGAGCTGGCACAGCGCGGCATGGCACGCAAAAAAAAAAAAAAGAAGGACACGCGAGGCACATGAGCACGAATGAGTCAGGCATACAAAAGCACGCGGCATACAAAGTATGCAAAATTTAACACGTAAACAGAACGACATGACCCATTTACCATGCCTATAAGAAATGACACCATTTTTCGCGATGGCAACATTAGAAATGACTGGTGCCATATTGTTTGATCTACTGTGAATGAATTCTTGACATTGTCCCAAAATTTTAAATGCAAGTGAATAATTCCTATAGAACTTAGGTGGACCATAATGGAGAAGGTGTCTTTAAAGCTCAATGTTGATGCTTCCTTTATTCCAAAAAGGAAATACACCTATGTAGCTGGATGTTGCTTGATAGAAAAGGGTTGTTACGCCCTGAATAGGATCAAGACGTGTTCAGTTTTGCCACGTATAATGCTTAAGCAATATACGCAAAGGCTATCATATCAGATTGGTTTATCGTGATCGTTTTTAACCAATTTTAGTTTCCAAAATCATTTAATTAGCTTTTAAAAACTTTAAAATCTAGCAGCGGAATAATAAGGTTTGCAAAATAGTTTACTAAATGGATACTCCCATAAGTAGACTAGAAACAAAATTAACTATCATCTCAAAATAGTATCGAGTATCAACAAATTATATAAGTATTAGATTAAGGATAATACATCCCACGGGGTCGTATAAACGACCCTCAAGAAGAGATAAATCTGATCCAAGTTTGATAACATAAGAAGACCTTATAACTCAAAAATATGCCTCATGACCTAGTCACTCTACTCGTCCAAAAGATCCTCAACATCAGTCCCATAACCCAAGTAATCATAATAATCCTCATCAGAACCATTAGAACCTAAAAAAAATTAAAGGAATGAGCCGAAATCTAATACACAGTCACACAATTACATACGATATGACAAGCACATCTAAACTATATGCAATGCAATAATCAATAATTTATAGTTAATATTTAAGGCGGAACAATCAACACGGGAGCACTCATGCTCTGGATAACAAGCTGTGAGAAACTAAGGATCCTAAGTAGCAGCAACTGCTTGGTGGATTGATATAAGTAGCTCGGATATCATATCCCATATAGGAATCAGTATAGTAATAGCATCATCTAGGATTCATAGCCGTTATGCATCTCCAATTATTTTAGTTCATAATATAATGCGAATCGGCCGGTCTCATAAACGTGAGTCACACTATATTACTTCTCACTGAACGTAAATGGACGTCATCCCAATATTGTTTTCCCTATCGGCTACTTGTTGAGTCACCACGATATATCATTAATAATAATAAGCATGGCCTAAGTGCCTAACTACCATGCTAGCATAGCCTAGTAAAGTTGTCGCTCCTTCAACTAGATTAAACGACACAAGCACAAGCAAGACAATCATTTATTATTCCATCTTCAAATTTTAATTCATTTGAGATGCCTATCCTAGACAGTCAACATGCAAATCACAACACATATGTTAGAAATAACGGTATTTGTATGAAAGTTATTCAATATGAGTATGTATACAACTCGATTATCAAATTCATAATATTTATTCTAAAAACTTTAATTATTTATTAAGGTATTGGGCTTAAGGAATTTGGTTAAGCCCATGAGTATAAGAGTTTGAATTTCTTATTTGGAAGTATTAGGCCTCCAGGGATTCTATGGTAGGCCCAATATGAATATTTCTAAGTGTTACATTATTTCAAGGTACTGGGCTTTAGGGAATTTATAATTGAGCCCATTAAGAAATGTAGATATTAATTCAGGTTGAATTAGGCTTTATTTTTGGATTTAGGCCCAAGTGGAGTAATGGTTACTGGACCTAAAAATTATGCTAAAGCCCAATTGGAGTTAAATTAGACCTCAAATAGCTATTAGGCCTTCTAATTTCCTATTAGACTAATTTCCTGTTTAGGCCAACTGAAGTTATTTTAGCTTATGGACTTAAGAAGTATTACATGAGCCCATTAGGCAATTCAATACTTGGAAATCAAGAATGAACTTAAATAATTTGAATTAGACCCAATTAGATCCAATTAGAACAATTATGGATCATTGGGTCAATATTTGGAAATATAAGTCCATAAGGCGTAATTTAGTAATTATTTGTTTTGAGATCCTAAAGCTCTGAAGAAATTTAATTTGAATGGTTTAGTCCTATTAATATCGGAATAGGCAAAAAGTAGCTAAAATCAAGTATGGACCCTAAGAAGTTACTTAGAATAGATTAGTCGAAATAAGGTTCATTTAACTTTATTTAGCTAGATTAGTTTTAAATTAGCATTTAATTCCATTCTATAATATAAAAGTCCAAATATTTATTTTAAATATGGACTTAGATAATGAGTCAGCTTAAAATTCTTTCTTTTAGCCGATTGTACTTGTTAAGATGGGATGGAGCTTATTGTTATGTGATTTATTATATACGGGGAATTAATTATTATTTTTTTTTATAAGTCATCAATTTACCTAGTTTAGCAATTTGTATTGCTAAAACTTGGAAAAAAAAATGTTCTCATTAAAGGATTTACGTCTAATAATACTATGTTATCACATGTGTTACAATTATTCTATTGACATCACGTTATGACATGATAAAATAAAATTATTAAATATATATTTAGATATAAATATTTGACATGAGAATATGACATAATCGAAAAACTAGTCTCATCAAGGAAATATTGGCAGCAAACATGAAATCTATGCAAGGTTCAATGCTTATCTATTCATTATTATTTTTTTTTTTCCAGAAAACATTATTTACTAGCTGTACAAGTTTTGGAATTTTTTATCGTTTATAATATTCTATCAACATCCTTTTGTAGCATTCCAGTATCATGAACACATTGTATGGATGCTTTACCGAGATCACCATTAAAACCAAATACACAGACATGAATTAAGGCTTTTCAACAAGACAGGAAGATGTCAACATTCCATTCATCATAAGTGTACATATCCAATTTAGTTTATTTGAATAATACCTTTAAAAATATGACATGCGCAGTCAAGAAATAAATATTAAAAGTAATGGTGTGCGTATATATATCACTATATATATATATTATTTACTAATCCAAATTATGTGGACATGTTTTCTTCATTTTTTGTTAATTATTTTTTTTTAACCAATCTCGATTAAATTCCTAGATGTCTATATAAATATATTCCCTTCACCTATACTCAATAATTTATCGATCCGTATAACAACTTTCATTTTAATCATATTGAAGCCAATCTCTTGCACACGCCTATATATATGTATTAATTTTGGTTAAACGTAATATTATAATTTATCAAAACAATCTAAACAAACCTACATATTATATTTATCTCATACTGGCCTGGAAAATAGGAAAATAATTTAATTCCTCATGCAAGACTCTCGCCAAATTAGATTTATGGATATGTGAATTAATTATTAAATTAATTGGTAAAGTGTTATATTAATGGAATAGGTAATTGGACTGATAGAATCTCATCAAGGTAATCTTTAAGTACCATTAATTTAACTGTTTTTATATTCAATTAAATTTTTTAAACCAATTTCGTATGCATACATCAAATATCTATTCATTAATTTGACTTCGTGTGCTTCGATACCAGTGATTTAACCATCATTGTTACCCATCAAATTCATCATCATGCATATACAATATTTTCTTGGCCTTTGTATCTTTAACATATAATAACATGTTTCATCCACAATAATTAGTAGACATATGACATTATCTCAATTACATCTTTTACAAGCACAACAAATAAATAAATAAATAAAAATACTTACTTGTATTAGCACAGTAAAATAAGATATTTCTATAGCAAAATCCTCTTTTAAAAAATCTCCAAGAATGCCTAATTTCAATAAAAGTATAGAGATGAGTAGGATCTAATAATGGTATATGAATGGATAATAGTTGTAGGATTGGATTACCCTATGATGCTTGAAGAAAAAGGAATGGATTTTGTTTTTAGTAGTTCTTAATGAAAGTGAGGATTTCTGATGAGTTTAGATGTGTTTAAATATGGGTTTAGGGCGTTATTGGCTAAAGTAAAAGATTATGTCGATAAGGTTATTTGGATATCGGGACAGGTTTCTAGAAGATTAGGAGATGTTATTATGGGGAATTCTTATATTGAAATCCTACTTATGATAAGAATAGATTAGGATGTTTAGATGTAGGTAGATAGGAAATAATTAAATAGTTGATATGAATAAGTCTCTAATTTTTATTTAAAATTAGTTCCTAATTCAATTACACTAATTAATTTACTTATACTATATAATTCACCTAGACTATTTGAATAAATCATCTAAATTTAAAATGAATCTAGGTTTTAATTTAGGTTCAAAATTTTTCATATTTTCACTTACTAATTAATACATTGATGCTTAAACTAGACATCCATTAGGGATATTCATGGGTTATGCAAAGGAGGATTCGAGAGGAAAATTAGTGCGAGCTCCCCTTTGGAAGCGGAATGTTGGCGCATTTTCTAGGGTATCTGTCAAGCAGCAGCTCTTCAAGATCAGATTATCCTTTTAGAAATAGATCTCTTGATGCAATATGTATGATTAAGTCTGCTGATAGCAACACAGATTTTTTACTTTCTTGTAGGCAATTGATCTAGGCAACTCAATGGTTCACTTGTTTTGGATGCTAAAGAAGAAAACTCTTTGGCACATGATTTAGCTCAAAGATGCGCAACTATGGATCAAGACTTCTGCTTCACCACTTTTATTTCCAATGATATTTTCTTTGCTCATTCTCCTAAAGTTAAAGACCTCTTATATAGGTCCAACTGCTCTGTTAAACTTATGGACACTATTGGATACCAGCCTACTATCACTTAAGGCTAATGCTTTGTTTTTTTTACTTTTTGGAGACTGTGTTTGTATGCTGCCCCTTAACTTTGATTAATGAAGTCTTGTTTTCACCCAAAAAAGAAAAAAGGAAAAAATTTAGAGCATGGTTTCATCTTTTTGTAATTTCTAAAAGAAAATATGTATATAAACCCTAAGAATTTGTTATATATAGCTGTTAAGCAATTGTATTTAAGGAATAAGGATTATAAAAATAATTTGGAAATTATTTATGTAATTTAAAAAATCTTGGAGGGACAACATCACAAAAGTTTAGTATCTATCTTAATAGTTTAGGTCAATGTATTATATGTGTGCAATGAAAAATTATGTAACGTGCGTTTGTTCTTCCGATCTTACACTGTTGAATGACTTGTTACTGCTGCAATGCTCGATTTTTCGTAGATGTGTAAGCTTGGAGTAACCTTTAGTAAAAATCCTTGGTTATGAGTATAGCAACTAATTTCCAATTATATCTTCCATGATGGTAAATGCCATATTTGATATCTAAAAATTATCAATTTATGTAATCAATGATAAATCTCATATTTGGTATCTGAAAATTATGAATTTATCTAATTAACTAAATGAAATTTAAAAAAATTTTGATTTCGTTTATAATACCTATATAAGGTCATTAATTGCACAAATGGGTAAAATGTACGTAGCTAATTATAAAATTTAGCAAATTCATGTAGATTAATAGTAAAATTGGGCAAAGTGTAGATGTTAAATGTGTACTTTTAAACTTAGATAGTTACTTATAAATATAAATAAAATTTATGTACCAAACATTATAATTATTCAAATAATGAAATTCCATGATATTTTTTTAATTGAAAAAAAAAAACCAACAAACCAGATAGAGAGAAGAGTAAAGGATGCATAATAAGAAGTGTCACAATTTTAAAGGACAGAGTGTGTATCAGTTTTTAACTTTACCCGCAAAATGGACCCATCAATAATCTATAGGCCCCATGAAAAAGACATTCAAAACTCCTTTTTTTTTTTTTTTCCCTTACTCTGTCTATAGATTGCCAAACATGGGTAAGAATGATTCCCTCCATGATGAGTCGTTACAAAATCATTTTCTTGAGAATGAATTATTCCAAACAAGCTCTTAATGATTTCCATCTGTGAATGTGTCATAACAACATGATAAAAACAAAGACACTCATTAATTAATTAGGATTTTTTTTTTTCATTGACAATGATGAAAAAACCACCAAACTTATACTAACATATTGAAGATTCGTACACTAGCACTTTCAGTCCCCGAAAATGTTGGCATTATGATACTTCTCCTCCAATATGCAAGACTAGCCTTTTTTTTTCATATTAATACCGTGCAGTAATTATCTACTTATTGGCGTCATCGTTTCCGGTTTACCAATTAAGCATTTAGCTATTTCACATGAGGTGAAGAATTGATATATAGAAAATTAGATCAAAATTTGCTGTTTCAAGCTTGTTGTCTTTATCATGTCCCCACAAATAAACATATGTCACGTGTTATAAAAGAGATTCATATATTTTAGGGATTATTTTATTTTTTAAATTTACTCAACACTTATAAGATATTTATTCCCGAGAACACAGTGAAGACAGTAAACTTGAAACAACAAACTTCTTTTCTAGAAAATTATAGTATATATATTATTTAAAAATTAACTTAGGACTACTCTGTGAAGAAATGCTATTACATAAGTCTTTTATAGGACTAGCAGAGCTTGGACATTATGAAAACATAATGCTTTATGTTGCGCTTTATCTTATGATCAGCAACTATAAGTTGGTTGTTTATAAAAATTTTCATACATTTTGTCTATGAAGAATGTAAATACATTGTACCTACCCGAAATAGGGGTTATAAGTGATTGGTTTTGACAATTCAAGATACAACAATTTTGAAATTTTTGTAGATTTTTATTGAAACTATTATAGGTTAATTTATACAAAAATAATTTTTCACAATCCTGTTAACAGAATTTATAATCAGAGAATAATATTTTCATCAAATTAACTCTCATAATAATTTTAAGGGTCAAATGATGGATCAAGCAGTTGGAAGGGACAAATACATAAAATATTTCTTCCAGAACTCAAAATGTTGTTAAAACGTGATTCCTCGTATACTTTTAAATAGCCTATAGATAGAGAGCAAGTGAAACGAATTGAATTGGACATTGAAAATGGGAAGAATAAAAGTCAAATATAAAATTTAGGAAGGAACCAAAATAATAAATATCAAATTAATATTAGCCATATATAACTATGAGAATATACTGCTTTTAAACCGGATAAAGGGATGTATCAAATTAACCCTAATTAAAAATTTTCTTTTCTTTTTATTATTATTTTCCCTCCTATTGAGGGGAGAAGGTTTGGGTTAAAGTCAAATTGTTTAAAAGATCTATTAATTGAGGGAAGTTGACATTTTTATATTGCCACTTTGAGTTCAAAGTCTTAGATACGTTTGAATTCAGTTTTATATCATCTTAATTCAACTCATTCACTATCTTAACACCATGATGTTATATTATCCTTTTTCTATCTCTCTCTCTCTCACATACACATATACACACATACTAGTAAATGATACACCGCATTAGGGTGTAAATATAATTGCATATAAAATGATTAATTGATAAGAATACAAGATACTTATAATGCATGTACCTAAACATATAAAATAATTAAAATATTAAAAATACAATATTTAATGTCATTGTTTATAAAGTTTTAAGTTACAAATTTAGCAATAAATATAAAAAAATGTGAAAAAGAAGAGAGATAAATAGTATAAATGTGTAATATGTAGTGGTAGTGGTAGTGGGAAGTTTAACATTTTCTTGAAATTTTAAGAGTTCAAACTTTGTTAATGTTCATAAATGTCCCTAATTAAATTATAGATAACTAACGTGATAAATATGGTGAAAACACTATATAAGGATTAATATTGTAAATTTTTTTTTTTTTTTTTTTTTTGTTTGTGGTGGGGGGGGGGGGGGGCGCGCGGGCCTTTGGGTGGGGTGGGGGTGGTCGGGGGTGGGTGGGGTGGTTGGGGGTGGAGAGGGGGGAATTGGTGCTAGATTGGAGAATCTGATGACAGAGGGGCTTCTGAATCATGGCCCAGGTTAGCACCAGTACTAATTTATTAACTATCAGATATTTGGGCCACACGCACAAAGAGAACAGTAGATCAAATATAATGCTCTCCTAAGTATTTGCACTTTATCTGGAATAAACTTTGAATCAAATCTAGCTCAGCCGTAACTTGATTTTTCTTTAAAAATACTTATACACACACACACACATAAACAAAATGATAAAGGCTACGACAATTCAAATCCCAATTTTTGATCCTATAATTGTGACATGTATTGAAGTTCTAATTGAGGCTGAGCTTGGCTCATAATCACTTGAATATATATTAGGTTAAGTTTTATTTTAGTCAATTTGGAGCCATTATTTTGGTTGCAACTTATTTTGGTTATCCTTGTTGCTTAGACACAACATTAAGATTAGTTTTAGGATTAAGGTAGTCTATGTACGTTCCTTTGAAAATAAATAACACATCTTTTGTATGCCTTAAAAGAAATTATTTCGTATGTATCAAGGGATGAGTCCAGAGGGGTTGATTGGCCTTGCTCCCTACTAGGAAAAATCTTGACTGTTATAATATATTTAAATAAAAAAGTTATATTCATATTTATAATGAAGTAAGTCTAGCCCTTAGTCATAGGATTCCACATCCATCTCTATACGTAACTCGTACCTAGTTAATCATCTATTCCATCTTGGATATTTATATATACATACTTGGAGATTCATTATAAGCTTAAGACTATAAAAACATTCAATGAAGAACTGTATCTATCTTACAAGATCAACTAATGTTTGAATGATTGACTTTGATAGTAAAAAAGTTAAAAACAAATTGAAGCATCAATTGAAGCAATCTTCCTTTCTCGTTGGGTTTAGAAACTCTTGAAATGAACAATAAAAAAAATTAAAAATAAAAATACAATGTCATGAAAAACATGCTAGGTATGAAATTTATGTATGGAGTTCCTAGATGTATTTGCTAGACAAGTTGATGGATAAAAAAGTAAATCTAATTTGGCAATGTAATAATATTGAGTTTAAGCTCGAATTGGCCAGTTTGGATTGTTGGATTTATCTGTGTCGATCTATATTGGTAATTTATTTTTATAAGATTAATATCTATTCGGTTTGATCAGTTTATGAGTAAAATTATTAGTTTTTCATCGGTATAATATCTATATGAGTTTAGTATCATTTCAATTTGAAAATAAAATCAAACCGCCTATCCAAACAAGCCAAAATTATATTTAACTTAAGCCTACTAAGAATATGAAAATAAAGTATATTCAAAAAGATGAAGCTCAAATAATAACCTACTTAGTACATTTTGAGCTCAAGCAACCTTAATACTACTACAACTTGATGTAAAGATAAGACCATGTACATAAATGTCTAGTGATATATTCAAGATATCATCGTCGATCATAAGGAGTAGGTTGCCACTATGTTGAGTCAGGAACCTTAAATAACTATCAACAGTAAGGAGACAGTGAGAATGACATATTACTGATGGTTAAAATTGTTTACTTTGTATTCCTTTACGCAATATCCTCCTTCTATCCACTATTATTGATGTTAATGATTATCTCATTGATACAACTGATAATTCTTATAATAAAACATCCTCATGTTGTAAAGCAATATTTTGCAATATCTACATGGATACACAATTATAATATATATTTACATATATGAAGATATGGTTTCTCCTTATTATAGTAAAAGAGAAATAATGGTTAAACCAGTTGTGATGCATCTTATCCTACAAATAACAATATAAGATGATATGACTGTCTTCTATTTGTACTAATGCAGAAGTTTTGGAGGAATAGTTAGTCATTAAGTAACCAAATAAGAATTAGTAACTACCATTGTTATTGTTAATTTAAATAAAGAACATGATCATAAAATCAGCCCACATCCTAACATATAATACAAGACACTAAAGAAAATAATAGGGGGAAAAAATAAAACACGGCCAGAGAGATTTACCATAAAACTAAACAAACTCGAGGTGAAATACCATAGAAGTGGATTAGTAAATTTATTATATTGGAAGAAAATTGATTATTGTGTTGAAAATAGAATGATAAATCCATGTTTTGAATGAGATGGACACCATTAAATGGTTGTTTTCCTTTTCCTTCGAGGTTTGACTCTTATGTAATTGGCTAATTTTGAAAATTTCCATTGATGGAGAGAATTCTTTTATACCCGATAATCATTGCTAATGTTGGAAATATAATTCTACATGTAATAGGAAACAAATTGAGATTATAACATGAGCCCTCATTGATCCCTAAGTAACCAACCCCAATTAACTTGGCTTCATGCTGATCTAATGTCAAGCGAGTTAGTGCATCCCATTCTTTTGGCCCCTAGTTTTGATTGACTTAACTTTTTGGACTCAACATGGAAGCGCACGCCAAGACTTTCATGGGCTAAGAATTCACATTGTGTATGTGTGTACAAAAGTGAATACCATGATGAGTGTGTAAAAATTAAATGGAATAATAGTTATTGAATCAAACTATATATAGCAATATAGTTATAAAAGATTAAAACATAAACAGTGTAAAATGTATTTATTTAGAAAAAACTAAAAATATATTTGACAAAAGAGGGTAGTATATTAGTAAGAGGAAAAAAAAGGTTTAATGTTGTTAATTGGCTATTATATAGATGTGATGATTTAAATATGTAATGATACGAACCACGTCAACCTGTAAAAAACAATACTAATTTGGAAAATAACCCAAGATGTTTAAAAATTATATGGAAGAACTATGACTTGTTGCTTAGTAAAGCAAGAACCTTGGTATAAGAAGGATACCACAATCGGTGATAGAAATCCAATGATAAGTCTTGATAAAAGCCACAGGATAACCCGATAAGTTCAGAGAACTCTTTCAAAGATCCAAAGAGAAATTAACTCTTAAATTTTAATTGATATCAAATATCTATATTGAAAAGTTACATCCAATATGTTTATATAGGCTAATTAGTTTCAAAACTAAGTAATAAAAAAAAAAAGGAAACAGATAAAAATCGAAACAACCCCTAATCCAAACAATAAAGGTCGGCAGCTCATAACATCAAGGCCGACGACTTTCAAAAATAAAAGCTGGCAACTATTCAAAATAAAAAAAAAAACTGATGCAAAGCTAGTGTTAAAGGCCTAGATTTGCGTTATTTCCATGCCAACCTTGAAGCTCAAACACTTTTGAAAGACATTAACCTTCCACATGATGCCCTCTGATCTCCATCATCCTCGATTCAACATCATCTTTGTAATTGATTAGAATAGACCATCTCATCTTGTATGCAATTTGGAATGCTGCTGTTGTGGAAATCTCTTCTTATGCATGTGTACCCAATTGTCTTGTTCAAATGCAATTTCCTTCTACCCCTTATTTGCATGTTGCTTAACCAATTCTGCCTTATTTTTATCTAAACTTGTACGTTTAACAACAGGTAATGGAAGCAATTCTCTTAAAGGAGGCAATTTGTTAGTTGAAAAATAATCATCCTTGTACAATAGTTGTTGCCTTGCAAACATAGTGCTATTGATCTCATTTTTTACAGCAAAAACACTAACTCTCTTATTTTTCTCTCTATTTTTCACAAAGTCACTCTCATTCTTTTCTTTTTTTATCTCTCAAACTCATTTGTTTTTCTCTCCCCTCAATATTTTTCACACCTTTGCTCACGCTCACAGTCTCTTCCTCATCATTAAATTTAGCCTCACTTTTTCTTTGTTGATCATGAGCCTCCTTAATTCGCTTTTGATATTCATAAATCTAATTTGGAGTTAAAGGTGCAAGCTTCACACTTATACCATTCATGACAAATGAATATACATTGTGAAAACCATCATGCATGACCCTCCTATCATATTGCCATGGTCTTCCCAACAAGACATAACCCGCATGCATAGGCGCTACACCATAAAGAACCTTATTCTTGTAGCTACCAATGGAAAAGGAAACTAACACTTGCTTTGTCACCTTGACTTCTCTACGTTCATTCAACCATTATAGCTTATATGGCCTATGATGCTTTAATATAGGTAAATGCAGCTTCTCAACCATTAAAGAACTAGCAACATTTATGTAACTACTACTATCAACAATCATGCTACATACCTTATTGTTCACATGGCACCTAATATGGAAGATGTGGTGGTCTCGAAAGACCTCATCACCATCATCCTTAGGCTAAATGTTAAGAGTTTACCTAGTGATTAGAAACTCTCCACTTATAGGTCCGTCAATATCCACATCGCTACAATTCGCCAACGGTAGCATTTCATCATCACTTGAGCTAACACTCTTTATATCACCATTATCCAAGATAACCATAGCTCTTTTATTTGGACATTGAGAAGCAATATGCTCATGACACTTAAAACATGTAATATCACGTGATCTAGAATGTGGTTTTTCAGTTGTACCTTTAGAATCTGCAATCAAATCTTTAACCATTGCATCTTCTTTAGGTTTTGAGTCAACTTTATCTTCCTTCCAATTGGATTTCCATGAAGAATGCAAACCAAGCATACCTTGAATTGCCTGTAGACTTCAATTGCCTCTCCACGTTGATAACTTTATCTAACAATTCCTCCATCTCCAGTAATGCTACAATTCTACCACATCAGCAATCTCTTTATTCAATCCACCTATGAATCTAGCCATCGTAGCCTATTGGTCTTCTTCCACCTTAGCTCTAATCATGGCTATTTCCATTTTCTTATAGTAATCCCATACTATGTAGCCTTGTGTCAACCCTTGCAATTTTCTGCACAAGTCTCTATAATAGAGACTAGGAATAAACCTCTTATGCATCACAACTTTCATCTCCTCCATTATTAAGCACCAATTGATCCCACCGAATGCAAGCATAATCGGTAAATTCAACTACTGTCAGTTTAAACTTTTTCTTAGAATAGTTATGGTGATCAAACACATACTCCACCTTTCTTTCCCACTCCAAATATAACTCAAGTCATTCTTTCCTTGAAAATGAGGTATCTTTGTTTTGATACTACCCAAATTGTTATCACGCTTTTGGCCTTCCCTCTTCCCTATGAAACTACCTTCTTCAAAATCGAAGTCTGTTTTTCCTCTTCAACATGGGACTGTCTTCTATAAGTTTTAGATATGCTAGGAGCTCCAAATTATCCAACCTCATGTTTAGATTCTTGAATTGATCCTGTATGGCTTTCATAAACACTTCATATTCGTTTTAGGATTTTCACACCACTGCTCATGATTCTGAACCTGTAAAAAAGAGATGAAAACAAAACAGCTAGGTTAGTCCTCATACACTTCCTCACGTATTTACACTTAATAGATATGAAATCTCTCGTATTTCATTCAAATTTAGCTTCACGCTGTTAGACTCACTACTCTTACCTTTTACCACTCAAATAAAGAAAATCAAACCCTAAACCCACAAATTTCTTTTTTTTTTTTTTATAACAAAGACCAAAACTAACAAACCTAATAAAAGATGATCAACAAGATTAGATTATTAAAACTAACAATAGATAATTAAATATATCAACGACTTGAGTTAGGGTTTTGATATACCTCCCTCTAATACAAGTGGATTATAAAGATTCTTAGAAAATCTTGGCTTTGATACCAAGTGATACAAATCACATCAACAAGTGATGAAACTCGATACTTAATCTGGAAAATAATCCAAGATCATTTAAGAATTGTATGGAAGAACCGCGATTCGTTGTTTAGCAAAGCAAGAACCTTGGAATAAAGAGGACGCCAAAATCGGTGATGGAAATCCGATTTATAAGTCTTCAGGATAACCCGATAAGTTCAAAGAGGTCTTTCAAAGAACCAAAGAGAAATTAACATCACAGATCTATATTGAAAAGTTACATCTAATAGGTTTATATAGGCTAATTAGCTTCAAAACTAAGAAATAAAACAAAGGAAAAAAATCAAAATCAAAACAACCCTAATCTTAACAATAAAGGCCGGCGGTTTTAAAAAATAAAAGTTGATGGCTTTTCAAAATAAAAACGAGAAACCGATGCAAAGTTGGTGTTAAAGGCCAACGGTATAAGTATCAAAGCCAACAGTGTAGACATAAAGGCCAACGACTTATGTAGGCGGCCTAGATTTGCTCGTCTATTTCCATGCTAACCTTGAAGCTTCGACATTTTTAAAGGTATTAACCTTCCACGATGATGCCTCTGATTTTCATTAGTAATTTACTAAACTATCTCTTAAGAGATGATTAATACCTAATAATTATTAGTAATAGAAATAATTATTTAGAAAAATCAATGAAAATTTATTAGAAAAAAATTGTGAGTATAAAGAACAAAAATTTTATGTCCCATCATTTAATTTAATAGGATGGCTTATGTGGTTATCTAACAGGTTACGCTCATACCCAATCATTTGTAATACGACAATAAAAGTCCTCATATAAAGAATGACATATCGAGTTAATTAAATAGATATATAGATATAAATATGTGTAGAATAATATAATATATAAATATATATATAGTAGATAAAAATAAGTAAATATATATAAAAGAACTGTTTATAGTTATTGCTTTCTTCAAATGCCAATTTACAATAACTATAATTTTTTTATTAAATCCTAAAAATATTTCCAATAAAATTTTTATTGGTTTATTTAAATTAATTTAGATTTAGTATTATAGCGAATATAAGTAATTTTAAATGATAAATAATATATATATAAAGTCTAAAAACCCCCAATATTAACTGAATTATATAAATAAATATAATTATATATAGTTGCTCAAAATAATGTATCTAATTTGTGTTCGATCTATATGATGCATATATGAGTAAATAAGTCTTTATTATTTTTCGTCTATTTTTTTCATAAATATTTTATTAAGTAGTGTTTGTTTATATAACTGAACAATAAGATCAGATAGTGCAGTAAAATGGATGCTACACAAAATAATTTTCTTATACATTGATTGATGTATATAGTATTGGATAAATTCTTATTCAAAAGTTTTGTTTTATCCAATTTTAATTTTACTATACTATCAAATATAAAGAACAAAATTAAATTTTTTTGTCCAATTTCAGTCTTAAAATTATTTTATAAATCAACATATCGGCCACCTCTGCATCAATATAAGGGAAAAATGTCTTTTATTCAGTGGAAAACTGAAAGCATACGATGCAAAACACATTATTAATGGAACAACTTTTTTACTTTTGATTGGTGGAAAGCAAAGTCCTCTTTAAATGAAATGAAACTCTGGGAAAAAAACCTAGCCTTGCTAAGCATGGGCGAGTAGAGTGTGGACAGATGGCCTGGTAATCTGACTACAAAGATTCAGCTCGTCAATGCAGGAGTGGAGTGAAAGAGGACTGACATTTCACGATTTTGTCAAAAAGTAAAATTTTGTACCATTTTGCCCCTTCCGACTAAGATTTGCCCTACGAATCTTAATGATTCCACCAAGAAGACGTGTCAATCTCAGAGAGGCTTTGTCCCACCACTTAAGCATATGCTATAGACACGTAGTCGCGACCACTCTGAAGAAATTCTTCTGAGCCCTCGTACTGAACAGAGAAACGTTAATAAAGGGACCTTATCGTAAGCGTAGAATTGTCGTCGAATGATAATCAATTCTTGATGTCGGAGTCGATGGTTCGTGGAAGCTTAAATTTGTTTCGATATGTAAATCATCACAAACACATTGAGATTGGTTCAATAATTACGTTACTCAAGTTTGATCGGATTTGTTTGATCACTGAACTCAAATTTTGTGTGTTAGCTTTATTAATTCGTGGGTCTAGCTAAGTATTATTGAATTCGAATTGAATATAAATATTAATGAAATTCAAATCGAGTTTATATATTGATATTATTTTAATTATAATTTAATTTTTTTTAATAAATTAAATTTAAATGAGTTTAATTGAGTCAAGTTTGTGCTTATGTAGTATTATTCGAGTTTGACTAAAGTTTAAAATCTTAAGTTGGACCAAACTCAAGTTGAGCTCGAGTTTTAAACTTGCACTTAGTATTATATCATTTTGATTTGACTTGTTTGCAACCATTTGTATATTCATAAGATACAAGGTAAAATTAATAAGACATATGGTCTTACAAATAATCAATAGAATAGTTGATAGAAAACAATAAATTAAAAAAGAACAAAAAAAAAAAGAGAAAATGTACCAGAAATTAACAAAATCAAAGTTTAATTTGATCAAATATATGTGAAATCCCATTCAACATCTCAATACAAGTGATAAACACTAATAATTTTTTCATATCGTGTTAATAAGAAGGATGTTGTAGTGACTTAAAATAAGCAATTCAAACAAGTGAAAAACGTAATAAAGATGTTCGGAAGAACCTTTTATGTATCTAGATCTTTGTAAAAATTAGAAGTGCATTCTTAGAATTGCGCAACCAATTAGACATAGCTTTTCATTATTTTGATACTAAATTATGATTTTTCTTATGCTCAACAAGTAATATAAATATGAGCTTATGTATTTTTTAGAATTAATAAAATCAAATAAATATTTTTTTATAAGTTTTTCAGTGTATAATAAGAGAATGGAAAACTTAAAGGTTTCATATATAAAAGAATTGAATCTTAGAATGGATATGAATTGAATCTTAAAATGGATATGATGTACCTATATCAAGAAACAAACTAGGTTTGCTTGGTTCTCTACTGCTAGTTGGTTTGAACAATGGCTCTAGATTGTAGTGATGATTTGGTTACGCTACCGCAAAATGAGTAGGATTTTCAAAGAACATGCGCAAATGATGATGGTGGAAGAAATAAATGGGAGTTATACATGAATTGCTATTCATTTTTAATGAGATTTTACTATTTCGATAAAACGCAATTCATAGAGTTAACACAGTAACAAATCATGTTTAAATGGAATAGAGGAGATTGCGTGATTGTTCTATTATGTAAAATCAATGAATGATACTAACTTTGAATCTTATAATGGGATTGTTAGTGTTATACTAAGGTAGAATTAAGTAGTAAGAATTAGATAGGACAACAGAATCTGTACAATACAATATAAGATTTGTTGGACACCACAATTCATTTATATTATGTTTGGTATCTACAATACATACTGGACAAGGATTTTCATGTTGTCCATTGTATTGTATACACAATTACAACACAAGAATACTCTAAAAGGTTTGAGTTGTACAATGGATTTAAGTTATCCAATGAAAAGAGGATTTATCCCATCCTCCACACAGTATTATTATTATTTATCCAATACTTTTAAGGTTATTGTCCAATACTAAAGCTCATGACAACAATCAAATAAGGGTAGGATTTTTGTCCAATTCAAACTCATAAATCTATGCAAACCACAAGGGTATAATAATGTAAAAACTGCAGAAAGTTTTATTTATTTTTTTTCTAGTATACTAGAATTTATTTTATGAGTAGTACCAATATATAAATTTTATGAAATGAAAGAAAAAGTTAAATATATCTTATATAACTCTTAATGAGTATGATCAAAACACCCTTTGACTAGGTCATTTAATAGGTTGAAGATCCACAAGTTCGAATATTAATTGGACATGTCACCAATTTTCTGGAAAGGAACTTCATTGTTTCAGAATAAAAGTGGTAGGGTCTTAGTATAAGCATACCGCATTACCATTTTAAGAAAAGAACATTATATAACAATGAGATGATTACTTATGCGTCTACGCATGGAATCCACTACACGTTTACATGCTTTTCGATGAGATATTTCTTTTTTTTTTTTTTTTTCATGTTTGTGTTAGAGGGGAAGCACACTAAAAGCTGAATTCCCATTTGCCATAAGATATATTATTCAAATTGATAAGAAAAGAAGTGTTCCTCCAATTATTCTTCTAAAAGTCAAATAATCATCCACGTGTAAGATTCGGCATAGAAATATCTAACTTGTCAGTCCTTTTCCTTAAACGGACAACCTATTCAAGGACGCTGTTGCTTTGGCATCTCAGGATCTATGAATTGCTATCGGACAAATTAGTTTTCTTTTGTCCCATAGGCCTATAAAAGCCCTTGTACTTCCACAATGTACTACTACCAAAGCTAGCCATAGCTAGACTAATATCTTATACTTATCATCGCATTTTAGCTAGCTAACTATCACATTTTGATTCGTTCTATCCACAGTTCATTATTTCCATTGATCGTGATGTCGAGGATGATTGATCCACTTGCTCTAGGGAGGGTGGTAGGAGAGGTGGTGGATCATTTCACACCAACTGTGAAATTGAACGTGACTTACAATTCCAACAAGAGGGTTTCCAATGGATGTGAGCTCATGCCTAATGTCATTGTTACCAAACCCCGTGTTGAGATAGGAGGGGATGACATGAGAGAATCTTACACTTTGGTATGCCTTATATCATACTATTACATTTGTTTGCCCATCGAATACGATCCATTTGGCGTTTTATTATTTCCCTCTTTATAACAGAAAATAAGATATTCAAATCCGGTACTTCTCACTTGAGAGACCAATGATGATATCACTAAGTTATAAGGCTAATGGTGAGAGTTCAATATTTACAACTCCAGATCATAAGGTTTTGGCTACATCATTATATTTGCTACAAACAATCTTTCCAACGATAATGTACCAAATGTTTTGATTCATACATTAGTCTATATTTTCTATGTTCCTTAATAAACTATACATTTTTACTTATATGTTGAGACAAATTCAAGTTATGTTACTTATGAGGTTATGTTTTGTGATTATGAAGATCATGACTGACCCCGATGCTCCAAGCCCTAGTAATCCATATTTAAGGGAGCATCTTCACTGGTATGTCTTTTTTTCTTTTTCTTTTTCTCTTACTTGGTCATTATACTATATTTCCTCAAAAATCATATAATTTATCAAATGATACAAACATATACCAATAACATTGTGTATTTTCTCATATTCTAGGATGGTAACCGATATTCCCGGCACAACTAATGCTTCATTTGGTGAGTTTTCATAGCTTCAAGACTAAAAATGTATAAAAGTAGAAAATGTTTGTGATACATTTATAATTGCAATGGTGGTAGAATTATTTTGGAATTAAGTTTAATCTCATTGGTATGAGATAATTTATTTGGACTTAAACTGTGCAGGAAGAGAAATCGTCGAGTATGAGATACCAAGACCAGTCATTGGCATCCATAGATATGTTTTCATCCTATTCAGGCAGAGAGGAAGACAAACTGTGAGGATGCCATCTTCAAGAGACCATTTCAACTCTAGGAACTTCTCTGGAGAAAATGGCTTGGGGCTTCCAGTGGCTGCAATTTACTTTAATGCTCAAAGAGAAACTGCTGCAAGAAGAAGATGACACGATACATTGATAAAGTACCTCACAAAATGACAAAGGACTAAGACATCTTAAATATAATAAAATGGTTGTTTTGTGTAATAAAATTAATTACTTAGACAATGATAGATTTGAATAAAGTGTGTGGTCCCGTTCTTTTTATTATAATTTTAGGATGGAGAGACCTTCATTAGAAGGTTGTGTTGTACTTTTATATTGTGGAACTTTTATGTTTAATGGGATTCTATTGCTTCTTCTTAGTCCTAGGTTTTTATAATGATGTGCCTAAAGCTTGTAAACTCCTCTAGTTTGCTAGGAAGATCATTTTCTGAATAAATTTGCCCACAAATAAATCATATTCTATATGAAGGGAAGTTGTATCAAGGTGCAATAGATGTCATCCTTTCAATAAGAAAGTTTCTAAATATGCAACAACCAATATAAATAAGGATATGGTACGAATCTTAATTATTTACCTTCTCCTAATTTCCATCAAACTATCCCCTTAAAATATTGACACGTGGAATTAATATTTAGATTTATAACTAACAATGATGTTCTAAGACAAGGAGAATTTAGAGATCCAAACTCAACTATTCACTTTATCATCTCATTTTATCATATGGTGCTTATTAATAAACAATGATCCATTCTATTAATATATAATACCAATTAGATGAATTCATTGCACGAATAACATGGTGGTTATAAATAAAATCGAAAATAAGATGAATCTAGTCTTTGAATGGAATATTTTTTGTATGCTAATGTTGTATCTTGCTTTATCTTCTTAACAAATTGGCCCTCTCAATCTTCTCTTGTTGCTGAGAGGATGCAAGACTACCGGGAATGTAACGTTTTAAAGCCCATCAAGGATAAGTTATGTTCCAGACATAAAATTTTTTGTACCTTTAAGTGGTATAGCAAATGTCCATCTTAACTTTTAAAGTATGAATCACTCAGCTTCCGCATCCTCGGTGGATGTCCAAGACAATCGCTTGCAATCCTCACACCATTTTACTCGATGGATTCCATTGTTGTGATGGCACAATGAAAACGAATTCCCAGTGTTCAATCACAATAATCACTAGAATGATCTCGTTTGTAAATTTGATCATCTGAATTACAATAAGAAAAAATCAAAAACATACAATCCATTAATAGTTGCATTATATTCCTCCATTTAACAGATTGCGAAAATTCACTCGGAGGTTATGAAGCACGGTTAATCTTATCAGCACCTGCCTGCCATTCAACAAGGACATTGTTGGATGCTTCAAAACAATGTCAATAAACGCTATCACATGTAAAAAAATGTGAAATTCGCAGCCAGACCCGCTGCATACAGCTACTTAAGACTGAAAACACCACAGCTGCACGTCGACACTCGAGAGGTGGAATCATATAAGCACCATTCAAAGTTTGCCCAACCACCCAATTTGTGGAAATTTTGGAACCATCCATCTTTCCTATTTCCTCCTAAAGCTGGAACCACATGTCATACAATGCTTGGATGGCCAAGCATTCTGTTTTCAGTTTGCATCAGGCTGACATATTAAAGAGCCCATAAATAAGTAAAACCTAAGAATGCATGCCATATAAATTTTCTACTAATGACATCAATGGATTATCTACAATATGAAAATCAATTACATCAGCTGCATAGGAGATACACAAGCTAGCATCAACTATGCACCGTATCAGTAATTAAGGCAAACATAACAAGAAAAAGTTTGTCCTCTTTACTAGCATATCACCTACAACGGATCTGTGGCTCTAAACATTTTTTTTTTTTTTACAACACCTTCTAAATAAAAAGGGAAGGGAGGGGGGGTGGGGGAAGAGAAGAAAAGAAAAGCTGGAACGGGGAAAAATGAACTAATATTCAATACCCAAAACCACCAATAAACAGGCATAGGAGCATGAAAAATAACCTCCAACCAAATCTCTGCCTTCGATATGAAGACCTGAGAGCTGTAGAATGCATCACTGTGATTAAACTAAACCTATCACATCAGGGTCTGCGGGACCCTGCTTCCACAAACATTCTAAGCATTTATCTCTGAGTTGCATTGATGTTCCCTGCTACAGCTCCTTCTGCCCCAAAACATGCTCGAACATGTAGTTCTCTCTACCCTTGTCCTATCCAATTTATCTTGTTCGGTAACCATTGCTTGAGAGGGGTTGGGTGAAGCCTCCTGTGTAGCTTCCTCTCCAGGTTCAAAAGTAGGGCAGGGGCCATCATTGCAGGTGCAGAGAGGAAGGGCAACAGAAGGAAATGGGCTACAAGTTACGGGGCAAAAGAGATCTGAAGACACTGAATTCACACGGGTTTTGCGAAAATCTGGAGTACAAGCTGGAGATGGGCAGTCAGGATCACATTGATGGATCATGCAGGGTGTACATAGGCCAAGACTAGCATGCATTTTTATTTCTTTAGCTGGGGATCCAGGCAACTTGACAAAAGAAATAATTCCATGCCTGCAAAGAGGGCATGGAATGGAACCAGGAAGGCCTGCTGTTTCTGGGGATATATTACTTGTTGAGCAAAGATATAGAGCACATCTTACGCAAAGCTCATGCCCGCATCCTGAAAGCATTGAAGGTCAGAAGATAAGTGAATAATTGGCAAGTCAATCAGTGCTAACAAATGTGCTTTCAACTAAGCTTTTCTTCCCCCACCACCCACCCACCACCCTCCTCTCGCTGTTGTGGGGCAGCAGGGAGGTTTATTGAATTCCTTTTTCATCAAGTAATGAAGAAACTAATGAAGAAACAGTTTTTTCTTTTTTTTTTTTTTCCAATTAATTATGCCACCAAATAGTCACTCTTTTCTTTCTCTCTTTCATTAGCAATACATTAAGATTTTCTTAACTTGAAAAGGATCAACATGGCTTCACCATACCTTTCTCAAAATTGTTCTCTATGTCAACATGCCAACCAAGATAAAAAATTTATTCCTAAAGTTTATATATATGTACCACCATTCACAGACTTCCTCTTTGAGGCCAAACCACTTTAACACATGGCAAGGCATACTGTCATTAAATATAACAGAGGCATTAACAGTGAATCTGACAAGGAAAATGCCACTCACTTCATAAAATATACCTAGATAAATTTTTCTTTTCCCAATGATGCCATTATGTTCCTGTACTTTCATATGTTAATAATTATTCAAAAACAGCAATGCTTTTCCACAAAATAAAGTAGCATGGAGATCTAATTTCATTTGTGAATCTAGATAGATGATATTTCAGTTAGAGAAGTGCTGGAGAATGAGGATAGAAGGTCACACCTTCAGCAGCTACGCTACATGCTCTTTCCAGGCAGACAGCACAAGTGTCATTGTCATCTGAAGAGGTTGCTGGAGACTGCAAGCCATTCTCTCTGAATAAAATTTAAAAATCATCACTAAGATTAATCGGAAAAGAAGGAAGAGGGAGTTCTCTATACCATAAATAGTTGGGGGAAAAAACATGCAATGTGATTACAATTCACTTTATCCAGTCACTCCAATAAAACCGCCAATGTTGGTTTCATTTAGTTGGAGCACTACTAAGTCCTCAATGATGGGGGCCATTTGTTAGCCAACTTTGTATGCAGGGCAACATGAGTGTACCGATTTAAAAATGGGGAAAATAAGAGTACCTAAATAAAAAACAAGGAAAGAAAGATCTCTATGCAAGTCAGTATGAGCATATGAGTATACAAAGGAAGATGCCTGAAGTTTTCAGTGACCATGATTAGTTAGAACTATTGATTTAAGCATTGAGCAATAGAAAAAAACAAAAAATGGGTCAAAAAATACAGTATTAGACAAAACATGCAGAAAGGCAAATTAATTCATACTTAAGCCACAAGTCAAAAAAGCCTCAAAAGCCATAGTCTTCCAAGATGGCACAGAGAAAAAACGGTCAAGGATGACAAGCTACTGTCCCAGGATAAATAAAATACACAAGCCATTGTAAATCACATGTTAGATTACTCTAATGATCACATGCCAAAGAATTTCAAGGAAACAATGATTGCACAGATGGCCTGTTGCAGTATTTGTGTGTTCAAGCAATTATGTTCATCTATTTAAGCCATTGTAAATCACATATTAGATTACTCTAATGATCACGTGCGAAGAATTTCTAGCAAACAATGATTGCACTGATGGCCTGTTGCAGTATTTGTGTGTTGAAGCAATTATGTTCGTCTATTTAAGACATTTTATAACTGGTGTGTCTCATCTTATGCACTTTTCAAAGGGCTTCCAGTTCAAGGAAGTCGATGACCAGGGCATGGGTGATGGATTGGTGAAACCCATATGCCACAGGAAACCAGACTAGTTGCCCACTGGTAAACAAGTCTCTATTGATGTGGGCCAAAAGATTTAAGTTGGTCATGAATATCCAATAATATACAAAGAGAACAACACCACCTATGACACATTCCAGGAAGCTACCGCAACTTTTAAAATCATTTCTACAAAGGCTTAAAATTGGCCGACTACAATTTAGTGCCAGGATGGAGTTAAACATTCAAAACTTCTTCCATATCCAATAACATAGCAATATCTTAGATGCTGCAAAATCCTTATCCTCAGATCATGCAACAATTTTCAATTTTTGGTCTTTATGCAGCATATTTCAAGATAAGGACCAAATTCTAGGGTCTGTTTGGATAGTCTGTTTTTCATCTGTATCTGTCTTTTTTAAAATGATATGTGTAGATATGTCCTATTTATATTTATATTTTATCTATATTTGATATATTTGATCTATTTGATCTTTTAATGCGAACTGTCAACTTTTTTTTATATGTACCTAATTCTTTATAAATAATTTGTTATAAAAAAATTTAAAAAAAGTGTCTGTATCTGTAATCTACTAACAAACACACAGACCCCTAATCTTAGAAAGAGGGTCACCAAACTAACATATTTCCTGACCCAAATATAGGCAATAACAAAGCAAACAACTAAAACAAGAAAAGGATACATAAAATAAAAAAAGGAAAAGAAGGAGAAAGAAAAATTGGTCCAGTCTCATCGTAAAAGATTATAAGCAGTGAAAAATATATTACATACTTGCTTTCTGAAAATCCAAAGCTGTACTGTAGGAGGTTCAACTTTAAACTACAAGCTACATAGGAAGATGGAACAAAATAGCTTGGTGTGCAATGCATTGTTTCCTCAAACCATATAACGCAGATGGTTCCACATAACTTCAAATAGTTGTCAAGCAGAGACAGACCTCTAGGTAGATATTCAACCATAATCATGGCAAAATAACCTATCTTGCTTAGAACCCACACAAGACAGGCTCCCTCAAAAAAAAAAAAAAAAAAAATTCTAGCTCTTTAGAATCTATACTTCTAGCAAAATTTATCCACAGAAGATGGAATGAACATTATAAATCCTCTAGCTTTATCTGTAATGTAGATATAAGGGTTCCCAGAAAGAGCAAGAGAATTATGCTCATTGCATAGGTCAGAACTGTTTCTCTCCCTTTCATGCTTTAACTGACAAAAGGGCAGAGTATACTTGGCAAATCATGCTTGAACCCAATCTCAAAAGTTCATCCAGGAACAACCCAAAAAAAAAATAAGAAAGAAAAATGCTTCCAATTGTCATGTATATATAAACTGTATAACCTCTTAGAAGTTAAGCTAGTTAGGAGGATAGATACTGTCCTGACTAGATAGTCAGTAGGTCAGCATAAGTCATAAGATGGAGATGATAAAATCAAAGCAGCACATATTCAGGTCTTCTTACTGAAGGAAGAAACTTTTGTATAGTAAGTCCAGAGAGTTAAACCGTAATTTAGAAAAGAAAGGAATTAAACTATGGAAGCACCTTGCTATGTTGAGAACGCTCATCAGAGGCAGGGATAGGTATTTTGATGCAGGAAACGTGGGAATCATTGCATCAGAACTAGGTGCTAAAAGTGGTTCAAGCCAATGACGACCCCACATTCTGGCAACATCAAGAGGAAGCCACCTGAAGGAATACAATAAATGGTGTCTAGTATAAACACTCAGGAACCGAGTTCAGCCTTAAGATTAATAGAGCACACTTGGAATGAATATTTACCCATTGCAATTTAAATTCATGCGACTTGCACCTCTTGCAATAAGTACCTATAAAACATGGAAACAACCATGTTCATGTAACCACGTGAACAACAATTTCTATTGATTTGAGTCACTTAATCAAAATGGTTTATGCATGGAATCCTTGAAGAAAACGAAGACTGCTAAAATTGATTCCATTTTCTACTTCTACGTTAGAGGCATTCCAAAAAAAAATCAACATAGTCCATCAGGGATATGAAATCTTGCCTGACAGCACTTTAAATTCCCTCCACATGCAGCATAATGTAAAGGAGTACTGCCAGCTCCTGTGGATTGAATAAAGTCAAGTCCAGCCAAAAAAAAGAAAAAAGTCAAGTGCATGAAATAACAAAAGTTGAGCTTTCTCACAAGAAGTACAGAAAAATCAGTACCGATTAAATCCATAGATGTGCCATAGTGGAACGTCACAGTTGATACATTTGCATGCAGGTCAAGCAAAAGTTGTACACAATCATAATAACCATTTAATGCTGCCATATGAAGGGCTGTGATTCCACCATCAGCTGCCTTATTGGTGAACTTGGAGAGCATACTGCATGGATCACTAAAAGATGAACATGGAGGAATGTACCCTAAATTTATCCAGATGGCTCTATGCATAATAAAATAAGTTAATTCAGGAGGATAAAGAGAAGAACAAGAAATCATGTACAACCTTCTGTCATATCTATTTTTCATGCTTTGCCCATCGATCTATCTCCTTCAGTGTGCCCCGTTATCTCTTCGTATGAAATGCTAGGAAGGAAGTCAGCAACAACGAGTCTTATACATCTAACATGTCATTTACAGCAGCAAAATGAAGAGCTGTTCTCCACTAAGATAATCCGCTCTAGTAACCTGCCTCATATATGGAAAAACCATGTCCATAACAAGAACAATCGGTACCCCCTTGATAAAGTAAACAGCACCAAATGATTACTTTAATTATGATCCTCTGAATTAAGATGCCTTAAGAGAGTGAAACCTGATGCAACGTTTCGAAATTTTTCAGACAAGACACTCACATTGCACCTGAAGAGTAGAAGTGTCTGGACTACTTCCCAGTGGCCATATCGACATGCTTGCATCAACGCCGTCTAAACAAGACCCAAAAAGCAACAATTACAAACACTGCCATCCTTCACTCACATCATAAATAAACCACAGAACACAGCATCCCAAATATACCATGTTCCGTTTCATATTCAACATATGCCCCACTACAAGACTAAAGTCTTTTAAACCACATCCCAATTCCCAACTCTTCAATTACCTAAAACTAAATTGAAGAACCATTTTCAAATCCTTACCTGCCCACAGTAGTTTCTAGAATTCACATCAGCACCATTCTCCAGCACAATGCTACGATCTATCAAAACCCACCAAACAAACAGCATAATTAGACCTAAAATTTACAAACTTTTACACAATTCCCAAAATGCAAAAGTCAAAAAAAAAAAAACTTTACGATAACCCATCATTGTAATCCCATGAAAGAATCAAACCTTACCAACAAACGAGCCAAAAACTTTGAAAAAAAAAGAAAATGAAAAACCTCGTTGTGTCCTTTAGCAGCAGCGAAATGTAATGGAGAATTAAGACCACCAAAAGTAGAATACTTCGCAAGACAAGGGTTACAATCCAACAACATCTTCGCTTCCACCAAATCGCCGTCTCTCGCTGCCGATACTAACCGTTCGCCGGACGCCGAACACCCAAATGAATTTCCCATTTTGGGACCCCCTCACCTTCCTCTCTCCTTTCTTTTTCTTTTGTTATTCTCTCCTGGGGTGGGGAGGAGAGAAGGTTCGTATGATGAAACTAAAACTCAGGCCAAGCTAGGGATTTCTAAACGGGGCCAGAAAAAAGGGATCTAGAATTCGTGGGATTGGGCATGACGTGGCGTATTTTAGGGGGGGGTTCGGAATATACAACGTTTAATCGAAAGATGATAACGAAAAATGAACGAATAAATGATTTTTGGTTGTGAGGTTGTTGGAGTTGGGTGTGGTTTACAGCTTTCAAGAATTAACAGCGAAGAGCCCCCGCTGCTGATCAGATAGAGATTGGAGATAGAGAAAGTGAAAGAAACGGAAAGAATGAGAGAGAAAGTGTGAGGGGGGAGTTGCGTGGATGATGCATCTTGACCCCCGACATTAACATTGACATATTTATATTGTCATTGTCAATGTATTATATTATTAGTCATATTATTATATTATTAAAACCACCCAAATCTTTTTGTCTGTTTCTTCTCCACTTATATTATTATTTTATGTGAAATGGAAGTCCCTCATATATATATATATATATATATTGTTTTATTAATTGAAGCTTAATTCTAATAAATCATTAAATTTTATCTATTATAACATCTTTTTATTTCATGTAGATTACATTCTCTATCTTAAATAAGTAGGCTAAATTTTAGCAAATTAAACTGTGAACACAAAATATAAAAAAAATCTAACATTTAAGATGATATATATTTTTAGCATATATTATAATTTATTTATTTTATTTTAAGTACATGCATCACATTGTACATCAAATACATGATAATATGTGATAAATAAAATTAGAGATACAAGTAAGAATAGCTCTATCTATGCTATTGATTGTGTTATATAATTTCCACTCGATGGATTTTTTTTACTCTCCAAGGATTTCTATATGTAATTCATATTTTATTTGAGGGTGGGGCTACAAACGAGCCGAGCTTTTTATAAGCTATTCAAGCTTAGCTTGGCTTATTTAGCTAAACGAGTTAATCTTGATTTAGAGCTCAAACTCAAACTTGTTTAGTTAAACGACACAAATCTAAGCTTGTCTTCAGGCTTGCAACCCAGCTCGCAAATAAAAGCTTGTGAGCCAAGCTCATGAACAGTCTATTAAAGAGTTTGTTCAATATATACATTAAATATTTATATTATGTTATTAATTTAATATTATAAATATAATTATATATGCTAAACAGGCTTAGACTTGAAAAAGCTTAATAGGCTCATACTCGATCCTACACATTCCAAGCTAATTAAAAGCCTTGCTCGGCTCGAGTCCATTAAAAAATAAATGAGTTGAACCGGAGCCGATAAAAACCCGGTTCGTTTGCAAATTTTTCTTATCGAAAATGAAGAACACTCAATTAATTTTTTTCCACTTTGATATTGGCCCACAAAATAAGCTCATTAGAAGACAGTTGCAAATACAATTGTATTTATAAATTTAGAATCATCAACTAAACCCTCAATTATTTAAATTTTATCAACCTTTTTCAAATTTTGCACTTGAAATGTAAATTCGTTTTCTGTCAAAATTAACAAAACTTTTATTTAACATATCTTACATGAAGTTTTAAATGCTTTATGTACCCAGTCAAACTTATACTACAAATTAGCTATCTTCAATGGGAAAGGGGGAAAAAGATACACAGACAAACACGCACTATCTTCATACTTTCAAGGATGACATGCAAACAATAATCATTAATCAAGAAGTATAAATGCTAATGAAAAGAGGCATAAAATGTAGTGAATTTTATAGATAAAAATTTGAATAAATATGACATTTAACGATTTGATTGTCTTGTATAAAATTAAAAAAAAAAAGAGCAAAATTTGTAGTGTTTTTTAAGTTATTTAAATGATTAAAGCTACAAATTCAAATAATTCAAGTTGAGATATCACACTATTAATCTCAAGCTTGATCTCAATTAAAAATTCAAAAGCTTGAATTTGGGAAAAAAGTTTCAATACTAATAACATGTTATGCTGATTGATTAGTGACATATAAGTACACATATAATTTCTCTACATGAATTGCCTATAAAAACTATGTACTATTGCTAGTGCTTATTTTAAAAATACTATCATTTGTTTGTCAGGCATCTAGACTAGTGTTTAGAATTTTGATCTTGAGCTTTACTCAATAATCTCATTTATACTTAGTATCTCTAAATAAAAAATATTCTTCCTATTAAAATTATATGCTCAAATTTTATTTAACAAACACATCTGCCATTTTTTTTTTCTACAATATTTGTTGTATTTTGACAATTTTGGATATCTATAACTTATCACTATCTATCACTGTTAGTCGGTGAACACTTACGAATTTCATTTATCAATTCTTCATAGTTAATTTAATAAAATAATACAATTTAATAATTTTTAGTTAAATAATATAATAATTATTAAAAAGCTATTAATGTGCTTGAAAAATATTTTCCAAAACCCAGCTACCGTGGGCCTAATGGGGTTAGGAATTAGGATTTCAACCAAGGTTGAAATTTTTGTTTTCCACTGGCCCTGTGTGGGTGGAACCACACATTGAACCATGAAAAGGAAAATTTGAAAGAAAACCCTTTAAGTGAATTATAAATTATTACACTTTGAAATAATTCCTTCATATTATTTTATACAAAAAAATAAAAAAGATACTGTTGGCTATAGTTTCACTCTGAATCAAGAGGTAGAAGTTAAAAATGGATTTTAGGCTTTATTTGGTATTCTATCTTAGAACTTAATTCATAAAATTTAAATCCTTGGAAGTTGATTGATAATTCATTGTTTGATAATTTATAAAGAAGGCACATAGTTTGCTATTAATTTATTTGGATTTCAAATATAAAATATTATTCCTGGTAATAAACCAAATAAGCCTTGAGTTAGAATGTCTGAGCAATAGTTAAATTTTTAAGTTGTAGGCCACTCTCTTGCATTTTCCCTTTTATCCGTATCCTAATTTTGTCTTATCCTTAATTTCACTTATTTATAGCCATTCCTTGATTTATTTCTTAAAGCTTAGTTTAGTTTGTCCAGAATTTTGGACAAAAAATATTTATAAACTTGATATTCCTACCGTTTAGATATTCCATCGTTCTTGCAATCATAGTTAATAATTGCTAATTCCTAAACTGCATTAATTTAGTTCGAATCATTTTGTCCCTGAAATCCTAGGTTCAATTCTTGAGGTCTAATTAGTTTAGATCGATAAGGGATACTCATAAATTACAACATGTAGTGCATAGAAAATGTGATAGTCCTCCTCTTAAAAGTGGTTTAATTATGCTATATTGCAATCTCTCATTAATTATATATTTGGCAAAAAAATAATAATGTTTACTCTCTAATTGCCTTTTGGCAAAAGTAAATAATTTCTATACTCCATATGTTAATATGGAGAAATTATTATATCAAGTCGGGTACTTATAATTTTCACACAAATGGTAAGATCTACCACTAGATCTTGCCAAATTACGTTGCACAAGTAATAAATGCAGCCATTTGTAACAAGTTGGTTTAAAAGTGGTAGATTTGATTTTTATAGTAGGTTAAGACTTGATAGAATAAATTCCCTATTTTATATCATACATGTCTTATATGTAATTGAGTGATCTAAATTTCTGTACCCTTCGTTTTAGGATTTATTTTCCTTTTTTTTTTATAATTTTGAAACCTGCGTTATTTTATTCTTTTATTTTATACTCACTGTATGAGCGCTTAAACCGTGGTTTTTAAAACCAAACAATCACAACTCCAATTTTATAAAAAGTGCATTTGAAGTCTCAACTAACCACTTTCTCCCCATATTTGATGCATTTTTTCTAACTTTTTAAAAAAATTTATTGTTTTATTCAAGTCTAAAGCAATAAAATATGGTGTTCAATTTCTAAGATGGTGAATTAATCGTATATAAAAAAAATAAATAGATAAAAATTACCCTTAATTTTTTTCTTCAAATTTTATAATCTAATTTTTATTTTTTTATTTGAGTTGTAATAGAGAGTGACATGCGTCCTATTTTTACTTTTTTTTCAAACTCACATGCACATAAAAAAAAAAAAGAGTAGAATCTCCCTTTTTTTTCCCGATAAACTTTTATTAAAGAATCATTAAAGTTGCACAACCTAAATTTTCAAACAAAAGTGTATCCGATGTGGATTAGTTACAACTTTCAACTAATATTTCGCTTTTCATGGTAAAATTAAAACCGGAGAAGAAATTAATTAGTTGTTTAATTTATTAGTTAGAAATCATCATAATTATTAATGGCATCATGATATAAAGACCTCCTCTACTCAAATCTTTTATTACATAGACACACGCGCGGACATAAATATTCACAAGCAATTATTTTAAATAATTGGCTCCGCGCAATTGCTAGATGCCGTTCATCGACTTTTCTTGCTTTCACCCTTATTACCAAAAAAGATTAAAAAAGAAGAACTTTAATTGTTTTTTCCTTTACATATTTTCCGTACACATGACTAAAAGTATAAATCAATTTGTCCATAAACATTTGAATTTGATTTAGTATCGACTAGGACATAGTTATACAATAGTTAAGTTGTTTATTAGTTCAAATCATTTAAATGATTACAATTCAAGTTTGAATTTTATGATATTTGAATTAAATTAGGTTTGCAAGCATAATGAATCTTGATTTAAAGTTAAATATTAATTGGATTTAAATTGATTTGGATATCAATACCAGTTCAATTGAAAGATAAATAGCCCTTGAGTTCAAATGAATTCAATTAAGGCAAATTGAACCTCAAGTTTAAATTTTGGAATTCAATTGAATTCAACTCAAGCTTGACTAATTAAGTTCAAGAGCTGATAAATCAATGATATTATAGCCTAGTGACGTTATAGTCAATCTCTCAAGTAAGATATATTGAGTTCAGATCTTTCCTCTCTTATTTGATGGCCAAAGGGGGGGGGGGGGGGGGGGGGGGGGGGAAGTTCAAGGTCCAATAGAGCATAATGTTATCTAGAGTCTAACTTGTATATGGTACCTATACATTGAAATTATACATATCATAAAAATTTTCAAATTTGACAAATAGTTTCTTATTGTCTGAATATAAGTATGATGTTTGAAAAGTCCCATATAGAAAATATATAGATTATATGAGTAATTTATAAGAAGGAAAAACCCATTAATATTTCCATAAGTTTTGAGTCATATACGATATTAAGCCTTTTAATGTTTTCCAAGCCATTTAGGTTTTCTTTTATCCGTAACAAGTGATATCAAAGTCGATCGTTGAGCTTAAAAATGCCATGTTTGGAAACCCCCAACCTCACTGTCCTCATGTGGAAAGAAGAGCAGGGGGACAATAGGCTGTAGTATCTTCTCTACAAAATCCTAAGTCAAATATAATATCATACGTATAGACCTCTAATGGTTCAAGACCTAGCTTAAAATTACCAGCTCTTAGAATGGCAGAATTGACATCTATCCAATGGTTCAAGACCTAGCTTAGAACTACTAGCTCTCGAAATGGTAGAATTGACATCTATCCCACAAGGCTAGGTCATTGAAAAAGCTTTAGTAGATAATCCCCACATGTAATATAGAGGTGATGATTAAGCACGAATCATTTTTTAATATGTATGTTGGTTAATTTAGAAACCATCAATTATGTTTTCCATATATTAATGGTAAGGTATGTTCTATGTAATGCCCTAAAAATAAGGACATTAAAACTCGCCACATGTCCTCCTCTTTTAAGAACACGCGCAAGGCTAAAAATCTAAACCACAAGTATACACAATATAAAACTTCATAAACTCTTATAAAGAATACCTGTTTAAGTTATCTCATAAACAAATCATTCGAAGAAAACACCTTGTTGGCATAAACCAAAGCCAATATACTTAATAATCCAAAAACTCAAAAAAAAATTATAACAATATCAAAGTTTATAAAAAGTAAATTTTCAAAACTTCACATTATCTTTCAAGTCTATCTTTATGATCTATAACATCTATAGTCAGCAGAATAGTCTACTCCACTAGCGTCTCTCCCTCATCCACGTAAATGTCGTATTCTGATATGTCATACATAACTGGATCCTTACCTGCTCCTGAAAATGATAAAAAAATGAGCGAAAACGTCCAGTACGCCAAACCACAAACAAAATGCAAATGCCACACAAATACATATATACATATTTTCATGCAACTAATCTAATATGACGAACACAATTTATTATCTTTAATTAATCAACAAACAACACAATTTAAAACTATAGTATTCTAGTTCCAAACCTAGAGTTTCTCATGACTCCTGAAAAACAAACAATGTAGAAAATAGGTAATTATAAATATATTGGTGTTGGAGAATCATCCACACACCGTGACCTCTGCCAAAACTAATCTATGGAATCATTTTTATGCAAGAGTCCACTGGGACAACCTCACATATAGATCATCAGAATGCCTCGTTAGTATCACACTCTGCATGGTCTTTACTAACCAAAGCCAAACACAAGCAATAAAACAATTTTATATGTTATATAAAATTAGATTAATTTGATATTCTAATCCTACACACACAACAAACATATCTAAACCTACAAGCACATACAACAAACAAGGTAAGGTCGTACCTGTATCAAATTCCAGGAACAGTACCTAAATCACCCAAGTCTGTTTTATAACATAACTCCTAATTCAACAGAACCTAATAACATGAATAATAATTCAAAATACATCTCATCAATAAACCTAAATCCATTCATATCTAAAACCTAAATTTCAATATAATATCAATTCTATACCTTTTCCTTAATCACAACACCAAAATCCTTCAATTCAACAAATCTCCTCAACCACTTCTCTAAACCCTAGAATTTCATTCAACACCATATATACCAGAAATCAACAACGACCATTTTTATAAAATCATAAAGATTAAAACTTTCAAATACTTACCTAAATTCAATGCTAAATCCTTTTAACACAAAACCAGATCTATAAATAATCAGGGTTTTCTCCAATCTCCCTTTAAACAATAGAAAATTCTAAGGAACTATAGAATTGTATATCTTAAAGGGAAAATGGTTATTCAATTACTTGATATGATCCTCGATCTTCCTTAAACACCCAATTTTCAGATCTCCAAGAAAATTAGAACCGTTTCTCCAATTCTTCTTCAAGACAAAAGAAAATCCTAAGATAATTTATAGATTAAAAGACTCTAAAGGAAAGAATGATTTTGATTACCTGAATTCGATCTTTCAAGATCTCCTTTGACCAACAGAACCAAATCTCCACACCTGATATGTATGTTTTTCAATTCTACCGTAAATCCAACAAACAAACTCTAAGAAATCTAATAATCCATAAGATCTTAAAACTAAAATAGTGATTCGGTTACCTGATCTGGACTTTTGAATCATTTGGCGGCTATAAACTCTCAGAGGATAAGAATCTAGGTTTAGGGTTTTGTTGGAGAAAAGAACAAAGAAAGAATATAATAAGGATTTTACTTTTCATCTTCCGTCATGTGTCTGTCATGTGATCAAAATTTCATTAAATTTAGACTTTGTTGACAAATTTAACTTTTATTTATATCAATGACACTTTTATCCTTCTTTATGTAATATTTTCTTGTATATTACATCTCTCCCTCCTAAAAAGAACTTTCGTCACAAAAGTTACCTGAATTATCAAAAAGTTTTGGATATTTAGTCTTCATTTCCTCTTCTAACTCCTAAGTAGCTTTTCGTTTAGATTGATTCGTTCACTGCACTTTTACATACTTGATTACTCGCCTTCTTAAGATCTGTTCCTTGGTATCCACAATTCTTACTAGCTTTTCAATTGTAGATAGATTCGACTGTATATCCAATGATTCCAATGCTACTATCTCTTCAGGATCTTTAACATACTTTCTTCGCATAGATACATAGAACACATTATGCACCCCTTCCAAATTAGGCGGTAAAGCTAATCTATACGCCACATTGTCTATCCTTTCTAGAATCTCATACGGTCCACATATCTAGGATTTAATTTACCTCTTAAGCCAAATCTACCCTTTGTTGGTGATATTTTCAATAAAACGTGCTCCCCTACTTAAAATTCCAACAGTCTTCTTCGCTTGTCAACATAACTTTTTTGACGACTCCAGGTAGCTTGCAGCCTTTGTCTGATCAATTTGACTTTATCATTAGCATCTTATATTAATTATGGTCCCAAGATTTGCCTATCACCAACTTCATCCCAATGGATTGGTGATCTACACTTTCTACCATATAAACCTTTATATAGAACATTACAATCGATGCTTGATAACTGTTATTGTATGCAAACTCCACTAATGGCAAGTGTTCATCCCAACTGCCTTTAAAATCTAGTACACATGCCCTTAACATGTCTTCCAGAATCTGAATAGTCCTCTCAGATTGTCCATCTGTCTGAGGATGATAGGTTGTGCTAAAAACCACTTTAGTACCCAAAGTTTGATGTAAGCTCTTCCAAAATCTTCCAACAAACCTGGTATCCCGATCCAATACTATGGAGACTGGTATTCCATGAAGTCTCACAATTTCCTTAGCATATAACTTTACTAACCGCTCCAACTTATATCCAGTTTTAATCGATATAAAGTGAGCTACTTTAGTGAGCCAGTCAACAAATACCCATACCCAATCTAACTTTTCTCTAGTCTTGGATAGAGCAATAACAAAATCCATTGTTATGTACTCCCATTTCCATTGAGGAATTGGTAAAGGCTTCAACTCTCCTGCTGGTCTCTTATGCTCAATATTGATTAACTGACATGTATAACATTTGGAAACATACTCTGCTATCTGTTTCTTCATTTTATTCCACCAATATAGTTTCTTCAAATCCTAATACATCTTATTTCCTCCAGGATGTATGGAATAACTAGAATAGCGTGCTTCTTTCAACAATTCCTTCTTAAGTTCTTCTTGCTCTGGTACACATAATCTTTCCTTGTACCTCATAACACCTTCTTCATCAACACGAAACTTAGGTGCTCTACCAATTTCCATTCATTTCTTTATCTAAAAAATGCTTAGATCTTCTACTTGTGCCTCGTTGATCCTTTCAACCAAGGTTGGTTGAATATGTAGATTTGCCAAACTCGCACATACTTGTTTGGTTACTATTTCCAGCTCTAACTTCCTCGTATCATCTATTAGATGTCGTTTAGATGTGATCATGGCTGCAAGATTTTCTACTGGCTTCCTACTTGAGGCATCTGCTACGACATTTGCCTTCCCATGATGGTATTGGATGTCTATATCATAATCCTTTATAAGCTCCAACCATCTACTTTATCTCATATCAACTCCCTTTGAGTAAAAATGTATTTCAAGCTTTTATGATCGGTATACACCATACATCGCTCCCCATACAGATAGTGTCTCCAAATCTTTAAAGCATGGACAACAACTGTTAATCCCAAATCATGCGTACGATAGTTCTTCTCATAGAGATTCAATTGTCTAGAAGCGTATGCAATTACCTTGCCTCCTTGCATCAACACACATCCTAAACCTTGGATAGAGGCATCACCACTTACTGGTAAGGCAACCACAAGGGCAAATACTAATTTATCTTTCAACTGTTGAAAAACAACTTCATAGTCTTCACTCCATTCAAACTTCACTCCCTTTTATGTCAGCCTGGTCAATGAGCTTGCAATCTTGGAAAAATGTTCCACAAATCTTCTATAATATCCTATCATTCCCAGAAAACTTCTGATTTCTGACACATTCTTAGGTCTTGGCCATTCAACAACAGCTTTCAGTTTCTCAAGATTGATTGATATCCCATCTCCACTTACGACATGTCCTAAGAAAGAAACTTGTTCCAACTAGAACTCACACTTCGTGAATTTTGCATACAATTTCTCACTTTGCAATCTAGTCAAAATTAACCTCAGATGTTCTTCATGTTCTTCTTTTGATTTAGAATACACTAGCACATCATCAATGAACACTATCACAAATAAATTCAAATAATCTCTAAAGACTCTATTCATAAGATCCATAAAAACTACTGGTGCATTGGTGAGACCAAAAGGCATGACAACAAATTCATAATCTCCATACCTGGTCCTGAACGCTGTCTTTTGAATATCTTCTGCTCTAACTTTCAGTTGATGATATCCTCATCTCAGATCGATCTTCAAAAACACCTTTGCTCTTACCAGTTGGTCAAATAAATCATCTATTATGGGGAAAGGATACTTATTCTTGATATTCACATGATTCAACTCCCTATAGTCTATACATAATCTCATGATTCCATATTCCTTCTTTACAAACAGAATTAGAGCTCCCCAAGGTGAAACAATGGGTTTGATAAACTTCTTCTTCGACAAATCATCTAATTGTACTTTGAGCTCTATAAGTTCTGTAGGAGCCATGTGATATGGTGTCTTGGAAATAGGCATGGTACCTGGCACCAAGTCTATACAAATTTCAACTTCTCTCTCTGGTGGTAATCCTAGTAAATCTTCTGGAAAAACTTTTGGGTACTCACACAAATAGGTATATGAGAAGATTCTTTCTTTGGTTTATCTTCTATCACCATAGCTGCCAAAGATGATCTTCCCCACATCTCATATGTAGGCAAATTTGGAGGTCTTTGCACTTCAAGTTTATAAACAAACTTATCTCCATCCTGCAAACTAAATTCTATTATTAAATTTTGACAATCTATAACAGCTCGATATTTCACCAACCAATCTACTCCCAATGTTACATCAAAATCCAACATATTTAACACTACCAGATTTGCAGGTAAATGTCTACCTCCTATCTCTATATCCACATTTCTACAAATTCTATTTAATACATATCCACTTCCCAAAGGTGTAGTAACAGAAAAAACTTTCAGACATATATTCAACATGCACACCACAACTAGATACAAACATCTCAGATATGCAAGAAAAACTCGCACCGATATCAAACAATACATATGCACTATGCAGGAGTATAGGCAACGTACCCATAATAGTGTCAACACTAGCATTGTCACTGTGCTAGAGAGCATATATCTTAGCCGGTGCCTTGTGTCCTTGACCAAAACTCTGAAGTCTACGAAACTGAGCTCTTGAGACAATTTGTTTTTCCATGTTCCTTGCAATCAACTGCCCTATGCCCTCTTTGTCCATGCTTGAAGTAGAAAACTTGAGGAAGAACTTTATTTGTGTTAACTCTGGGGCTGTGTTCCACCTTGCCACAAGAAAAGCAAGAATTCTCAATCAATTTGCAATCCTTTAAGTCATGGGGTCCAAAACATATGCTACATTTCTTATCAGCACCCTAAACAGCTAATTTAATAGGCTGTGTAAAAAGCCTCTTATTCTTGTCCTGGTTCAATAAACTAATAGCTAGTCTCTTCCCTAAGAATATTTGACTTCTCTGAGGTCCACTACTCGTCATTCTATTCAATCCTTATTCCATAGTTTTGGCTTTGTCGACCACAGATGAGTAGTTAGTCAAGTCTAGTAGATTCACTTGATATTGAATTTCAAGCTATAACCCAGTGATGAACCTGCTTACTTTAGCTTCTTCACTTTCCTTCAAAGGATCAGGAAGGAATCTCATCAATCAGTGTAGCTTAGCTTCATACTCCTCCACAGATATCTTGCCCTGCTGTAAGGTATATAATATTCTTGGAGCATCTTTTGCTTCACAATATCAGGTAAGAACTCCCTATAGAAAGCTTATTAGAGCATCTGCCAAGTAATTGCCCCATCCATGTGCCGCTTGGTGCTCATCCACCAATTATTAACTCTCTCAATCAGCAAGTAGGAGGCATATTCCACTTTCTTGTTCTCGGGTATGTCTAAAGCAGCAAATGTTTTCTCTAGTTTTTCCATCCAAAGTTGAGCATCCAATAGTTTCCCTAGCGCAGGCTCAAACTTGTATACCAAGTCTACAAATTTGTTGAGGCTCAGCACATCAGCTTGTCTAGCCCCATTTCCATTATTCCTCTTATTTTCTTTTCTCCAGGGCTCAACGTTAGCTTGTATTAGGTCCATATCATGCCTCATGGTTTGGTGCTGCTGTGTTACCATTCCCAGCAAGGTATTTATTGCCTGCATCAGTTGGGTTACATCTACAGGTGCTTGTTGTCCTGCAGGTAGAGGTGCTTGTTGTCCTACAGGTAAAGGTGCTTGTTGTCCTATAGGTGGAGGTGGTGGTAAATTTTCAGGTACTTGATTTAAAGGTGGTTGGTTTCAAAGGCGATTCTTCCTCCTGACCAGTTCTGGAGGAACCAGCATCAGGGACTCTTCTTCTTGGAGGTATACTAAGAGATTAAACATAGCATAAAAGAATAAGATATAATATACCATAAAGATCAACACAAGCTAATAAGATCATAACATAAATACTAAACAAACTTAACCCACCGTCCTAAAGAGTTCATAACTTAGATCTATTATGATCAAAACCTATTGCTCCGATACCAATTAAGCTGTAACGCCCTAAAAATAAGGACATTACAACCCGCCCCATGTTCTCTTCTTTTAAGAACACGCTAAGGCTAAATTCTAAACCACAAGTATACATAATATAAAACTTCATAAATTCTCATAAATGATACCTATTTAAGTTATCTCATAAAACAAATCCTTTGAAGAAAACACCTTATTGGCATAAACCAAAGCCAACATACTTAATAATCCAAAAACTCAAATAAAACTTATAACAATATCCAAGTTTATAAAAAGTAAATTTTCAAAACTTCACATCATCTTCCAAGTTTATCTTTATGATCTATAACATCTTAAATGTCAGCAGAATAGTCTACTCCACTAGCGTTCTCTCCCTCATCCACATAAATGACGTATCCTGATATGTCATACATAACTAGATCCTTACCTGCTCCTGAAAATGATAGAAGAATGAGCGAAAACGTCCAGTACGCCAAACCACAAACAAAATGCAAATGCCACACCACATACATATATACATATTTTCATGCAACTAATCCTAATGTAACAAACATAATTTATTATCTTTAATTAATCACAAACAACACAATTTAAAACTATAGTATTCTAGTTCCAAACCTGGAGTTTCTCATGACCCTTGAAAAACAAACAATGTAGAAAATAGGTAATTATAGGTAATTATAAATATATCGGTGTTAGAGAATCATCCATACACCGTTGCCTTCTGCCAAAACCTAATCTACTGAATCATTTCTATGCACAAGTCGACTCGAGACAACCTCACACATTCATCAAGATACCTTGTTAGTATCACACTCTGCGTGGTCTTTACTAACCAAAGCCAAACACAAGCAATAAAACAATTTTATATGTTATATAAAATTAGATTAATTTGATATTCTAATCCTACACACACAATAAACAGATCTAAACCTACAAGCACATACAACAAACAAGGTAAGATCGTACCTGTATCAAATTCCAGGAACAGTAATCTAAATCACCCAAATCTGTTTTTATAACACAACTCCTAATTCGACAGAACCTGATAACATGAATAGATAAAATTCAAAATACATCTCATTAGATAAACCTAAATCCATTCATATCTAAAACCTAAATTTCAATATAATATCAATTCTATACCTTTTTCCTTAATCACAACACCAAAATCCTTAATTCAACAAATCTCCTCAACCACTTCTCCAAACCCTAGAATTTCATTCAACACCATATATACCAGAAATCAACAACTACCATTTTTATAAAATCATAAAGATTAAAACTTTCAAATACTTACCTAAATTCAATTCTAAATCCTTGTAACACCAAAACCAGATCTACAGATAATCAGGGTTTTCTCCGATCTCCCTTCAAACAACAGAAAATTCTTAGAAATTATAAAATTGTATATCTTAAAGAAAAAACGGTTATTCAATTACCTGATCTAATCATCGATCTTCCTTAAACACCCACTCTTTGGATCTCTAAGAAAATTAGAACCGTTTCTCCAATTTTTCTTCAAGACAAAAGAAAATCCTAAGATAATTCATAGATTAAAAGACTCTAAAGGAAAGATATGATTTTGATTACCTGAATTCGATCTTCCAAGATCTCCTTTGACCAACGGAACCAAATCTCCAAACCTGATATGTATGGTTTCCAATTTTACCGCAAATTCAACAAACAAACCTTAAGAAATCTAATAATCCATAAGATCTTAAAACAAAAAATAGTGATTCAATTACCTAATCTAGACTTCTGAATCCTTTGGCGGCTATAAACTCTCAGAGGATAAGAATCTAGGTTTAGGGTTTTGTTGGATAAAAGAACAAAGAAAGAATATATAAGGATTTGTGACTTTTCATCTTCCGTCATGTGTCTGTCAAGTAATCAAAATTTCATTAAAATTAGACTTTGTTGGTAATTTTAACCTTATAATTTATATCAATTGACACTTTTATCCTTCTATGTAATATTTGCTTGTATATTACACTCTATTCAGGATTATGTTAGGACAAGTGCATGTCATACCATTTTTCAATTATAAATTGATAATTGATTAATGGAGAACAACACATACATACATACATATATATATATATATAATATATACTTGTTATGGAGCAACGAATTATATTTTTATAGTCTTTCATTTTTGAAATATTGACAATACATTATAAAAATGGATTGTGCTTTAAAATATGTTAAAATTGTTTTTATATTCTGTTCACATAATTTCTGGAGCTAAACTAAATATATAATCAAATATGAAGAAATTCTTATTCCAAATTTTACAACATTTGATTTAAAATGTTAAATAAACTTTACACACACACTCTCTCTGTCACGAGCAGTTCAACCAATTTGTTACACGAAACAGCCAAAAAGACTTCCCTTTTATTATATTTCTTCAGTATTGGAAACAAGAATCCTTGTTCCTTGCTATTCTAAAGTTTTCTTTATTTAAATAATTTCTTGTTCACATCAACAATCAATATAAAATAAAAGCAATTCGCTGGTAAATTATAAATTTGAAGGCAACAACCGACAAACCATCATGATTCATGCTTGTGCTCCAAAATAAAATCCATGAAATTATTGGATTCAATATAAAGAAGTATATGATTTTATTATACATAATATCTGCAAAAAAAAAAAAAAAGGTAGAAGTATAATTTGCGTTCCCTTTATGAAAAAAACCACCATTGCATCCTAACTGCTAAGTTGGTAACTCATTTACTATTCTGAAAAAAAAGTCTCAATAAATGTGATAAGCCACATGTCCTCTTGAATGGTAAAGTAATCGTGCATTTTGAATTAGTTGTGGAAACATATATAGTTTTATAAATTTTATTTGTCAATGATATTATAATCTGGTGATATTTCCTCAGTCTTTGATGTAAAATATATCATGTTTGAATCTCCTTCTTCTTATGGTAATAGTAAAAAAAAAAAATTATCGATCTAGAAAAATTTTATAGGTTTTTATACATATCATTCCATACATATGGCATATTACACCGAATAAATCCATTTCCATGATCCAACTTCCAAAAATTAACCTATTATGAAAATTGTTCTTCAACTAACTTAAACAAGATTACGTTATTCAATGTTTTTTTATTCGCAAGTGAAAACGATGGGCGTCTTATTTGAATATACGATTCCTTATTCTTATTGTTTCCTGCTTCTTGAACGAACTCCGAAAAGGATTTTTTATTTTTTATTTTTAGAAAAAATTTGGTAAGCAAATGGATAATGATACTCATCGCTCATACTTGTCAAACACTCCTTGAAATATCATTCCACATGAAAACTAAGAAATAACCTACCTATGATAATTGAATATGTTATCGTTTTTTTTTGTAGAAGCTTATTAGTTTTCCAGTTAACCTACTCATGCAGTTACGACTGACGATGCGTCAAAACGAAAGAGAAAATGCTGGTTGTGACAAATCAACATACTGACAAGTGACAAATTAAAGTACTCAAAAATTACATGTGATGGTGCAGACGATCGAAGGGAACAAAAATATCACCATCCATTACTCATTTGCGGACACTAGAAAGCAATATTCTATAAGCCTATTGATTCTATAAATACCCAAATAATAAAATGAGCATAGAAAAATCTAATTTTGAAAGAAAGAGTAATAAACCCGGCTTTAAGTAATGTCATTTGTTAATCAAACTGTCCGTTTGCTCTAAGACATACAATATATATCAAAAACTTAATTTTTGCCCAAAAAAAAACATAGTTTCTGAAAAGCCACACAAAATATATATATAAACAAAAAGAAAAATGACCACAAATGGCATAGGAAACGGAAATGTTTATTAAAAGTTATAACAATATTAAAATTTCCTAAAATAACAAAAATAGGCTAAAGCAATAGCATTTGTTCGAAAAGCGACATAGATCACAAACAAAGCTTGTATGTTTTGTTCTCTATTGAGATAGGGTCATGAGATACAAAAATTCAAAATCGCTAAAATTATGAAATTGCTACTGGCCACATTTTGTCCCATTTCTCCAAAAATCCATTTGTCATTTCTTAGATACACATCAAAATATAAGTGAAGGATAGAAGTTTCAAGAAGTGAAAATCGAAGCCAATCTTTCGAGAGGAGAGGATCCATATTATATTGAATTATTCAAAGAAGAAGGTCCTACCATTATTTTATAAACAGGTTATATAGTGTTAGTTTAATTCAACGGTCTTATAACAATATTGTAACATGATCCTAGTATAACATTGATCTTAATTTCATATGTTAAAAATATGATTCTCTATTTTAGTTTGATCTCAAACAATGATTTCATCACTTACATGTTCCCCCCTGGAGTAATCAACTTCAAAGCCCAACAATTATTTGGGTTTAGTAATTTCTACGCCCCAAATTCAGAATGCTAGATAATCCTTTATGCCCCTTCAATTAAGGTTATGTAAAGGATCACATCATCGTACCTCCATTCTTAATCCTGCTCATTCAATGGATAATTTACAAAAAATTATATCATACTTAATTGATCTTATATGGTCATCTATAGTCCATATCACTTAAAATGTCCGCTCATCAATATAGCCTTTGATTACTAACTTTTTATGACACAGAACCGGATATGATTCCTTCCACTATGCTTGATCTATCAAATAAATTCAAAACTAAACAAAACCTAAGATTTTTCTCGTATTTAATAGACTCTCCTTCCTACACAGCCACCATGTATCAGGAATAAGCATTTGTGAAATGAAACTACTGTTCTTATATTTCCCCGCCCAGGTGTCTAAGCCTAAGGTGTTGTCATCGTAACTCTTGACAGCCATCAATAGACAAAAACTTTCACGGGTAATACCCACCATGCCTGGCCCAAAAATAAGGAAGAAGGGAAGAGGGGGGGGGGGGGGGGGGGGGGGCTTGTGGGGAGAGGAGGGGTAATCAACAATCTATTTATGACATTGTACATAAAAAAACTAGCGCTTTTTGAACCGTTTCATTTGATGTCCCAGCATAGGTTACCAACTTTGACCGACCATTATCCAAATAATTTTGATAATCAATAATATATATATATATTTATATATATGCGAACTCAGTGTGGGGTCTCATTTGACATCTAGTACAAAAGCTACCAATTACACCCATCAATACTCAACTAGAATTATGCCATATTGTTTCATGCATAATAATATAAGACTCTATTTGGATAGTCGGATTTTTTTTTTTATATATCGTATTTGTATCTGATATTTTTATAATATATTTGTATTATATTTGTATCATATTTTATATTTATGTTATATCTGTTTGATCAATTTATAAGTAAACCTATCAGTTTTTCATTGATATCTATTTCTTGATAAATATCTATTTGAAAACGATGAACATGTTATGCCAAAATGATCAGAATATAATGCAACAAACAGACAATCTATTATGCTATCTAATCATATGCGCAAGTAAATTAAAATGGTATCATTATCTCTTGATTCTTCAAAGTGTAAAACCTTCTCTTTTACACTTACTTTTTTTTTTCCTCCTCATTATTGTTAGATGGGAATCCGCATATTGATGTAAATAGCTAAACTCACAACAAAAGAGTTTTTTTTCCCCCTTTTTATCAAAAATAATTCAATAATATAAAAAAAAATACATCACTAATAAGTCTAGTTGATGGGAAGCCCAATCAACAAATAACAAGCTATATAAGTGAGATTATGGCTAAAGAATCCTTAAAGTAGCTAGGACTCATCCTCCTTTTTGGCTTGTGTTGCCACCCAAGAAACGCGTTTGCTTCATTTTAGCCAAAAAAAACAAGCAACGGGAGAAAATGTTATTAATAGCTATAACACTCTTAAAAATGTTCTTAAACAATTAAACATGTTCTTAATACCTCTACTGATTTGGGGGTGGTACAGTGGTTTTAGCCCTCTCTATTCGGCCCTTTTTCCATTTATTCTTTTCGTTTTTCAGTTTGTTTCATTTAGTTTTGAATAAATTATATAAATCAACTCTAAAAACTTTTTTTTCTTCTTGTCAAAGGCACAGGCCGTGCATTTTTCAAATTTAGTCATCAGGTTAGGATCTACTTGAATAGTCGGTTTGGTTTTATTTTTGAACCAAACTGATATTGAACAAATATAGATATGATACTGATGAAAAACTGATAATTTTACTCATAAGCTGGCCAAACTGAACTGATGCTAAATTGATATTAATCCGATACCAAAAAATTACTAATACAGATAAAAATCTAACAATCTACACATACCCTTGGTATGTTGAAAATATTATATTATATGCAACGAAACAAACTGCGCTATTAAATTCTTTTATTGTCACTGCTTTACACATTGTCATATAAGCACTATACATCAAATGATTTATGATTTCTAAATGTTTAGGTCCAAAGTCAATTTTTCCATCCAATTGTGCAGCCAAGTCTAGAAAAAGAAAAACGATAAAACAAGAGACCATGCGTATTACAGGGGGAGATGCTCAATTTTAACATTGAAGTCTTGTGTAACTATAAAACTTTTAGGGGTAAATATAATTGATGTAATTTATCGCTCTGTATTAAAATTTTCAAATTTAAAAAAACATTTATCACTTGGCACCACATGCTACGGCATGTGGAAAGAAATTATCAAAGTTTGTAAATTAAGTGACATAGCATGTATAATGGAGGTCCTTAATACAATTTTATAAGCTAAAAATTTACTTTTTTGAGATTCTTTAGTACTACAGTAAGATCCTTAAATTTCGTTTTTCTAAATTTTTAACAAATATGACAATAAATTAATAGAAAATTGAATTGATAATATTTAAGGTATTAAATGAGACTTAGAGACCCTAAAATGAACTACCTCCAATGAAGTATGAACTCATTTTGCATTTGAGCTTTATTTGATTTTAAAGAGTAAAGTATTTAAAGCTTTGTATTGTTTCTGTTATCTCCGAAACTTCTAAGAAGTCTTCAATAAAGAAACGTGATTATATATGTATAAAATTTTTGGGTATGATGATCTCCGTGAAATCATATGCTAAAGATCAATGGAGCATGTCAAACTTACTTAATTTAAAAGTTATCTTATGGGTAAATCTCACACTTAGTATATGAATTTTACCAATTGATACTATTAATTACCTAAAATTTAAAGGTATCGATTTACTTTCTACAAGCTTTATGGGATAATTTATAATATCTGAGTAAGATAGTTAATTATAAATATAGGCAAAGATTAGATAACTAATTATAAAATTTGACCAAATTTAGGTAACTCATTGTAAAAAAAAAAACAAAATCCATCCATATATTATATTGATATTTTAAATTCTCAATTAGTGATATTCAAGTATCAAATATGACATTTTAATAAGTAAACTATGAGCCAAAAATTAATGGCCGATCTTTTTGACTATTAGCCTACCGAGAAATTGAGAACAGATGAGTCAGCCTAATCACCTTCGTTTCGAGTCTACCAAAACAAGTTTTCATGAGCCATTCCCGGTGCAAACTTTCAACTTGCTGAATGCTGTGAATTTAAGAAATCAAACTGAAATAAATAATAAATTAACTGTGGACGTAGCCCTATGACTGACCCTCTACAGTCTACACGCGTAAGAGACGGCTGTTTAATTCTGACGTAACTATGCTTTATGCCAACGAGAAAAAGTCTCAAATTCCAGCACGCAAGTCGCTTTCTTATCGATCACACCGCGTCTGTCAAGTGGGCTAATATTTATTTATCTTTTTGGCCGTGTCAAGTGGGTCGTAGAAAACATTATTTGTTTATGCTTTCGCATGTATTGCTTACATATTTTATTTTATTTTTTTTATTTATTATGATACAATCCATTTAGAGGGGACCAGCCTTTTGAAATTGGATACCGTCAGCATGTCTTTTTCTCATTGGAAGCTAAGATCCACTAGATGATCCGTTCAACACTTTTTTTTTTGGTAAGATATGAGTACAACTATCAATTTGTGTCTAAAATCCATACATAAATATATAGAGAGTGAGAGAGAGGTGGATATGGGCACAAATTGAGACTGGGTTATGGTTTAGGTCGGCATTAGAGAGTATGATTTGTCAGCCCAATCTGAGCATATAGATCATGATTTATTGGTTTTCGATTATCAAGTTGGTCCCAGTTTAAGATTATCCATCTGTTGGGCAAACCGAATCTTGCCATGTTTAAAAACAACAAAGGAAAAAGGAAAACAAGAAAAGAATAGTGGGAAAAATAAATAAAATTAAAAAAAGAATGATTAAAATATTTTTTAAATGAATAGTGAAAATATTTTTACCTATTTTCAACATTTATCGCGTTGTTATTATTAGCAATATAAGTAACAATAAAAGTAAGCTTAAGGAAAATTTTGTTTCTTAACAACGTGGGACTCTTATTTTTATGGGACTTGTTTAAATCTAATCCTTTTTTTTTTGTTCCCACATTACTAGGTTTAAAACTAAAAGTTGGGAAGCTTCTACAATATTGTTAACGAAATCGTCCAGTCAACTATCTAACCATTAAAATAAATATATAATTAGAATTTTAATTATTTTAATGATTCGATTACGATTGAATATAGTGTGAGCCATTGGATAGTGACGAGACTGGTTCTGTCAAATTAATGATGAGACCATAAAATTTCTCCTAAAAATTGATGTGTCTGTATATAAACAAAATCACATTTTAAAACAATTCTTTCAATGATTAGACTAGATATTTTTGTTCTTAGGACTAATTTTTATTTTAAGCTAAAAGTTTTTTATAGTTAATTTTGAATTTTATCTTTATTTTATGTTTTCACGTTTTTTGATTTTATATTTAGAAAAAAAATTCAACTATTTTTTAATTTTTTTTCAATTAAGCTGTTCGATGGGCCAAAAATCAATCTTTGAACCAGTAGGAGGCTCAAAACCAACCCAATTCACTTTCGATCGAATTGGTTTTAGGCCACCCAGACGGATCCGTGACCCAATAGGTTCATATTGGTTGTAGTCTGTGTCCAACTCTAAATGTAGGGCTTTAATTAAAGTGGCAATGCATATTGGTGTGGTGATTATGACTCATTTGGTTTGGTTTTTATTAAAAACCACACGAAACCATAATTTATGATTGAAATTTTAAAAGTTATTTTATTTAACAGTTTGATTTGGATTAAAATTTTCTAAACCTTATAAAATGGTTTTGTTCAATTTGAATTACGTATTAAATCAAAAATCTAATTAAAAGAAAAGCTTTGTTCTATTCTTTTGCTTTATTGAATTATTTAAAATTGAAAAAAAAGAAGAAGAAAGATTTCTATGAAAACAATTGATACATGTTGCTAAATATAAACGTCAAACTGTTTATTTTTTGGAGGGGTTATAAGTAAAAATTGATATGAATATAATTGCATTATTGTTGCAAAAAGGATATGGAAATATATATGTATAATTATTGTGAAAATATATATAAAAAAAAAGATTACTTTGGAATTAAAAGTTGCTCCACAAAATTCAAATTGCAAATCACAGTGTAATACTTCGTAAAATAATTACAATCCAAAGTTCCGTATGAAATCATTAAATCACAAGCTAATCATCAATCAACAAAGTACATTGATTACCTAATACACAATAAGCTATAATTCATAATCCTTCACAAAACTGCCCATTCATAAACAAAATACATTAAACAACCAATAAATAAAAGAGTTTAACGTATAAACAAAGTAAATTTGACCATTAAAATAAATATAGCAAATAAAATATTAATTATTTAGAGATTCTATTACGGTTGAGTATGGTGTGAGCCGTTAGATGGTCACAGGACCAGGTTAAAAAGATTAACTAAAAAATAATATTAATTCTTTAATGGGAGAATATATCTTGAATCCAAATAACAATTAAAAAAAAAAGAAGAAGTAAATATTAATGATATTTATAATATAAATATCATAATGGAATCATAAGAAAAATATATAACATTTAATCAAGCATCATAGAAAAATTATCGTTATAAGTAAAATATTTTTATGTTTTTCTAAAATGGTTTGGTCTAGTTTTATGAATTAATTTGATTTTCCTTTCAAACAACCGTAAAATTGCATATTGGTTTGGATTAGAAATTTTTTTAACTATAATTGCTTAAGGAGACATTTTTTCTATTAGTTTGATTTATGGATTTGTTCATTTTGGTCGATATTTTTGTCCATTCCTAACTTGTGTCACATGAATCTCGTGCTTTACACATGACCTCATATTAATGATGACTACATGAGACTTGTGAGATGATTTGGAGAGGAGGGAGGAGGAGGAACAACAGTATCAGTATCTCAAATAAATAAGTGATAAAAAAGTGAGCTTAAGAGTGCCTGCATGTCGACCTTGTAATTTTAAACAACTGTTGTTTGATACTCGTTTGATTTGCCAATTTGATCCTTCTCTAGAATGTTATTTATTTTCTCTATATAGAAGTTACAAATGAGGAGACAACTATTAAAATTGATGGTTGAAATAGAGTAAAGCTCATTTCATATTTATCCCACATGAGTTTGCTATAGGATAAAACCAATAACCACATTTTTAATGCATGAACACTTGAAAGAAATTAGATGTGGATAGTGATATAATGATCCCAATTCCAAGCCCATCAAGATAAATTTTCTTAAATAATCCCAATAAACAAATCACTTGCTGGACCTTACTGCTAATAATAATAATAATAATCCCTTTACTTATATTACTCTTCGGATTAACGAATAACATCACATCTATTTGGTATGTAATATAACAATAAAACAATGACTCTATAAAACAATGACAATGAAATATATGATTTATTTTGTGTCATCATACTGAGTTGGATATATATGCATCCAATATTTTTATGGGGTGTGATATGGTCTATAAGCAATCCGGTTGTTCGTGATTTTAATTTTAAAAAATTGAGATAAAAAGGTAAAAATTATGAACTTTCAGTTCATTTGAAAAAAGCTGAAAAAAATTGAATTTATTAATATAAAACTATTTCTAAATCTAATTATCACAAAAAAAAAAAAAAAACGTTGTGGAATAGAAATCTAGTAAGAAGAATAAAACATAAAATATAGTGCCACCTTGTTAGGAATTAAGAACTTTGAAGTTTTGTGTACATCAAACTAGACATCTTTTAAAATATTTTTTTATTTTTTACATCAATACATTAAAGATCGCATATAAGAAAAAAAAACTTTTTATTCACATGGAAATATTTAAAATTATGACCACTTTTTATTTAATAATATAATTTTAATAAATTTTATGAACTATATCTATTCAATTTTATGTATTTTTTTTTTTCTAATGATAAATTATTATTTCTTTCTGAATTACTATGGGAGACTTATTAGTAGACCTAGTAATGTCAACTTTGGTACACGAGAATAATTTGGAATGGAATGAATTGGAATAAAATGACATTCGGGATGAATGAAAGTGTACATGGAATGGAATTAACAAATATAATGTGTATTTCTCAAAAATGTCCTTAACAATAAATGCAAATAAAGAACATGTGATAGGATAAAAGGGTAATCAAACTATATATAATAATAAAGTTGGAATAGAATCATGATTTGCCTTGGTAAAGTTGGAATCGAATTCTCCTTTAATATGCATCCAACCATGGGGAATAGAATGAAACTTGGAATCGTGATTCCATTTTGCGTATATTCCTACATACTAAACATGGCATTAGTCCAGACATGGTTTATGTCATGCCTTAAAAAGGGCCTAGTATGATTAATCTAAAGCTATCAACCACGTGTGCACCCTGTCACGCTCTGAGGGTACCCTAAACGTGGTAATCCACCGTACACAATACTAAAGCCTAGGAATGACTACCTCAATCACGCAAAGGCTTCTATCATGTACAAGGCATACATCACAACCAAGGGAACGCATCGAGTAGCGCAATTTACATTGATAGTAATTAAGTAATAAAGCAAGAATACTTATCATAAAGCATAAACATGGTAAATTATAATGCTTAGGGATATATTCCTCTATTGTCTTCAAATCAAAATAAATACACTTCTTAAAATTTCCAAAACACCAACATAGCATACATTACATATAAAGAACCTTACAATACAACTTCATCTTATGTTCCCATTGCCTTCATAAAAGTTTAACATCCTTCAATGACTTCCTTAATGTCATGATCATTGATTTAAGCCACGGGTATACCTATTTCAATAAAATCTATAGGGTATAAGTTTACAACTAGCTTAGTGAGGTATTCCTTTTCATTCGCACCATGATTTCAACAAGTTCATTTAAATTTTCACACATATGCATGCATACAATGCAACAATCACGTGATTACTCAAATATATATAGTTATCCGGAAACTATAATATAAACGGATTTATCCTGCCGTATCGAAGGTTGATGAATCGGTGTTGAAGGTCCATGACCTTCTACTGCTAGTCCCCTCCCCACCCAAAGCGTTCGTTGGCTCGGCTCCGAACCTAGAGTTGCATTCCTCGGGTGATTTGGGTTCTCTAGAAGGATCATGGCCCGTGACCCACCACGATAACAGCCAATCCAACTCTACGAGTAAAGTAGCAGCTTTCCAGAAGAGATGTGACTCAATGGATGCTATGGGTGAATGTTTTATTTTCTTAAGCCAAACCTTATTAATGTTTATAGAGGCGATTAATCAACTTGGCAAGCAATAAGTAATCATATAAGTAAGTAAACAAAACACTTAAAACAGACAATTTGAAGTTACGATCTTCTTAATTCTCATTTCACACATAAGAATAGATCACATATATATACATATCCCGGATTTCCCATACATATCCATTTTATCTTTTCTTAGTATATTAATGCTACTACTATACAAGCACAAGCAAGGTAACAAAATTAAGAGGAGTAATCACTCATCCATTTCGCAATCTTCTTAGTCGTAGAATTCCAGAAGGGTAATCTCTATCCTTCGTCATCTAGACAAAGAAATACCTGGGATGAGCATTTCGTAGAAAATTCTACTTAAACTTTCTAATTCTATTTCACTATATTTGTCAAAATTGAGTATAATGAAAATTCAATTTAAAATGCCATAACTTGCTCATTTTAACTCAAAATTTCGCATATAATTTGCCGTTTTCTACCTATTCGAAAAGTCTATTCATTTCTAAGGTTATCTTTGTCATATAAGGTCATTTGGGTTCCAAAGCCGTAGGGTAGAGATTCAAAACGAATTTTTCTAGATTTTACGAAACAATTTTCAACTCAACTTCATTCAAAAATCCTTTGAGAAAATATATTAATTATATATATATATGATTGATAAATCCCTTTAGTATATAGATAAGCTCACTTTATATGCAAAAATTCCAATGGTAGTGTCTTAACAATTTATTTCATAAAACAATTCATTTTGAAATGTTAAAACTTATCTTAACAAATTTCCTTTTCATGTATTTTGAAGAAACTTTATATTTTCCTAGGTTATCATAAATGAGTATATGTTTATTTTATTTTCGTTATTCCCTTTTTCCAAATTTAGTAAATTTTCTTTAACTTTGGTCTTTTATAATTTCTACTTCTAGTGATAAAAGATCAAATAATCAAAAGTCTATTAAGTTGTTAATAACCTATTTATAAATTTGCTTTTAGAATGCTTTTAGAAAATGAGTATTTTTTTTTATATTTCTTGTTTAAAATATAAGTTCTTGTTTTCTAAAATTTAATATTTTATTTCCTCTACAAATTTTATTTGAAAACAATCCTTTTTATTGATAAAATTCTTTGTTTTTTATCTTATCACACTTGTATTCTTTGGAAATAAGTTCTTTGTTTAGAAACTTGAAAATCATTATTTTTCTAAGTGGGTTTATAACTTTATGAGTTAATTTTATCTTAACTTTAAAAACTATTTGTTTCTTGGTTTTATTATGGAATTGAAAAGAGTTAATCTTAAGCTTTTGTGAAAACTTTGAATACTAACAAATTATTTTACTAAAACTTAGGTTACCATAATATACAAAGAAATTATTTATTTCTTATTTTTCCTTTGTAAAGCTATCTTTGTTATTTGAGAAAACTTTGAGAAAACTTGTATTACTCAATTCTATGTTGTTGATAATAGCTTCATTATTTAATAACAAGCCACTTAATAGAAAATTTACTTTTAAGTTTCTTTAATAAAGTAAAATTCTACTTTTAAATTTAGTTGAGACAATATCATCATGTAGATGAAAGTATTATGAGCATCTAAAATAATAAGAATATGAGAAAAATACTAAAAACAAATAATAATAAGCAAGATAATAAAAAAAATATCAAGTATTTGAAACCTTAGCTTCATCAAGGTATCCTTGTCAAGTATTGGGAGCCTTAGCTTCATCAAGGCATCCCGAGACTAAGAATAGACTAGTCCCAAAAAGAATAAAGAAAAGATTGTTTTGACTTGATATGGACAAGTTTAAGACTAGAAAGACTAGTCTTAAAAATAACATGAAATAAATAAATTACAAGGCATGAAATTAAATAAATAACAAGTGAGCTTATATGCTCTAAAGATTATATATAAATACAAAATATTTAGTTAGATATGAATAAGAAGTTAGCATAATAATAACAATGATAATAACAAATAATAACAACATATATAATATCAAGATAATAAAATAGAATTTTCATGTGTAAGAATAAAACATGAACATGTTGTTGTTTTTACTACTCATGTGAGTTTCAAAACAATATCATTGTCATGTTAAGTTACATGACATGGATAAACTAAATGGTTGGAAGAAATTTTACCTAAAGTGTTTATGTGGTATGAAGATGGTAGTGAATGTATGGCTATGTGGTTATTGAGAAATGGTAGTTGTATTGTGTATATAGAAAATTTTGTGAATATTTAGTGAAAGAGATTTTTTGTAGAGGAAAATTTTGTGGGAGTATTTATGTAGAGAATTTGAGAGAGTTTTGGTAGTAGAATGAGTTGTGTGAAAAAAATGAAAGAGGAATGTGTATTTATAGAATTTTGGAGTGAAAATTAGACGTAATTAAATTAATTGAAAAAGAAAATAAATGAGAGTGAAGAGAGAGAGAAGTGGACGGCAAGAGAGGAGGAGAGAAATTTGATTAAAAATTAATTTTAGAAGAAAAGCATAAGAGAAGTTTAGTAATATGTGGTGTAGAATTTTTATGGGAAAAAAATTGTAAGAAATAGGTATGTATGTGTAAGAATAGGTAGTATAAAAATTAGAGATAGAGGAATAGTAATAAATATTAGAAAAATACTATGAATAGTAAATTAGACAATTAAAATACCGGTAAATAAAAATAAATATGTGTATAAATGCAATAACTAAATTTTTAACTACCGAAAAATTCTAAAAGTGATATTTTTGAAAACCTTATATTTTTACGAGTCTATTGGTATTAACGAAATATTTTGCCATCCAGTGTACCGGGGCACTGTTTTTTAAAACTGATCCCGTTCAGATTCGAAGGACATTGGAATTTTACGAATATGATATTTTAAGCTTCCCTATATTATTGCGAACTATTATCAATAATTATTTTCCATTTCGTTGTTTAGGGTTTAAGAGCGTAGGATTGCCGGATCTTAAACACTAGGATTTGTTATAAGCTTTGTTGACTTTTAGGGTTCTGGTTTGACTTCCGGTTTTGTTAAGTTATTTGTAAGTTTATAAAATTTTGGAGTTTTACCCGTATTATATTTTTGGTTCGATATCTATGGTTTATCTTATTTTATTTGTGATTATTTAATATTTTTCAGTTCTCGAGATCGTTTAACTGAGTCTAGGATTATGAGTTGACTCAGTTTGACTTTTGTGAAAATTGAAACTTTTGATTCTAAAATTCATCGAAAGATTTAAAATCTTAGTATTTTGTTATCGAGTGTTATTCGGATATATCATCTTGATTTGCTTGTTAGGAATCGGATAGATGATTTGATTGATGTACGGATGTTGAATCAATCGATAGTTGAATTTTCTATTTCGTTTTGAGGGTTCTCTTTTTCTCAAGATTAACAATTCTCGTGTTTGATTTTATTTAGAATTTGATTTTAATTTGGGTCGATTTTTGGGGTTTCGATTTTGGTATTTAGACTTCTAGGATTGTTTTCTAAGAATTATAAAAATTTTAGGGGTTTACACACCCGTAACATGAGAACCATCTTGTAAGTCATGTACAAGACTCTATCTATTTATTAATGTCTATCATTTAAATGATATATTTGCATATAGTTATATTATTGGATTTCAAATATGGAATCTGATTTTTCACTTTCTACCAAGACCGCAGAGAATCAGTATCCCCTACCAAATAGTGAAAATGGGGTTTCAAACTTACGACTTACAAATTTCAATTGCTGCATAATTTATCTAATTTACATTCTAAATTTATCATAACCTATATTTCTATCTTCAATAAAGTCTGTTAGGGAAGCGCTCTTCATACATTCATAGCTCAATCCCAGCTAGTATTAATCCTGCACAAAAGGGTAAGCCAACTATGGGCTTAGTGAGATAACCTAACTAGACCACACATCAAACAAACAAGTTTAATTATCAAGCATATGTCACGCAACAATCAATCATATGTACAATACAAGTTTAGAGATCCAAAATCCAAACAGGATGAAGATTTATACCCTCTCATCGGGGTTGGGAAAGAGCACAATACTATGGCCCACTTATCCAGGAGAAACTAAGCATACAGAAAAACAACAATACTCACTTTAATTATCACTTTAAGTTTATCATATCTTAACATTCATTTCATATTTTTAGCCTTAGAATCTCTACTAAGTGTTAGTCATTTCAAGCAATATCATAAGCGGCGTCCTTTCTTTACCTTTTAGTTCCTATGATACCAACAAAACTAAGGTGATCTTGCAAATATCTAATAGCTTTTTGCCTACGTAAACCAAGCATTACCATAGATTTGAAACATTAATACGTAGTAGGCTGCTACTTACTCAAATGCTGTTTATGCTAATCGTGTAATGCATGTTCGTTTCATTTATGGTACCGGTAGTTTTTAATTAGGTTTAAGGTGATCATACAATTTACAAATATCAACGACATACTTCATACAGTAATTATCATATAATAGATTTATCACTTATAATAGAATAGTTTGGTAATCAAGCATACACCATACATCATGCAATATACCTGATCCCGTATGCGTATCAATTGAATATATTATTATAGGTGCAGCTATTCTACAAGCATAAACAATATGATAAGGTCAAAGTTACTCACTTATTATACTGACTAATCGTAATAATCAATGGGGAAATCCTCACAAATATAAGGTCACCTATTGAGATAAATAGATATATTCATCAATAAAACCTAAATTATATAATTAAACTCATATGAGTGTCTTAGTGTCCTATATTGGTATTTGGTTTTCTTCCTTTTGCTATATTGGTTCTTTAACGGTCCTATGATAATCTATTATTATTTAATATTTATTTTCATTTTTCTTTTCTTGATCTTATTTGATGTTTATATATTCTTATTGGGTAGTTGTATAATTCATATTTAGTAGATTGATATCTTATCATTACCATTATCATCACTTTTATATTATTCTTTGGTTAACCTATTATAGTAACGAATATTTATTTACTACTATTTAGTTTCGTCGTGTTTCTCTTAATATATTTCATATAATTATATTGTCATTTTTCAAATCACATTATTCATAATTTTAACTTGTTTAAATTTCCATTCTTATATATATATATATATATCTATATAAAATAAGTATTTTACAATTATTATAATTTGTTCTTATTTGTAAAGTATATTAATATTAGTAGTAATGATTAATATTAATAATAATGATAATATATTAATAGTATTAACATTAATATTCATTAAAATAATAATATTAAATTTAATGTCAATAATAATAATAATAATAATAATAATAATAATATTATTATTATTATTATTATTATTATTATTATTATTAACATTAATGATAATCTAAAAAAAATAATAATAGTAATATCAACAACAATAGTAATAATTATAATAATAATATTAATAATATTCGAAAATAAGAAAACAAATTTTATAATTTATTTATTTATTTATTTTTTATATGAAGTCGAGAGGAACACGGCTGGGTACATGGCCATGTACTAGCCGTGTTCTTCTGGAAACATGGCGCAATTCAATGCCGAGAGATACACGACTGGTTCATCCAGTCATGTAGTACTCGTACTCTTCTGCGGATGTTACTATTCATCATCTTCCTCATGTGTTTGATGTAATTTTTGATGATTTTTCACGTGCAACTTGTTTCTAACTTATTCCTAAGTGTTTATACATGATATACATATACATATATCATCATATAACACATCAACATGCATATAATCTTTGTTTTATGATAGTAAAGAGTGTAATTATGGTTTTATGGAAACTTACCTTATTTTGGATGATTTAAACTTCGTTTTTGAGTTGCTCTTGAACGTAGGAGTAACAAAACTTTGTTTAAACTAATGTTCTAACATATTACTATCTAAAAAACAAAGTTACTTACCTTGTTTTTCCTTTCCCAAGCTTATCGTTAAGCTTTAATAGAGTTGTGTGAGTGTGTTCTTATTATTGTTGTTGGATAATCTTATGCTTGATTTTAGGGTTGTGTTTGTATGTGATTTGAGTTGTTGTTTTGTTGTTATGGTCAAGCTCTTAAATGGCTATGTTTTATTTGCATTAACATGTATAAATATGCAAAGATGGAGTTCCAAGTTTTTGGGCGGAAAGTGATGTATTTCTACACCGAAATTTGATTGTCTTTCATGCATTAATTGTGCTGTCCACATGGATGATTCTAATCGGTGTGTGTGTGTGGTGTGTTGTAATTTTTGACTTTCATTGTGCATTATTTGTGCAAATTGAAGAGGATTTCAGCTGGCATAAATCAAGGCACTTCCCACCTAATTTTTGGTGCAATTTGCACCGTATATATACATATATATTAATATAATATTAGTTAGTTAATAATTATCTAGATTTTATGATAGTTTATTAAATCAAACAGCTACAAATATGATAATTATTTATGAGTTTTATATCAAAAAATTTATATAGAGTCCTTTAAATTTTCTAGATTGTTATTGAGTTCAACTTTGGGTTTAAAGTTTACACAATTAATTATTTTTAGGTTCTATCTCACCTGATTAGGTTTTTCTAAGCTTAATAGGTTAGTTTTCATTTTAGGCTTTAATAGCTTAAAAGTACTCTAACTAAAACAATGGTGTGATCCAAATATTTATTTGGAGTATAAATTATTAGTTATAGATCTTTTTATGTTTTTATTATGTATTTATAACCTTAACGGTTTATCTTTAGGTTATTGTTTTCTAACTATAAGCGTAATTGGTTATTTACTTTTTATCGCATTTAAAATCTTAACCAAGTTATTCTTATCTTTTGAGTTTTTGATACCCATTATGAATTCTAACTAGTAGTATTTAACACTATATAGAAAACTTTATTTTAAGATTTGAAACTATATATAGGTTTACTACTTCTTATAGTTTTATTCTAGAGTTTTTATTTGGTTATAAGTTTAATATCTATTTTACATTTACTATTCTGTTTATTTTACTAGTTAGAAAAATACTCAAGTTACACAAATTAAATTAGAATTTTATTCTCTATAAACTCAAAATATCATGACTAAAGTATTGGTGTAATTCAAATATTAGGTTTTAGATTCTTTAGTATTGATAAGTTTTTTATCTCTTTGCATATTTTATAATTCTATTGGTTTATTTTTAATCTATCTTTATATAACCAAGAGGTTCTAAAAATTTAATAGTCTTTTATTATATTTTCAAATTTAAAGCCAACTACAGCTATTTATTGAGTTATCGATCCATGTCGTAGAATCCTATTTTATGAATTAATTGGTGTTTGTAAATCTTCTAAGATATTATAAGGTTGTAAAATGTCAGAATTAATTCTGAAATCATTGTTTTATTATTTTAATGAATATGAGATTTATTTTCTAACTATTGAACTTTAAGAAAACTGATTTTATATTTTATGGTAACGATTGATTTATCATCGATCATCATTTTTTTGAAAGAATTCTAATTTTTCTAACTATAATCAAATTTGTTTATAGCTTAATAATTTTCTTAATTTGCGAAAAGTTAAGTTTCTTCTTTTTTTTTTGTCTAACTCACTTCCTTTTTTCTTTGTCTTTGTGAGTTTTGGGAATACCTCCATTCATAGGTTCGAGATCCGCGTCTTCTGTGACTTTTTATCATAGTTTATCATTATTCTATATTATATTTTTAATCATTATTATAATTAGGTTATGTAAAATTAGGGTGATTACAGTTTATGGGATAGGCTCAAGTCCCTCTCTTGCAAACCTTATTCAGAGCCAATTTCTATGTTAAGACTAGGCTATACTTAGGTTTAGAGAGATCTTTAATGTCACGATCCTTGAAGAGAAAATGAAAGAACATAAAAGAAATTCTATTAGTTCTGGCTAAAAAAAGAAGCCAAATGAAGTGTGATCATACCAGCCTAAAGGATAACTTAGTTATGTAGATTTGATTTTATATAGTCTTAAGGCTAGTTATGATTTTATTATTATTTATTTGATTACGATTGACTTCTTTTTTAGGATTTTGATATGGTTAAGAATCTTATTTTAAAGATAACAACTTTTCAATCTTTATTTTTTATTAGAATAACTTCAATATCCATTAAATTGAATTAGCATTTCCAGGAGTCTTTACAAGCTCAATCCCATCCAATAGGAAAAATAGATGGATGGTTCTTGGACCACCTAATTTTCGCTACATCCTCCATTAAGAGTGTGCCAAATAAGATTGTAGAAACCTTGTGGTTCCACATGCAGTATCTATAATCATATTTGGCATAACCTTAATAGAGAGTGCAGCCAAAATTGCATGGTCCTCCATCCAACAGACCTTATAACCCCATCATATTTAGCTCATCCCCATTGTAAGATCATATCCTAACGCTCATAATTACTTTTACTTGTATAAATATTTGTCATTGTTAGACAATAAGTGACATATTATTAAATATAACTATTGTATTTAGAATTGGTATGATGCTATTTATGTCTCTTTGATGGTGCGACTCCATTATAAATTAGAAGGGTAGTAAAATGCCATAATACTTCTCTCTTTATTATAATTCCAGTAATGTGATTAATGGTTATTGGTGTGAAGCCATAATTAATAAATCCAATCCTGTATGAGCAATCCAATATATATCATTTTCAGGTTATAGTGATTTCTTCACATATTCTTCTTATAATTATTGTTTTTATTAAATTTTCTAATCAATTTCAGTTTTTTTTTTTTTTTTGTAGCTTTCCATACATTAAGATCATGCTTGAAATTTGTGGTAGGATAAATTTCCTTCCTCACTGGTTTTACAGCACTCTTAGTTGGGACAAAAAATATTTATCATTAATTTCACTTTTAGGACACAATAAATTTTTTGCATGGCTGAGTGAAAGATATTTAAGTACTATATACTAATTGCCATCCTTTTATTACAAATTTAAGGGGGGAAAAAAAGAAAATAAAATACGTCTTATATTTACCAAGCAAATTATAACAAAATGTAAATATACATGTTGGTGGACAATAATTTGTCCAATCTGAATAACAGATGCACCTCGGTTTATGAGAAGTAACTGCAAGATGTGCGGCATTTAATTGAAGGGACTTCATAGTTTGATGTCAACCTCAACCAACCAGAACTAACTCCCATGTTGCTGGATCTTAAATCATACCTTGTCTGGAAAACATGAAGAGTCAGTCCAATATCATAGGAGTTCTGAATCCCAACGTTATCATCTGAAAATATACTATTATCATGACTACAACTTATAAGAAGACACAAGAAGTGGAGATTATGATGGGCTCGGCATAGGTACAAGATTTGCTCGTAATATGGGCCGAAACATTAGGGATTCTTTACATGATTAACTAATTAATAGACTTAAACTAAGATTTAAAAGGATGGAGATATCCTCGTTCTCATTGTACAATTCATGTTCTTATTATTAAATTGATTATAAAAATTAATATGAGAAATATTTTAAAAATTTAATCACAATAATTTAATAGAATTGATCCATAGAATTTTCCTCAAAAGTGGCTCTTACCATTTAAAAGGATATGCTATTGCTCATTCCAATCAAAAAATAATTTAGGATTAAATTTTAATTCTTTCCAAAAATGAACTACTTATTTCAACCCATTTAACTCATAGAATAAAGCCATCTAATCCTTACGAATTGAGTTCACCTACTATCTCTGCATATGTTATACAATATACAATTAACAGCATCTTATATCAACAAACCGAAAAAAAAAGAACAAACAAGTTCTCCTTATAATGATCATATATTATATAATTAGTGGGAATAAAGAAGTTCAACTGGATACATTTTTATAGGAGAGTAGTTTTAAAGGTATGAGGGCATGTACATCGGAAGTACTAACACTATTCCCTATGCTAAGAACACACTTTTCATATTATTAGAAATATAAAGAGAGAATATTAAGATATTTGTTTAAAAGTAATAAATAATAACTAATTGATATGACACCTTGAAATTTTGAATGAAAAGGGAAGGAAAAAAAAAAGCGATAGTGTTAATACACCACATGTTTGGATAAGTAGCGAGGAACTACTAATATTATTATTTCAGAAAAAAAAATACTAATATTATTATAACAAATAATGATGATGATGCATTATTTTCAACAAATTACTCATATGTCGAAAATTTCATTGGTATAGATATCTTATTAATCAATCTACATGGTGTGTTAGTATGTTAGCAACCCACATTAGAATCAAATCCAAGCCCACAATACTACTCACCCCTAAGTATATATAAGGCTGCTATAACATTACACTTTACACTCTTCTCTATCGTTGTAAGCACATGAAAACCCTAATCCTCTTTTTTCCACTTTTCTTAGGGTTTATTCCATTGAATCTCTAATGCAATTTCTTGCCCTTTTGCAAGATGAACAAGATTCCATCAAAGGAGATGATTTAGCCTTTCAAGTGGCTAACTCCAAGAAGGGAAAGAGAAAGAGAAGGAAGAGATCTAGTGTTTTTCTTTTCTTTTTCTTTTTTGGGTGTAATGGCCTGATATGCCTTTATGATTTCTCATTACTCTTTTATACTTGTTCTTTACATCACATAATAGGTTGTAGTAGTTACAATTTGCTAACTACTACAATTATATTCTAGCTGTATTTCTATTATTGTTGCTACTACTTAATTTTCGTTCAGTAATCTTTATGTCAACTTGGGGATCTTTGTGCTGTCCTAGACCCTTGTCTAAGAATTTTCTCCAACCCTTCAAAATCAACATTCTCCTTAAGTGTAATATACAAATAAATAAATCACAAGTGAAGGGTAGTAATGTAAAATATGTTGTTTAAGATGATATTTTTGTCATTTAACAAACGACATTGGACTCGAAGAAGTTGTTCGTGAAGAACATGAAGGGGAGGACTTAGGCCGACTATAAGCCACTAGCTTTGGTACGCAAGACTGCCAGCTTTAATGGGAGCACTGTCGGCTTTATGCAAGCTTTAGAGCTTCGGAAGTTTTTTCAATCAAATTGTGAAAGATGGTAGCGTATAAGGGAAAGTCGTCTAAATGTCGTCGGCTTAAGAGTCAAGACCGTTGTGTACACTATGCTAAAATAACGATAAAGAAATTTACTAGGCAGAGAAGTCAAAGAATATGAAAGCAATAGCGTATCACTTTGACATTCAAAACTTTGTTTGAGGGTTTGAAAAAATTTATGATGCATTTTATAATCAAATGTTTGAATTCGAACGTTTGAAATTTTTAGAAACAACAAACAATAAAAATGGGTACGATTCTTGGCACAACACATTTATGTCTTCCATGTATGCTATTATTCACAAACTCAAATTTTCAATTTCAAATACTGAGAAACAGAAACAATGTAAGCTAATAAATTCCACAATTGATAATGACATTTTCATGTGCACACATCCTCCACTCCCTCACATATAAGAAACTTTAACATTCAAATTTTGTAAATAGTAAAAAACAGGTGCCTTAGATGTTTTGACATCTGTAATAACATTTTACACTGACAAGTTTCAAATGAATTTGGTGAAAAATGTAAATGATGTTTGCGTTTTTACCAATTGCTATGTCCGTATAATGGATCTAACAGCAATTAAAACATTTGTTGAAATTTGAAAATTTGCATACATTTGGATGATATCATGCATGCTTGTTTTCTCTTTTTCCAACTTCGCTAAATATTGTCGCCGTGTCTTGGGTTTAGTTTTTTTTTTTTTTTTTTTATGTTTGCTGTTATGACTTGTCAGCTCTATGGGTCAACTGCTAGGTTCATGACCCCCCTAAACTGGCAAGTTTGGCATCTACTCACGATGACCTGCTAGACCTAGCCAGTCATTAGGCGGGTTGAAACCATCGAAGCTGGTTGGTTACCAGTTTGAGAATTAACGAGGCCGGGTTGAGTAAGTTTCTAGGTAAAACTAAACCCGTGATGATGTCTATTCCATTGATTTACATGCTTTATCTATCAATTATTTACCATCTAGAGACATTTATTATTAATTTTTCTAAATACTTTTCCTTTATGTTAATTTGTTTCTCAATATAATATATGTATTTTTTATTTTTTATACATAAAATATAAGAAAAACTTGAAATTATACAAATAGAGAAAATTTTATTTTTAAAAAATTAGCCAAATATTTAAAAATATGTTACTTTCAAGTTAACATTTTTAAGGTAAAACATTTTTCATTGACGATACCTTCCCTCAAAACATTCTTTTGATATTCATATCTTCCTCTTTCTTTCAGTGTAAATGAGAAAATGCACTAATACTTTCCTTTTATTTCCATTTCTTTCTAATTCTTTCCTTATTTTCCCTTCATCCTAATTTATTCATTCTTTCCAAAAATTGTTTGAATGATTGCCTCGATGAAAAAATTAAAACGGTAATCTTATAATATTCTTAAAGACATACTTCAGTATTTTGGTATGAAGTACTTAGCTCTAGGATACCGCTCCATTTCCTTTTCTTTTTCCATTTTTTAAATATTAAAACACAATTTTATAGTTTTATTGTGTTTATTGTTACCAATAAAGGAATAGTTTTAACTACCATCATGAAACAATAACATGATTTTCTAGATCTGTGATTATGCATGATAAGAGCTTTTTATCTTCATTAGCAACAAAAAGTAAAAAAAATAATAAAATCCATTATTAAGGGAAAACTTGATCTTTTTCTTATTTTATACACATAAGGTGTTGACAATTGAGCAACTCCAAACAAGCCATTCAATAAAGTAAATTTTTTAAAAGAATGCATTATATTAGAATACTACTTAGTAAGTTGTACCATTTTAATTCAAACTTACAGCATTATAAGTGTTCATAAGAGCATCTTGTCTTGTTGAATTTCTATAAGGTTTTTAAGGTGCCACATTATCATTTTAAAAACAACACCTTAAAGCGAAAGAGAGAGGGAGAAAAAAAAAGCTCTCTTTTTGGTCTTAGGGGAGATGGTATCAAAATTATCAACATATATATATATATAATATAAATTCTAAGGAAAAGATAAATTATGAATTCACTAGAGGTTAAAGTAATAAATTAAATAAGTTGTGTTTTTTTATTTCTTGTCTTTCCCAAATTAAAAGGTAATAATTGAAAAACACAATAAAATGGATGACCCATGAAGGTCCACTCTTTACTATTGAGTAATTTCTCACAATTTTTTTCTAACATCAATAGTTGGTGCTCTCTCTCTTTTCATTTAGTATTGCAGTATAATTATCTATTAAGCCTTAATTCGATTCAGTTTATTTAAATAATGTCACACATAAATTAAGTTTATGTTCCTTATCTAGTATTGACTTGGGATGATGAATCATTGTTACTCTATTGATTTGATTGCAGTTTCAAATAAAAAATAAATGCATCTTAATCTATAATTAATTAAAGTTTAGTGACATGTAAGTTATTAGTATTGTACATGGCTAAAAACTTGTCTTTAAATAACTTAAAGGAAAAATATATAGAAAAATTGCATGTAGTTGTTTAGATACTAACAGTCTAACACTAAGTTTGGAGTAAAAGAAAGAATTGGAGAGAAGGAAGTGAAACAAAAGTGTAATTTTTCAAAAACTTTTCCTTATTTGGTAAAGTATGAAAAATAGGAAGGGATATATTTAAGAGGAAAAGGGTTCATGTTTTTCTACCCCTCCAAGTTGAGTTAACATATGAGAGAAAGTTGTTGAATTTCCAATTCTAATCCTACTTTTTAAAGTTTCACTATATTTTTAAGATAATATAGTAATTAAACGATTTAAATTTGAATGTTATTTTGAAAAATATTTCTCTCATATTTATACCTTCCTCTTTCTTCCGTCCAAATGAGAAAATACACTAATTATTTTTTTTTTTCATTCATTTCTAATTCCTTCCCCATATCTACCACAATTTTCTTCTCTTCCCAAAGTTTGCAACTTTGACAAATAATACTCTAATTAGATTTCCCAAGCCAAATTTGGTCAAATATCCATTTATCACTTCTGAAATAAAACAAATAATAGTTTTACCAATTAGGCACCAAAATCAATCCAAAAACATAGGAAATAAGTCCAATTAGCATGTTGTATAAATCTCATAAAATAGGTACCACTAACTAAACAAGTAGTCATAGTTTACACAAGGTGTCGATAGTTGAACTACTCCTAACATGTAATTCAACAAAGTAAAATTTTTATAAGAATGCATTATATGAGAATACTACTTAGTAAGTTGTACAATTTGAATTCAAACTTACAACATTATATGGGTTCACAAGAGCATCCCATCTCATTGAATTTCTATAAGGTTTTTAAGATGCCACATTAACATCTTAAAAATCACACCTTAAAAACTTCTCATTCTCAAGAACTTGGCCAATTTTAGATTTTTATCATCTTTTTAAGTTTTTTGCAATCCCCTTATTCTTATATAATAATTGAAAAGCCATGTAAAATAAATGAAGTGCTCCAATTTTTGGTCTTAGGGAGATTACATCAAAATGATCAACATATATTGAAAATATTATATAAATTATAAGAAAAAGAAAAATTATGAATTCACTAGAAGTTAAAGTAATATGTTAAATAAGTTGCATTTTTTTTCTTGTTTTTCCTAAACTAAAAGGTAATAATTGAAAAACACAATGAAATAGATGACACATGAAGGTCTACTTTTAACTAATAAGTAACTTCCCTCATTTTTTTACCCTAAAATCCTCTCTCTCTCTCTCTCTCATAAACCCTAGTTTGAATAATTTTACATGTAAATTAAGTTTATGTTCCTTGTCTAGTTTTGTTTTGGGACAATGAATCCTTGTTACTCTATTGACTTGATTATAGTGTTGTGACATATTTAATTGGACGTTTGAAATAATATGAAAAAAAAAACTCATCTTGACCTGTAATTAATTAAAGATTAGTGACATGTAAATACATCATATGGGGTTGTTAGTATTGCAAAGAACCAAAAACTTATCTTTAAATAACTTAAAGGAAAAAAGGAAAAGAAAAATTGCATGTAGTTGTTTGCATATTGACACTACATTTGGAGTAAAAGGAGAACTAGAGGGAAGGGAAGTGAAACAAAAGTATAATTTTTTAGAAAATGTTCCTTATTTGCTAAAGTACAAAAAATATGAAGGGATGTATTTAGGAGGGAAAGGAGTTCATGTAATTTTTTCCCCTCCCTTTTAAGATGAGTAACATTTGTGAGAAAGTTGTCGACTTTCCAATTATAATCTACTTTTTTAAGTTTTGCCACACTTTTAAGATAATATAGTGATTAAATGATTTAAAGTATTTTTTAATGTTATTTTGAAAAATATTTATTTCCTATTCATACCTTCCTCTTTCTTCAATCCAAATGAGAAAATACATGAACCATGTTTTTTAATTTGATTCATTTCTAATTCCCTCCCCAGTTTCCATCCTCTTAATTTCTTAATTCTTTCCAAATATTGTGTAAATGATTGTCTCGATTTAAAAATTAAACTGGTATTATTGTAATTTTCTAGAGGAAATACTTTAGTATTTTGGTATGAAATACTTATCCCGAAGACAAATACTACTCATATTCCATTTCTTTTTTCTTTTTTTAATACCAGAAGATAAATTTATTTATTTATTTTTTACTAGTAAAAAGGACAATTTAATTACGGCCACGCAATAGTGCAGCTATTTTTACACATGATATTATATATAACAAAAGCTTTTTCTCTTTTAATAAAAACAAAAAGTAAAAAAACATTGATTATTAAAGGAAAACTTGATCTTTCTTTGTCTTATAACTTTTTTTTTTTTTATTGATGGAATAATTGATAATACGTCCTTATAATTCACTTTATATCACGGCATAACCTTCCTATTTATTCAGTCGGAGTAATACTTATACATTAAAGAATCTATTATTGAAGGAAGTTATACACTATAGAATCTAGAAGAGTATGTCAGTGATAATTGAAAAGCATGAATTTACTAAGAAATGATCTAAAGGAGATTCTTTTTGGGGAGGGATTTAGAAGGCTTTTTTTTTTTTTAATACATTCTTTGTTTCACTTTGTCATCTCTTTTATGACTATATATATATAATATATATTTATCAATCCCATCTTTATTTGCATTTAAATTGAATTTTAGTTCTCTATCTTGTTCTATTATAAAGAAATTCTCATACTTCTAATAAATTGGTAAACAATTATATACTATGAATATAGGAATTTTTTTATTTTAATTAAAATAAAATAATATTAAATGTTCAAAGCTATCCTCTTGTGGCTTTGGTATTAACTTTAACATATTTAGATAATTGGATGACTAGATCTTAGAAAGCTAAACATGGTTCTAAGTAGTTTCTTACGAAACTTATGCCAAACTATGCTAAATATAATTTAACCCCCTCCAACTACAAGTCATATTGAAATAATCCTAATGCTAATATTCCAAAGTAGTAACAGGTAATCTAATTGGTGGAAAAATATGGTAAAATTTGAACCAAATGGAAACCTATATTGTAAAATTAAGTTAAGTAATTTAACTAAGTAGGACTTTTTTTTTTTTGGCCGGTCAAAACATTATATTTCATTCATTAACCATAGTCCAAAAGATTATAGAGTTTCAAAGGAAACAAAGACAAATCTAAACAAAGGAGCTTTAGGAGAGAAGATGGGGTGGACAAACCACTAGTCAAGAGGACACATCTTCTTCCTAACAAATGAAGCAACCTAGCTACCATATTATAAATCCTCTTAACATAGCAAAGAGAGAAGACATCACCATCTAAAAGAGCTAAAGAAAATTGAGCTTGCTCAAAAGCATAGAAAGATTGCCAATGGAGATTACATTGTTGCCTATTGAAAGCCCGCACCACCTGTATGCAATATGAGAGGATATGGAAACAAGTTCGACCCTTTTTTAATGACATGTAACAAGTTTGACCCTTTTTTAATGACATGTCAAGGCCCAAGGAAAAGGCTAGGACTTCATAAATGGTGTTCAAATTTTACATAATTATTTATAAACCTAATATTCTACTCTTAAACACTGTTTGAACGGGCAAGTGCACCTATCGTTTTAGTAGCATAGAGTAGAGTATAGGGTCGTTTCCACAGAGAATATTTTCAAGTATTGGTACTACTTTAATCTTCCTATTATATAGCAGATCAATTAAGAGAATAGATTGGATGAAAGTTGATTAATTCAAAATTAAGAATTACACTAAGTTATATGAATAACATAACATACAAAGACAAAACACAACAAACACAATCAGATTCATTCATTTCCTTAACAAGAATTCACACATATGTTTCTCTAATGATTACTATCTGCAAGAATCCATTAAGCAAGTGAATGTTCTTCTCAAAAGCATTCACATCTAACAAAAAATGTGTCCATTGAAATCTCTTTTTGATTAATAACCACTTTAATATTGCATTAAGATTAAGTTATCTCTAAATTCTCCAAACAAATGTAGAAAGTCTCACCGTGATATCTCTATCACTATGAGCGACTCGCCTAGTAAACAAGATCTATTCGATGGAATCATCTCTCAATGTCTTTTAGTGAAATCTGGCCAAGAAGGTGTTGCACCTTCATTACTTCTTGAGATTATTAATTCTATTTAATAGAACTAGATAATTATTAAATGAATTGAACTTTAGTGATCAAATTCAAGTTAATCCCATGAATAAATCCTATTCTCTACTCATATATAATGACAGGACAATAAATAGACAACAAGAATAAACATAATAGAAGAGAAAAGAGAGTAGAGAAAAGACAAAACCCCTTTTACTGAATTTGAATGAAGATTTGGAGTCTTGCACACAACACACGGATGACATGAATCCTTTGACTTTCTCAAGTTCTTCAGGAAAAATTATAACTTTCAAACAAATATAAGATCACCAACACATACTATGAACAAATACAATCACTACGAACTAACCCTCTCCCTCCTTGTAGGAGGCAGAGGTTCTACAAGATGTTAAGGTCCCACAATTACAATGAAAGAGATGAGAGGGTATGATAATGTCTCTCCCTCTTTTTTTTTTCTTTTTTCTTTTTTAGAATGGGTGTGGGTATTTTATAACCACCAAATTTCTTGAAAAGGCATCTGATGAAAATATATGATCTAAAGTAAAAGACATATTGTTTAGTAAAAAGAAACATTAAAATCGTATTCGTGCCTTTTAAGTTATTGTGCCTCTTCAATAATTTTCATATCACGGGCGACCAAAAGGGCGTGATTCTTGCTGTGATCAACTTTCTCCTTCTCCACTACCAATCACAGGCGACCAGAGGGGCGTGAAACTTGTTGTTAACCTTAAATTCTAAGATCACGGGCAACCAAAGGGGAGTGATTTGGGATGTGGCCGAATGTCTTTGCATATTTAATCAAATCCTGGGCGACCAAAAGGCTGGGATTGTTGTTGTCCTTCGTCTTCATCAAATCACGAGTGACTACAAGAGCGGGGTTAGTTCCATGATCGAATTTCTTCCTCATCATCCTAGATCATGGGCGACCACCAGGGCATGATTCTCGCTGATCTTTGAATTTCTTATCACTCTCTATCATGAGCGACCAAAGCCCCGTAACACTTGTTGTGAGCATTATTTTCTCCTATTTTGCCCGTGATTTGTTTTCAAACATTGTAACTTTGGAGATAATTGAGTCCTCTTTGCTCCAAATTGCTCCAAAATGTGTTGTTATGTTCCAAAGTCACTACATTGAAAATATTGTTGATTTAAGCATCAATATAAACATAACTAAAGGCCTAAATTTTACTTAATCAACCATTAAAATCATGGATATTTTGTGCTATCAACAAGCCTTTGCTAACTGTTGGTTTCTCTCAATCAAGGATTTTGATGATAACAAAAATTAATGAAATAACGATTATTTTGAGTATGTTTTATCAGAAAGTTATCCAGAAAGTTTATTCAAGAGGATTCAAATATTTATGATAAGTCAGAAGCTTAGGCAGAAGGAACATCTATTATGAACAAAGGAAAAATGATAAGTCAGAAGCTTAGGCAGAAGGAACGTTAGCTATGAACAAGTACACAGATGAAAGGCAGAAGGAATGTCAGAAGATACGATATGAAGAAAAACAAATTATTTGATATGATGAAGACCTAGCTCCAATGATTAAATATATTTAGGAAATATATCTAATCTGTTCCACAAAAGTTGGTTCATAATCCACAGGGTATTTTTTTAAGATGAGGAAGTTTAAGTAATTTGAACATTAATTTGGGATAAGATTATGCAAGTAATGTTTGGATATTTTTTAATACATATACAAGATTTCAGGAGCTTGTCCGAAGTCAGAAATTCATGAAACAGAAAAATAAATATCCCAGGCGTGATACTTTGAACAGATTCAAGACGTGATCAACAAGAGGAATGTTTGAAATTGTTTGTTTGAGATATTCATGCAAGATTGTAGAGATTTGAAGTTATCTCACTCTCGAGGAAGCTTATCAGACAATTCAAAATTCAAATCCAGATGAGGATAGACTTGAAGAGATATTGTACTCGACATATCCGGAACAAATCTTCATTTTTGCAAGAAATCTGGAAAACAAGTTAATCTGGAACGCAGCAGATTGTTTTCAAGTGTTGAGAAGAACAAATATATACGAACAACCTATAAATAGAGGGCAGAACGTAGAACAAAAATAACGAGAATTAAAAAGTATTCAAGAGCGAAATTACTGTCATTATTTTCATTGTTCCTAAGTATTGTTCAAAAACCGTCGAGGACCTTTACTTTATTCTCCTCAGATTTTGATAAATTTTTAGTGATTGTGAGTTGCAAGTAGGCTCAGTAGATTGGTTGTTGAGAGAATCAAGCTGAGTGAATTGTGAACTTCTTGTAACTATTTTATATTTGGATTAGTGGAACAATACCGGTGTGGATTACCGGTGACCCTGGCTTGGAGCTAGAAGAGAGGATTGACGCTCAAGGCGGAACCTCTATAATTCGTTTTGCATTTCTCTCTTACTCATCTCTCTTTAATTTGTGTAATTTTAATTTGTTTTATTGCATTTGATCGTCAGTCAGAAGGTTAATCAGAGAGTGTTGTTCTTATTGTTCTTGAGTCAAAGAGTTGGTCAGAAGGTTCCGAGAAGAAAGTTTTCAAACTATACTTTAAATATTCGTGAAGATTATTCATATAGGATAATTTTGGTTTATTATTTTTTAAAGAAGTTTTTCATCAAATTCATTTATTTTATAAAGATCAAAAGTCATTTTATTAGTATAACCAAGTGTGTGAAAATTTGGTCAAAATTTTTATTATAACCAATTCACCCCCCTCTTGGTTATCATTTCGGGACCAACACTAACAGAGCTACAATACGCTTTAAATCACCTCAAATCAGCTTACCCTTTTTAGTATAGGCTACAGTCGCAACAACATCTCTACTTAGCTCAAACCACGATCCATCTACATGGATCCAAACAACATTAACCTTATTCGATAGAGGTGAAGTCAAAGAATGCTATTCAACTTGCTTCACATGGTTATGTATGAAGGAATCAGGAGAATTCGTAGTTGTCTTATCACCATACTTCGCAAACATAGAAGGAACAATGTTCAACCTAAACACATCAACCTCAGTGCACAACTCTCCAAGATGAAGCTCATTAGAAAAGATGTGACCTTTAGAAACGAGTAATTCAAACTTCTCTAGCATCTATTTCTCCTTAAACCAATCTAAGATCTTGCCAACAGTAACCTTAGGGTTAGGTAGTTTTTTATTATAGAGACAATTACACCGATCTCTCCAAATATACCATGCAACTTCACAGATACAAGAATCCACCTACCAATAAGAGACTTAAGAGGATTTACATTGATCAACCCAATCACTTCACCACTCTATAAAGGTATAAATTTTATGCTTTTCAATCTTAAACCCTAATACACCAAACCAAACATATACCACCTAGTCACAACAAAGAATTGCATGCTCAGGAGTTTTAGTTTCTCCATAAAGTGAACAGAGATCTAAGTCTACCACCCTCCACTTTGATAAGTTCTATAAAGTTGGGATGGAATGAGATGTAATTTTTCGTAGGAAATGATGAACTTTGGGTAAAGTGTGTACATGCCATAATTTTTTCCACTTTCCTTTGCTTAAGATTTTAGACAAAGAAGGCTTACCAACTACTAAGTGTTTACTATTGTGTAGAAAATGATAAATCGACTTAGACGTACATTATCTAAAGCACTCAAAAGGCCACAAAAGTTTATCCTCTACTATAGAAGGCAAAAAAGGTATGGCTTCGATAATCTTCACTTCTTCATTTGATAAAAATTGTCTGATCTGCTACAAATCCCATTCCAAAGAGACTCTATTTATGATATTCGAAACTTTGAGTTTTGGATCAATGTCGGTACTTGATAATAGATCATACTCTTTCAGCCCATGAATCTATTTATCCCTTCCAACACTTACTTTAGTCTCCGAGCCAACCTTCCAAACTACCCCTCTAAACAGAATATCACAACCTTCGAAAATACTACTCCAGAGCCAAGAGACATGACTACCTTTACTAGCAAATCTGAATTCTTGATTATAAAGTTAAATGCCTTTCAATATACTAACCTAGAGTGCATTACCACTTGATTGAACTCTCTAAGCTAGCTTGGTCAAAATACCTAAATTGAAAATGTGAAGGTTGTTGAAACCTATTCCTCCAAATTGCTTAGCTATAGTCATTCTTTCCCATCTAATCCACGCACTTTCTGTTCCCCCTCCTTTTGCCCCTACTAAAAATTGGCTATCAAAGAATTGGCCTGATTACACCACTTCAAAGGGAATTTAAGTAGACTCATTGAGTAAGCGGGGATAGTGATGAGTTTGACCAATTGCAATCAATCAAATTAAATCTAAAAGCCTATTCTTACTTTGTGACTAATCTTTAGGTAGTTGTACCCATCAATTGTAGTACCCATGTAAGCACAAGGGTCGTTCCATCAAGACCTATAATTACTAACAGTTACCCTTATTACATTATCTAGCTAATATAATCTGAGTGATATTAATATGTTTCATCAACTAATTAATTAGTTAAGCATAGCAAAAAAGATTGTCAACGCTTCTAATAATATCATATAACAAAACTATCCCCAATCTTGATTCACTACTAACCTTGTTTCCAATTCCTTACAAAACATTAATTAATGGGTTGTTTAAGTTCTTGAACTACAAGAATCCCTAATTTCACCAATCTTTCTTTCAAGATAATCGAATTCTAACCCTATTTGTCTGATGAAATGTCTTTCTTCATTAGATGCATGCAAAATTGTATTAGAGTTCATGATTACTTAGAAATATTAGATCTTTTTGCAAAAGGTTCATGCAATCTATGTCTAGAGTCACATTCAACCTTCTCTACATGCTAGATCTATCTTATCAATCAATCCATCGATCATATTATTAAGAATCATACAATGAGTAAAATAGTGTGCACATATTAATTCAAAGAATAATCAAAGTACATGAATAGATTCAAGAAAAGGACAAACTTTCATTAACAAAACAATCTAATCTCTACATTAGGGTTAGGGTTTCTTAAGATCTAGGGTACAGAAATCTATTTTTTCATAAAATAGGAATTATAATGCTAGAATAAGGAAAAATAGTAAGGAGTCATGATTACAACCCTTAAAGAGGAAGTCATGTGATCTCTAATAAACTCTTTGCATTTCTCCATTCTAAATTAAGTATTTTTCTCTCTAGGGTTCGTAGGAATAAAGTAGTATATCATGAATGGCGAGTAAATGTGACTGTTTATAGAAAAAGATGAAAAAAGTTATACACAACCATCCTGCATGGCAGTGCAAGATGGTCATGTAGGATGAAAATTCATGATTTTCGCCTAAATTGGCTCTATACAGCCACGATCACAGCTTGTGTAGGGAGCCCGTATAGGTTTAAAAATGCTTATGATCATTTTTCTGCTCCTGCACAAACATTCTACATAACTTGTGTAGCTCCTTATGTACTTTGAAATCACTTGTTGGTCATATTTCACCTTCCACAGTAGTATTCTGCATAGCTTGTGCAGAAAGGTCATATATGCTGTAAATCTTTACTTGACACGTTTCTTCATTAATAAAGTCATATTTTACCGACTTTTCATTGAACAAATCATGTTCAATTAATATTGATTTTATATCAATAACAAGGAATTGGTACTTAAGTATGTCTATTTTAATATTTCAGGTCTTGAAGGACTTATACAACAATTACAAGCAATTGAGAAGAGATATGTGCAACTTTGGAGACATTTACAAAGTAGGTCGACCTTTGAAAAAGTAGGTTGACAGCCTTCACAAGAGAATAACTCAATGATGGTCTTCAATAAATCAACAAAGTCGGCCTAGAAATAGAACATCATCAGCCTTCATTTTTTATCCTGTACGGGCCACTGGGAGATAATGTCGTAGGCTATAAGACAACCTCAACGCTTACAAAAAGCTAGCAGACATCTCAATTAGGAAATCAATACTACAAAGCAAGGCTAGCTGAATTAAAATCAAGGCTGCCGGCCTTGAAGGTGACCTAAGTCCCCGGCGTCCTTTTCATATAAATACTCTCTTTTGTGGATCTTATTGAAGGAGGAAAAATCCTAGCACGAATTTGAATATATTTTTCATTGCTCCTAGATATAGATCAGGGCTTCGACACTAGAAAGCTTTTATTTTTAATATGATTGAGGATTCCACACTGGGATTAAGTGGAAATATCATTTGAACATGGATTTGAGCATGGGATCACTATCAAAGGTGATTTCATTCCTTTTTTCTATAATTTCATGTTTTGGATGATATCTAAAACTTTTTTCCTTTTGATCTGATTAATGGTTTTGAGTTGTTGATCTAAATTATTTTATTGATGTTTATCTATTGTTGATTAGTTCTTTGCTTTTATTTGAATTGTTGATGCTATTTCACGATCATGTATTTTGAATTGATTTTGGAATGCATGATAGATCAAGATTGCAATTGGAAAATTCCTTTCTAATTGATTCTACGATTAACTAATTTGGATTATAAATCTCATAGGGATATGGATTTGAATTCAGTTAGGATTTAGTAATTTATACAGATTAGTCAATTAATCACTTCCCTAGGAATAGGGAATATTGATTGGTTAATTTAGAATAATCACTTTCTTTAGAAAAAAAAGGAGTCTTTATTTGGTGCTTGATCAATTGAAAAACTAAACCCATTGATAATTTTGATTTGCAATTACATCTTTGGTCAATAGCATACATTCAATTGATTTACAGATCTATTAGCTCTTAACCTAATTTAATTAAAAGTGTTGGAAATCCCATATTTTGTATATTAGTCTTATCTCAAAAATCCAAAAAATATTTTCTTTTTGATTTGTCTAGCTACAATTAAAACTAATATAATTGAGAGATAATCCTCACTCCTTGTGGACATAACTCAGTATTCACCAAAATTTTATTACTACACAAGCACTTGATACACTGGTTGATAAATATCTGCACATTTAAAGGAATTTAAAAAGAGATTAAAAAGAGTTTTAAAAAGTACATATAGAAAAAGTGTGATCAGTTTTTGGCACCGTTGTCGAGGAGTGATTGGTGCTAATTTCAGTTTTTAAGACTTTTGTAAACTAAGCCTTTTATTTGAAAAATCTAAAAAGATTTTGAAAAACTTGAAAAAAAATTTTACAAATACTTTCTTCTTTGTCTATAAATACTAGTCTTTTGTATATTTGCACATTTCTACTCACTTTTCTTTTTTTCTTTGCAAGTGCTTGAAGTTTTTGTTGAATACCAAGATGGATAATCAACAAGCACCAGTCTTGCCATATTGTTGTACTCTAGAGCTCAGATCGAAGATTGGGACATTTAGGCAGTATGAAGAAGAGCCTTTGCCAATTGCTTGGGGAAGATACCACAATTTGAAGCATAAATGCCCTTATCATGAGTCAACTAATTGGTTTTAGCTGTTAATATTCCTAAGGGGATTAGAAGCCCATGATAAGATGATGTTAAAGTCAACTGTTGGAGAGCAATTAACAAAAATGCTGGTAGAAATGGTGTTTGGAATGATTGATGAATTCATAGGAAGCCAATATAATGATTCGCACATTTCTCCTTCAGTAGTATGTTCGTGGTATAATGGATTACATGATAGCTCTCAATGTCAAGGTGGTAGGCCAAAAATTGATTTCGGTATGTCAACTCAAGAGTACCATCACACTTGTGAGACTCCAAATCAAGGAAATATTGCTTCATCTTCTAAAAATCCAGATACTTAGTTCTAGGTAAAGAGAGAAGTATTGAAGAGATTGTAAGGGGCTTAAAACAGAAATGGGAAGAAAAATTTTAGAAGCAACAAGATGTCATAAAGAAATTGGAGACTCATGTAACAAGCTTGATAGAATTTTTATCCTCTATGTTTCGACTTGCAAATTCAAGTGAAGAAGAAGAAAAGGAAAGAGGAATTCCAATTGAATATGAAGGTCATGAAGAAGAGGAAGAGGACAAAGTTGTGTCAAGTGCAGAAGAATTGGAGAGCACTTCTTTAGTGGTTAGTGAGGTTAAATCAAATGAAGAAAAACCATCTTAGGAAATGGCTATTGAGAAGCTTGTAAATTTGACTATAGAGGTGTTTGAGAAGTTAGAAAAGCAAATAGCAGGTATTGTGAAACCCTCTACCTCAATTGAGTTAGCAAAATGAGATCAATGCAAAGATAAAGAAGCCAGTTGATAAAGAAGAGACTTTGGCTTCTACATCAAATCAAATGGAAGATGTGATACAATAGGAGCACATTCCTGTAGTCACTAAGCCCACCATCAAGCCACATGTGCCATCAATTCTTTCTCCAGGACAATTAAGAAAGAGGAAAGATGATGAAGAGTATGAAAAATTCCTTAAAGTGTTTAAGAAGTTAGACGTCAACATTCCTTTGGTTGATATCTTGGAAGAATCACCTCAATATAAACGATTTTTTAAAGAAGTCATGAGCAAGAAAAGAAAGATGAATGGGAGAGAGACGGTCATGTTAACTCAAGTATGTACTAAAGCCTTAAAAGATGCACTTTCCCTTCAAATTAAGAATTCATTTTGTGATCTTGGAGCAAGTATCAATTTGATACCTTTCTCTATGGCTAAGAACTTAGGATTAGGGAATGCAATCAAGAAAACTGAGATGGCAATCCAATTGGCCGACCGCTCTATTAAAAGACTTAGAGGGATGATTGAGGATGTGCTATTAAAAGTAGATAAGTTCATATTTCTTGTGGACTTTGTAGTACAAGATATGGAAGAAGATCCAGAGATTCCCTTCATCCTTGGGCGCCCATTCATGGCCACTGCTGAAGCTGTTATTGATGTAAAAAATAGTAAAATGGTGTTGAGGGTTGGAAATAGAGAACTAAATTTGAATATCATGACGTGATTGAAAAACCATAAATCTACCAAGGCTGACACAACATTAGAAAATTCAAGAGTAGAAGCATGCAATAAAAGAAAAGATGAGGACAAAAGACTAGTGAATTTTATCCTCTTTGAAGAAGAAAGTTAGGCTGAGACTATAAAACAAGCGTTGGATGGGAGGCAACCCACCATTATCTTGCTTTGTAAATATTTCTTTTTGTTTTTTTTTTTTGTTTGCTGCTTAGATGTTTTTCGCCTTTTTGTACAAATGAGAGAAAAAATTAGGAGCTAAAGAGCATAATTATAGACCACAAGAGCATGGGCTTATAAGATGGATTAATTGAAAACTTCTCTATTGTTGTACTAGTTGGAACTCAAAATGTATCAATTTTTTAAAATCAGGGAAGTACAATTATTCTTTTTCTATTTTATCTTTATTTCTTTCCTGTTTTGAGTTGAATGAGGAACAATGATGACACTGCTCAATTTAAGTGTGGGGAAAAAGATAATGTGATATGGAGAATGAGTTGAGTATATCTATCTGTTGATGTCTGAATTTTTTAGTTAATTGAATATCTATGACATCTAAACTTAAATTGTTGACCCACGCTTTGAACTTAATTGTCCTAAAGAATTATATGGCAATTTTACGCCAAATTTTTTTTAAAAATTTTCATGAAATCTTGAGATTGCACTGAATATTGTTAATAGCATCTCTAAAAATGTGAAATTGACTTGCTTAGGTGCCTTACCCACCTGCTATTGTGATTATAATACTTAACTGAAATTAAGTAGTGAAATCTTTTAGGAACAAATTTACCTTATATTTATCCTTAGAATTGAAAGTTTGAGAGTAGTTCAAGTACATAAGTGAAAAATAAATAAGTCTACTTCTGAAAAAAATTAACTTGTATATACTCTTTTGAGTTGTTTTGACAACATTTCAACACTTAGTAAAAGAGGTAGAAGAAACTCTTTACTTAATGATCCTTTATAAAAAAAAAGTCTTAACTTTGTTATAGCATTCAAAAGAAAAGAAAGAAACAGGCATAGCCTCTACTCTACTGACTCTAGTAATTGAGTCAAGAGTATCCAAACTTGAATGTTAAAGTTCGTAAGAGTCCTTTTAAACCTGGTCACTTAAGTGATGAGCCCAAGATATGTCGACTCAATGAACTCACTATGACAAGAAGGAAAGAAAGGCAAAAGTATTCAATTCTTGAACTTTGAAAAAAAAAAATGCTTGTATGAATCAAAAGAATATGAATGCAAAGGCACCAAATGAAATAAGGCTTATAATAAAGAGGGAGAAAATCTATGAAAAGAGTAGATACCACATGCTTTCGCTCTGTGCTGCAAAAGACTATATGCTTGCTAATATCTAGTGAAGTTTAAATGGGTGTTTTTCCTTACTGGATTATGTATTTACTTTTATACAAAAGGTTCTTTTGCTAAATATGGGGATTAATTTTTTTTCTTTTGTCTAGATTAGCTACTAAATTTTGATTATAGTAATCTAATTACACATACCCACTTTGGTTAGAGCAGTAGGCATCAGAATTGCGAGTCATGAACTATAAAAGAAAATATGCTTGAACCTATGAAAGTAAAATTTTTGTACTCTTTATGATAGATTTCTTTTGGTCTTATTCATTTTCCTTGAGGACAAGTAAAAGTTCAAGTGCGAAGGAATTGATAAAGTCATATTTTACCCACTTTTATTGAACAAATCATGCTTAATTATTATTGATTTTATAGAAATAATGAGGAATTGGTACTTAAGTATATCTATTTTAATATTTTAGGTCTTGAAGGACTCATACAATAAATACAAGCAATTAAGAAGAGATATGTGCAAATTTTGGAGGCATTTACAAACTAAGCCGGCCATTGAACAAAGTAGGCCACCAGCCTTCACAAAAGAACAACTCAACGTTGGTCTTCAATGAATCAACATAGTCAGCCTAAAAATAGAACATCACCAGCCTTCATTTTTATCCTATATACTGGCCACTTGGAGATAAATGCCGCTGGCTAAGGCAGCCTCAATGCTTACGCAAAGTCGACAGCTATCTCAGTTCAAAAATCAATTCTACAAAGCAAGGTCGGCTAAATTAAAATCAAGGCCACCAGCCTTGAAGGCGGCCCAAGTTCCCTACATCTTTTTCATATAAATACTCTCTTGTGTGGATTTTGTTGAAGGAGGAAAAACCCTAACATGAATTTGAAGATATTTTTCATTACTCCTATGTCTAGATTAGGGCTTAGCCACTAGAAAGCTTTTGTTTTTAATTTGATTGAGGATTCTACATCGGGATTAAGTGGAAATATCATTTGAACATGGATTTTAGTATAGGATTATTATCTAAGGTGATTTCATTCCTTTTTCTGTAATTTTCATGTTTTGGATAATATCTGAAACTTTTTCCTTTTGACCTAATTAATGGTTTTGAGTTGTTGATCTGAATTATCTGAGTGATGTTTATCTGCTGTTGATTAGTTATTTGTTTGTATTTGAATTGTTGATGCTATTTCATCGATCATGTGTTTTGAATTGATTTTGGAATGCATGATAGATCAAGATTGCAATTGGAAAATTCCTTTCTAATTGATTATGTAATTAGCTAATTTGAATTATAAATCTCATAAGGATATGAATTTGAATCCAGTTAGGGTATAGTAATTTATACAGATTAGTCAACCAATCACTTTCCTAAAAATAAGGAATATTGATAGGTTAATTTAGGATAATCACTTTCTTTGGAAAAAAGAATCTTTATCTGGTGCTTAATTGATTGAAAAACTAGACCTATTGATAATTTGGATTTGCAATTGTATCAACATTCAATTGATTTAGAGATCTGTTGGCTTTTAACCTAATTCAATCAAATGTGTTGGAAATCCCATATTTTTGTAGATTAGTCTTATCTCAAAAATCCAAAAAATATTTTCTTTTTAATTTGCCTAGCTACAATTAGAACTAATATAATTGAGAACTAGTCCTCACTCCTTATGAACACGACTTAGCATTTATCGAAATTTTATTATTACATACGCATATGGTACACTGCTCGGTAAATATCTGCACATTTAAAGAAATTTAAAAAGAGATTGAAAAGAGTTTTAAAAAGCGCATATAGAAAAATCGTGATCATTCACCATAGCCTCCTTTAATTCATCAAATGTTTTCATTAAGCTCAATATCTTCCTTTATTCCCGAGATTAACATTTTAACCAAAATAAGTATCCTTTTCTTTCAACAATTCACATAAAATCTATATAATATAATATCAAATTAGTGCATATAATAAAACTTCTCCACACTCAACCATTTGCTTGTCCTCAGCAAATGATTAAGAACAATGAAATCCATTATCAACTACAACCAAACGTTTAATGGAAATTCATATCACATAATAGCATTCAACCTTCCAATTAAGAACATAATAACTTCAACCCTTAGTACCTTTTGCTCAAACCTACAATACATGTGCTTAACATACCAAAATTAAAATTCTAAAGCTAGTTTAAGTAAGTCAAACTTTACCTCACCATTTAATAACAGCTTCTAAAGTTATAAAGTAAACACAAAATCAACTAGAGTAAAAGAGATTCGGTTATACTTCAACCACCTATTTAAGAGTAATAGTCTTTTCAACCACTTCTGTAAGCACACTAGTTAAAAGTGAAATTATTTTGCATTCATTTTTCCCTTGGATCTTCCTCTTTAAACTACTTCAAAATTTTTATTCTTCGAAAATTTTCAGAGGGGGAGGTTTTTACCTCCATCTTTTCCTTTTCCTTTGGATGGGTTTTTGCTTGCTTCTACTAAGCAAACAACCCCCCCCCCCCCCCCCCCCCCCCCCCCCTCTCTCTCTCTCTCTCTCTCTCTCTAGCTTTTGTTAGTAGCACGGTAAGAATTCACTCTTCTGAGGGACCAAAGCCTGTCCATACTGATGAACCAAAGGCGGTTACAATCTTATCGTGATAAGAAAATATATTGCATAAGTGCTCCATAACTTAATTAAGCTACATTAGCAAAACTTTTTTTTGATATATTTAAGCTTTATTGTACATATGTGTTTGTATTTGCATGCATGTTGTTCTCTACAGATTGTGTAGGAATAAATTATCATGTCATAGTCTTGATCGCGGACTTCATTGATGGCTCGATTAGTCCAATCGAGGTGTAAATCCAAGGTATGATGAGTGGAACAAAACAAGATGCACAGACTTAGTCACAGGTCACATTAAAGGCTAGTTAAGTTTAACTCTAGGGCGCAACAAGTATAAATCTTAGGCTTGACGAGCACAGACTTAGTCGTAGGGTAAATTGAGGCACGACGAGTTTAGGGCGCAATAAGTCTGGGGAATGGTAATTTAAAAAATAGCCGTTGCAGAGTCAAATTCCTAGTATTGGTTTGTTAGATCCCTAGCAATGGCACTAAGAACTCGATGAGTTTGACTAATCACAATCAATCAAATTTAATTTAAAACCTTATTCTTACTTTGCGACTAATCTCTAGGCAATTGTATGTATTAATTATAGTACCAGTGTAAGCACATGTGTCGTTCCATCAAGACTTGTAATTACTAGTAGTTACCTAATTCTTTTATCTGGCTAATAAAATCCGAGTGATAACACTTCTAAGAATATTATATAACAAATTATCCCTAAGCTTGATTCACCACTAACCTTATTTCCAATTTCTTACAAAACATTAATTAATGAGTTGTTTAAGTTCTTGAACTGCAGAAATCCCTAACTTCACCAATCTCTCTTTCAAGATAATTGAATTCTAACTCTATATGTCTAATGGAAATGTCTTTCGTCATTAGATGCATATAAAATTGCATTAGAGTTCATAATTCCTTAGGAATATTAGATCTTTATGCAAAAGGTTCATGCAATCGATGTCTAGAGTCACATTTAAACTTCTCTACATGTTAGATCTATCTTATCAATCAATCCATCAATCATATTAACAAGAATCATACAATGAGTGAAATAGTGTGCATATATTAATTTAAAGAACAATCAAAGTGCATGAGTAGATTCAAGAAAAGTGTAAACTTCCATTAATAAAATAATCTAATTTGTACATTAGGGTTAAGGTTTCTCAAGATCTAACGTTTGAAAATCTATTTTTCAATAAAATAAAAATTATAATGATAGAACAAGGAAAACTAGTAAGGAGTCATGAGTACAATCCTTAAAGATGAAGTCCTATGATCTCCAATAAGCTCTTATGTTTCTTTACTCTAAACTAAGTATTTTTCTCTCTAAGGTTCTGTTGAGATGAAAATTACTCTAATTTTATGGGATTTAATTTGGATTAATTGTTATTAATTTTGTAGAAATTATATGGAGTCGGTACTTAATCATGATTTATATGAATATCAGGTCTTTGAATCCAAAAGAAGCAAATAGTACGAAATTGGAGTAAAATAAATACAAGGAACAAAAATCAGAAAGAAAGGCCGGCCATTCATGGATTTAAGCTGCCGGCCTTTATTGGATTTCATCAGCGTATCTTGAATTTTGGCAGTGAACAAATTCAACATTAAACGCCGGCAGCATATATATCTAAGCCGCCGGCCATTTCATCTCTAGATGTTGCACAATACATGAAGGCCGCCAGCTTATCTATCAACGCCGCCGGCCATTACTACACTAGATTCATAAAAGAGAAACGCCGCCGGCCTTTATGGGAGAATGCCGGCCTATCATGTAACTGCCAGATGTGTAATTGCCAGATGTGTAACTGCCAGTTTACATTAAATGATGACTTTTCAATTACTCACTTTTGTATATAAATATCCTATAGGGTTTCTTTGAGAATTCATTCCATATTTTAGATACAATTTTGTAAAAAAAACCCTACAGAGAATTCTAAGGGTCATGAGTGGCTAAATTCCAAATCTAGCCAAAGTATTGCTATATATTCAATTCAAGATGGATTGTGAGACCAAAGTGGTTTGATTTCATTGTTCTTATTCTTGAGTATTTATGTTTCATCTGAATTATTTGTTGTTGCTTGTTATTCATGTATGACTTTGGATCCGGTTATATAGATAGCAAACAATAATCAATCAATTAGGACTCATATCCGTAATTGTATGAATCTCCTAATATAAAGTGATGAAATAACACGATAGTCATAAAATAGATGATTATTTGTTGTTGTTGATGAAATATAATCTATTCTAAATGATCCATGCTCTATGAGATTGTTGATTACGGTTAGGTCTCTCTAATTTCTAATGCAATTGATAGATTAAACCTTAAGAGCTTGTTTAGGGCTGTCTATTCGATTAGGAATAATCAACGATCTTATCTTGGTTATTTAATACCTAAGGAGAGATTAATTTTCAGAGCTTATTGAAAATTATAACTAACCTATTCAAAATAAGAATAAAAATATTTGAGTCAATGATCAATCCCAAGAATTGAATTGTGGTAAGACTTTGGTTGGATATTTTCTTAATATAGAATTTTCGTATTTAGATATAGAATTTATTTAATTGTTTGATTTCAAAACCCCCCAATTTTTCTCTTCTTAATCTCGATAGAAACTTGGGAATTTTACCAGTCCCTATGGAGACGATCCTGCTCACTCTATTTACAAATATTTAAAGCAGGTTGATTATAAATTATTATTTTTGTTGGATTCGACACCCACCAGGTTCGTTAGAACAAAATAGTATATCATAAATGACAAGTAAAGTTGACTGCTTATAGAAAAGGATGAAAAAAATTCTGCACAATCATACTGCATGGCTGTGGAGGATGGTCGTATAGGATGAAAACTCAAGGTTTTAGCCCAAAATGACTCTGCACAACCCCGATCACGGCCTATGTAGGGAGCCTGTGTAGGTTCAAAAACGCTTCTAATCATTTTTCTCCTCTTGCACAAGCATTCTACACAATTGATGTAACTCTTTGTGTACTTTGAAATCACTTGTTGGTCATGTTTCACCTTCTACACCAGTATTTTGCACACTTTGTGTAGAAAGACCATGTATGTTGTAAATCTTCACTTTGCACGTTTCTTCACCAAAACCTCATTTAATTCATCAAAATGCTTTCATTAAGCTCAATATCTTCCTTTATTTGCTTAAAATTGATATTTTAACCAAATAAGTATCCTTTTTCTTTCAACAAAATATTTAAAATCTATATAATAAAATATCAAATTAATGCATATAATCAAGGTCCTTAAATGCTTATAAGATAGCATAGGCCACTGCTTTGATCAAAGTTTCTCTTCAACTTCATTAAGAAGATGTTGTTTCTAACCCTGTAGCTTTTTAACAAATTTCTTCTTCACAAAACTAAGAGCCTTAGTCTTTGACTTCCCCCATACCATTGGCAAACCTGAGTAATGGCTTGCATCTAAGTAGTAGGGACCCCCAACACATGATCTACTTCATTTTTCCAATCCTTAGGAGTATTATGACTAAAGAAAGTAGATGATTTACTGAAATTGACCTCCTATCAAGAAGCTCCACAATAGTTAAAGAGGATCCTCTTAAAGTTTTATAAAAGTTGAGAACCAGCCTCCAAGAAAAACAAAGAATCGTCTGCAAAATGCAAATGTGTTAAAGTAGGACAAGTTGGCTTCAGTTTAATACCTTGAACTAAATCTAACTCAATTGCTTTATTTAAACCTCTAGATAAAACATCAACCATAAGTATAAAGAGATAAGGAGCAAGTGGATCCCCTTGTCTAATGCCCTTACTTGGGTATACCTATCCAATTGGCTTCCAATTGGTTAGAAGCGCATTAATTAAAGCTTTAGGACGTTTGGTTAGAAGCAGATTAACAAAAGCTTTGGGACGTTGGGTTAGAAGCATGTAAATTAACACCCCTAACCCCGAATAGAGAGCATAAATCCATTCAACATATGATTACCGGAAAATCATATGTCTTGTATGCTCATGTGGTTTTTGCATTTCACTTGGTTGATTAAATAACTTGTTTGATTATTGTTATTCAAGTATACTTATCCGTGGAAATAATTCTCATTAAGCTAGTAGCTTATACCCTTATAGCTATTTGCTATAGTACCCCTACTTTTGGCTGAAGTCACGTAGGCCATGTACCAAAGTACCCCTTTTTTGGTTAAGAAGTTTTTGGATGAAGTCCAACACTAGTGTAGGTATAGACTTCTAGGGAAAACTTCTTGTATACGATATAGCTTTGTTATTGTACTTTTGGCGATGACATGCCCCCAAGATCCTTGTAAGACTTTATACTTATGAATTAATATTATGATTTCCATTTCTTAATTGTTACTGCATCTCTTAAACTTCATATTTCAAAGTATGATCCACTAAAATTGTAAGAGCAAGCCTTATATTTAATATATAAGCTTTTGGGAATGACCAAGGTTGTCATACTTAAGCTTTAATATTAAATGTGATAGACTGTTATGTTTATGGTATCCTTTGGGGCGTGACACCTACGAACCATCTTCTATAATTCTATTAGCAAAATGCTTAGAAGCAAACCTCAATACAAATAGATTGTTACCAACTACAGCAATACGAACATCACCATAGGATTTCCATACATGTTTAAGAATGTTTATAATTCCAATTTTATTCAGTGATTTATCTAAAACCACCTTCCCTAACATAAGATAATCAGTGCTAAAAATGTGTCTACTATTTTCCTCCAGATCCAAGCTAACTAGGAGAGGATCATCAAGCTTATTGGAAAATTTCTAGGTCTTTACGGAGCAGCCAACTTAAGATGCCATAGATCTATACAAAACAATTGCACTTATGAGAAAACAAGGAGAAAAGACACAAAGAGAACATTGGATACACAAGAAAAAAGATAGAAACAATGAACACTAAGACATACTCACACATAACTTTAGACAAAAGAAAAAGGAAAATAAGGACACTAAAGAGGACGCTCAAGTCAAGGAAAAATATAAATCAAAGCCCATTCTGAAAACAAGGACAAGATGAAGAGAAATATACTGTAATTGCAGTGCAAAATCAGTAAAATGATGTAGATAATACAGAAAGGCACATAGAAATTAGCAAATATGATTTTGTGATGATAAGAATATTCAGTATTATAATGAATCTCTGTGAAAACTCATGATATAAGCATGGATAGGAAAAAACACATGAAACAAACCACAAGGCACTGTGGGATCACTCTCAGAAAAAGAGAGGATTTTCTCTCACTACTAAGTAGAAGATAGAATGAAGATTATATTTAACTAAGTAGATTAAATGATTATGTAGTATAGCTAGGTGAATTGGCAAACTCAAACTAATAATTAGTTTCGATTGGAAATAGAGATTAAACCTTATAAAATTTCCTATGTCATCATCCTAAATAAATTAAATCAAACCCAAATATTAAATTAGTCATTTACCTATGTTACAGTTATTCAATTTTCCAATTTTTCTAATTTCCTTAAATTTAATATCTAAATTTATCAAAACCCCTAAATTTAAACCAAATACTTGTATCAACCACTTAATTAGCTAAATTAATTTTACCAACTTCATATTTGCTAAATTAAATTTATAAATTAATTTAGCTTTTCCTAGGACAAATTCTAGCATCTAAACACATTTTAAAGCCCTTAAATTTTGACACTTGACCCATTATCTAAGCCTAGCCCATAGCCCACATATTTTTCTTCTAAAAACTATGCTAACTATTCATTCTTATCAACTATTATTCCAGAAATCACATGGACCATAGTTACCAAATTCCACCTCATTCCCTCTAGAAACTTTCCCATTAGGGCAAACATTCTATCCGGTCCTTTTCCCAAAAAAATTCCAGCCGACCCTACTCCCTATTACATGCCTCAAATGCTCGAAAATTGGCAGAAGAATCAAACACACATATCACTCAAAACTAGCTCCTAACAATATTGCACCTAGGAATCCATCTATTCTCAAGCATATTAGGTAATTTAACCCTATAACTTTACCTCTTATACCCATTACAATACCCATTCTAATCTATAATTTTTTTTTAAAGTTTAGGTGGACTATTGAAGTTATATCGGAGGTTTGAGCATTAGGAGCTTCACCAATATGAAGTAGGGTAGAGAAGGGCCATTTTGATTTTGTGAATAAATATAAGCTTAAGAATAAATTAGTAGCTAATATAATAGATACAAATATACGTACATGCTTAGGAAGGTTGCCTAAATAAGGCGTATTGATGATTTTAAAATCCATGCTTGCGGAAATTTTGCATATGTACGTCCGACATCTTACTGGTAAATTATGTACATTAGATACCATATATAGATGTCGAATTAAGCAATAGACATTAGGATTAATTCAATTGATTTATAAATGTGTGCATATACTCTCAAGTCAGCATTTTTTGTATACAGATTGGATGATATTTACCATGTGGAGGTTTAAATGCTTTTACAATGTAAAATAAAAAATAATATATGAAATGTTATTGAATAGAAGTATGGAATACCATATGGAAGTTATACTGGTTCAATAAATTTTTAAAAGGTATGAATATGGCTTGCATGTATGTTATGGTCTGAATAAATATGTGTAAGGTGTATTTTGACAAGACTGGATTGGATTAACATGTTAAATAATTAAAAAACTTTGGTTTGGAAACACAACTCTAGGACCGATAATATGATTTCTAGCTAATTAGGCCTATTCACACTAGATGGGTCCAAACTAAATCTTATCATGTCCATTTTGATCAATTGAGGCCTAAACCATTAAAATATAACCTATAACTAATTAATGCTTTATGATCTTAAATTCCATAATTCAAGGTCAATACCCTTTGCTTATTCCAATTGAGCCTATTTCTAAAATATTTAAGTCCATCATCAATTCTAGATAGTAAAATAAATAACTAGGCTCTAATTCCTTTCATGGGCCCAAAAGCTCTAAAATATCTTTAATGGGTCTCAATAGGAAATTAAAAGGTCCAATACCTAAATTAGGGTCTAAATTCAATTCTAATTGGGCTTGGGCATAATTTTTAGGTTCAATAATAAATATTACTCTAATTCGATCTAATTTCAAAATAAACTCTAGTTCCACATAATTTAATATTAATATTATATATATATATGTTAAAGGGTTTAATTCCTTAATCTTAAAGCCCATGACCCTAAAAAGTAAAACATTTAGATAATTTCTCATTGGACCTAACTTAGGATCCTAAAGGCCTAATATGTCTATATAATTAGTCTAGATCATCTAAGCCGAACTACCCTAAATGGACTTAAAATTAATTATAGCCTAAGGCATTTACCATATAAGTCCTTACACTAATTTATTAACTAGTATGATTTGAATCATTAATACATATACTTCATGTGATCATTTATCATCTATCGATTTGATATTAGGTACGTGGTGACATGTGTATTGATTATTTAAGGCAGACATTATTAAATGGACTTAACTTAAAGACAACCTAATGATTGAATATATTGTTTGTGCATGTATCGTTTAATCCAGACCAATGAGCAATAATCTTACTAGGTGATGCTAGCACTGTAGTTAGGCACTTAAGACAATGTTAGAGGCTCGGTAGGTAGCTAATATAGTACATGGTATTAGGATAACATCTACACATCTCGGCGAGAAGTAATGCGATATGGTTTATATTTATGGGATTGATTGAACCGCATTGTATTATGGACTGAGATAAGCGAAGATGCATAATGATTGTGAACCCCAAACGAGACTATTACTTAAAATGTTCCTCTAGGAGGTTAAGATTTTGACTTGTCTTAATCAAGCCCTTAAGTAGTAGTAACTACTTAGGACCCCCAGATTTCCATAGCTTGTTGTCTAGAGTATGAGTACTCTTGTTTTACTTGAATAGTCTAAAATAATAAATACCAATTGTTGGTTATTGCATTACATACAAATTAGGAGTGTGTGTCATATCACATATGTTTGCATTACTATGTACTGGGCTTCGGTTGACTTTTGTTGCCTTTCAAGTACAAATGGTTTTGATAGTAAATATTATGATGATTTAAGATATGGGACCGACTTCAAGGAGCTTCTAGATGAGCTTAGTTGTGAAACCCCATAAATTTATCATAATGAAAAATAGATAAAGTCAAATTAAGTACAATTTAATTATTAACAAGGCCCAAAAACATCAAAATGCTAATAACTTAAACCCTTAATGAATAAATTAAAACATACGATCACTAATATAAAAGTTGAAAAATAAAAGTCTTAAATTAAAGATTTTAAGTGTATCATAATATTCAAAATATTTAATAAAGTGGATACGTAAATTTTCACAAAAAGTATTATTAAAAATATATTTATCATACATACCATTGAGATCCAAAAAATTAACTTACTCTGTAAGTCATTCCATTCCTTTCTTATTAAGTAAATTGACCTCGAAGTGAAGACCATTATAAATTCTCTTTCCTCTGCTCTTTCCTTCGGTTGTCCCATTTCTTTCCTTCTTTCTTTTTCTTTCTCTTTCTTTCTCTCAAAAGTTTTCTGAGGCATCTCCAATATATATACACATATATAATAGTAAAACTTCTATCAACTTCAAAAACTCATATTTCTCACATATCACAATAACTTTTAATTCTAAAAGTCATGATGTGATCGTGGCAATATACTCTTTGATTTAAGACTATACATGGTAAGGTTTATAGACTATTAAAACTTATTTATAATTTTAAAGTTTTTACGAAAATATTTATTATAGACTTATTTATTCAGATGCAATAAGCTTAGAAGTTTTAGGCTAATGTTTTGATTTTTCAGATCATTCGTGCTATTATCTATATAATTTAAGTTAGAACTTATTCATTTGTCGCATATTTTTAATATATAGTTTTATAAGGTAATTTATCAATCTCTTTAATATTATTATTTGTCCATTTTTATTTAAGGTTACACATTTATCACTCTAATTATCCCTTCTATCTCTCTTACTTTTCTCTCTCTTAGTTTTTATTTTATCATCTCTCTATATAATTTAGGCCAGAACTCATTCATTTGTCGCACATTTTTAATATATAATTTTATATGGCAATTTATCAATCTTTTTAATATCATTATTTGTTCATTTTTATTTAAGGTTACACATTTATCACTCTAATTATCCCTTCTATCTCTCTTACTTTTCTGTCTTTTAGTTTTTACTTTATCATTTTTAATTTTATCTTATTTAAGGTGTCTGAACTCATTTATTTATCGCACATTTTTTACATATAGTTCTATAAGGTAATATATCAATCTCTTTAATATATTATTTGTTCATTTTTTATTTAAGGAAACACATTTGTCATTCCAATTATCCATTTTATGTCACTTATTTTTCATTTTATCTATACTAGCAGATGTTGTACCTACATTGTGTGTGTAAAATTAATTTTATACGTGAAAAATATTAAAAATTTTTATAGTAAAATATTAATTTTCAATTGTAATTTTTTTTTTAGATTTTAAATTTAATGTTATCAATTTTCTTATTTCATAATAAAATGCAAATTTTAAAAAGTGAAAAGATGAAGAAAGTAGTTATAGTTTGAAAAATGAATAGGAGGGAGTAGTTTATATTTTGAAAAAGAAGTTACGAAAGCAAAAAGAAGTTACAAAATCATGATAACTAAATTATTTATAAACGATAAAAAAAAATTAAAATTCTAAAAATACCAAAGTAGGTGCTTTGGCTTTAATATAAATAATATATATCTATATAATTTAAGCCAGGAATTTTTATTGTCACACATTTTTAATGTAATGTTTTATATAGTAATTACATTAATCTCCCTTATATTATTATCTATTTCTCTATATCTATATCTATATCTATATAATTTAAGTCAAAAACTTCTATTTGGTGCAAATTATTATTGTATTGTTTTATATGGTTGGGGTAATACCCAATTTGGTACTTGAACTTTAATGAAAAAGTCAATTGAATACCTAAACTTAAAAAAATCCAATTCCATATCCAATTAAACTTTTCATGCCTTCAATCACTATTGATTTTTTCTTTTAAGTTCAGGTACCATATTAGATATTTTCTCTATATAGTAATTACATTAATTCCTCTTATATTATTATCTATTTATATTAATTAAAGAAACAAATTGACTACTAAATATTGAAACTTAGGGTATGATTTTACATGTCATTAATGATATACTTTTTTTCCATCACTAATTTCTATTTTTTAAGCTATCAAGTTTTATTCATGGCACATTTTTATTTTAATGTTTTATGTATACAAGTAGATGACGCACCCGCGACGCATGTGCAAATAAAACAATTCAATATATATAAATTAAATAAATATATATTTTAACAAGTTAAAAGAGGACAACCTTAATTAGTCTTAAAAATTAGAAAATTAATTACAAATCATAATTACAATTGTATTTTCCATGGTTAACTTTTCCATGTTGGATAACTGTTATGCATAAATATGGTATCGAAGCTTTAGGGTGCATACAAAGATACATGTTAGGCTAAAAAAAGGAAAACACTAGTCTATTCAACCTCTATTTAATTCTATTCAAACCTTATTAATTCATGATTTCAGGGATAACAAAATATTTTATGCCCATATGCTAAAAAACAAAAAGACTATGTCTATTCAACTCTATTTAATTCTATTCAAACTCTATTTAATTTTATGATTGTAAGGATACCAAAAATATTTTACGCTCATATGCTAAAACAGAAAAATACTATGTCTAGGGATTTAAGAGGGTGGGTTTTTATATGGTACCTGACCAGCCCATCCCGATAAATATCCTATAGGGTATTACCCTATAGGGTTTGGGATGGGTTTTGGATCAATAATAAAACCCTATAGGTTTTTGGGAGGGTTTTGGGATAAGTATAAAACCCATTGGAAATCCGAATCCGTTTAAATATATAAAATATATATTATGTTTAGCCTCAGTTTTTGAAATTAACCAGCTGTGCTCCATTAATTGTAAAGCTATTTTTTTTTATTTTTATTAAATCATTTAGAAAAAGTAAAAAAACCCTAGGACAGTAGACTAATACTCTATGGTCTCTACTTTTAGTCTTGATCTTGGCTCACTCCGTCAAATTCAAGCCTCTCACTCCCGTTGCCGCCTGTTTCATTCAACGATTTTCTTCTCATGAAAATGATTTGCGATTTTATAAAGAAATTGCATGAGTAATGATAAGAGTTTTTTTCTTATCCTATAAAGTGAGAAGGATCGGAAATAGAAAAAGATGAAAAAAACATTTATAATGCCGTTTTTAAATATTTTATTATGTAATGATTCTAATTTATATCGGGTTTGGGTTCAGGTACCCTATAAGGTTTGTCTAGCAAGTTTTGGGCTCATGGACAAAAACCCTATAGGGTTTGGGACGGGTTTTGGGAATCCTATTAGGTGTCGGGTTTGGGTTTGGGTTTTATTATACCCGTCCCGGTTGCATTCCTAACTATGTCTATTCAACCCTTATCTAATTATATATTTAAATCCTATTTAATTTTCATGATTTCAAGGATATGAAAAACATTTTATGCCCATATGCGAAAACATTATATTAAAAACATTTATATTAGAAATATTTATACTAAAGACACAAAAAGGGGCTGTTTTGCTTTAATAGTACACACACACATATATGAATAGATAGATATGACTATATATAAAGCATTACATAAAACTTTATGATTTCGGGGTTGGGCTAACTCTGAAACCCATAGAGCGCGGGTTTAAGTATAATGGTAAAAAATTTTGTATGGTTTCAGATCAGGTTTAGTTGATCCAATATCATATTCTAATTATAAATTTAGGGTAAATTACATTGAAAAGTATCAACTTTTGAGGGTAGGTCCATTTGAGATATCAAAATCAACGTTTCACAAAATTTATTTAAAGTATTGACATAGTTTTATTTAGGTATTAACGTTTCATGTGGTTAAAAAAAGGAATCGACGTTTTACAAATTAAGTCAAATAAGGTATTAATAATTGATTATTAATAAAAATTAAGATAACTTAATTGAAAACTAATCCAAATTTTGATTCACTTCACAAAAAGTCTGATTCTTTTTTTTTAGTTACTTAAAATATTGATACCTTAAATGAACTTATCACTAAAAGTTAATAATTTTATTATAATTTATCTAAATTTATGTAATAGTATTTTATTGCTAACTTCTTAGGGAAAGAAAGGGAAGGGAAGACTAAGACTCATAGAAAGGGAAAAGGTTCTGGTTTTGAGATTGGAGATTCTATATAATCATTCTTCATCAATCTTGTTCTAATAGGTAAGATGAATCTAACTATGTTTATCATACACCATTGTTGTTGCCGTAAGATATTATCAAGCATCATCCCTTTTATATTTTAGCTTTTATTTAATTTAAATATGTTGGTTCTTTCATTTTGTAGAATAAAAGTTAATACATATGTCAAATTCTGTCTTACCAAGTTTAAAATTCTACTTAGTGCAATTTTTTTTTCATAAGTATAAACTCTTTATTTCATTTATTCTACCTTTATTTCATTTAATATAAATTTTTCAAGACCAAAACTTTTGCAAATGAGCTATTATACAATGAATTCAATAAATTAATTACTATGTCACTTAAATGTATACATAGAAGTATAATTTGATTAAATAAATTCTTTTCTAATGTTTCATTTGTTTTATAGGTATATGGCTATGTCTTCGATGAAGCAAAATAATTGCGATAAAGATTAATGTGTTATAAACTTCGTTATAAATATCTACGGTGTATCATAGTTATATCATAGTGTTGTTTCATTAATCCTTTTATTTTCTTTTTATGTATTTTCATACAATTTATGTAATGTTTTTAGTTTCTTCTTGCATCCACTGATCTTGCATTTAATTAACTTCAACTATGTTGTTTATTGTGAAAGTTCATTTTCTTATTTAATTTTACACCTGCAACGCGGATGCGTTGTCTGCTAGTTAAGATTAAACTCAATAAGGCCAAGATGAGTAGGATGTTCAATGATTTGCTCCATTGATTGTTAGGTTTTGGTTATTATTTGATGAGAAATTATCAATTTTTTATTGTTTAATGAATTAGAGGAACTCCTTAATACATATCTATATTTATATATAATATGCTCGTTGTGTTTGCCTCATGATGGAAAGGCAAAAGGATTGAAAAGTTTGCCAGCTCAAACCAATTTCACTCTCATGCTATGGAATGATAATTATAGATAAGTAATTAAAAAATAAAAATAAAAATCAAGTTTCTTTAGTTACGAAGACATGACCATAGTGCCATCCAGTATATAAAGATTGAACAAATCATCTGGGACCATTATATATTATGTGTATATGTATGTATATGTATAATACAATTTATTGATTATGTGAATATCATATAAAGTGATTTATTGAATCTAATAGCATGCTGAATGATATGATAATTAAATAATTATAAATGGATAGAGGTCCTCCATATTTAAATGTTATTGAGAGATCTCTTAGGAATATAGTATATGAACCATCGAGAATATATTAATATAAACTGTACGTATTGATTTTTTTTTATTTTTCAATCATAAAAGTATTCATTTAAATACCTATTATTGAATTCCATGTAAAACTCAAAATAAGAAATTGTGACAGTTGGATTAGAATTGTACTTGCTTGATTGTTGGGTTTGTGAATACCGATTACTTTGTTAAAAATGTCTATTTTGCATTTTATACGAATGGTCGTACTTATATTGAAATACCCCAAACCTTCACATATATTAGAAATTGGGTTTAGATAGATTTGAATGAATTAAATTAATCATAGGATATAAATAGACAAGTTGACAAAGTTAGATTAGTAATTAATTAAATGAAACTTGAGATTTGAAATCTAAATTCTCTAAACAAGTGATTGAAATGTTTAGAGGGTTCCTAAACTCTTGATTCTTAACTGAAACACTAATTCCTAAATCTTTACAAAATTTGAGTTCATTTGCTTGAATAAAAATATCAGTTGTTAAACCCGAACTCAAATTAAATATCTTTCATCCAAAATAGATTCCTAAATTAAGTTCTTATTTTAAGTTCTTAATTTCTAACCTATCGGTTCTAAAATTATCTTTTAAATACTCCTGGAACTATAAATATTGATATGATAGTTTTAAACTTATACCTTATTCGAAAAATATCAAATTTTTATTAAATCTTATCTTTTCTTTTTCCTTTGCATCTCCTGCTCTCTCTCTCTTCCTTTCACTTTTCTTCCTTTAGTTTCCTTTTCCCAACCGATGCCTTCCTTTCCCTCTTTCTTTCTTCTTCTTTTCTTTTCTTTTCTTCAAATTTCTTCCACAAATCTCAAGATTAAAGCTATCTAGAAGAATAATCAAAGCTAGGAGAGAAGTTAGATGAAGGAAAACAAGTTAGAAATGTAAAGAAAGCTCAAGTGTGCAAGTGTTCTAAAAAGATAAGTTGTTATTTTCTTGTTATCTTTGTTGTTTACATTTGTAATTGATGAATTGATGTTGAATTGGGTTGAGAGTGCTGTTTATTTATGTATTTGTTGGTTTAATGGTTGATGGAAGTTGGGGTTTGGTTGGAGGAAGAAGATGATGAATAGTGGTTATGGAGGTTGATGAAGTTTGAGATGTTTGATGTGGTGAATGTGAAATTTATGTTGTTTGAATGTTATATTGATCATATAATAAGCTTTGGGGAACTTTGAAATGAGTTTAAAGAACTTTGAAAAGTGTAAAATTCATTTCAAGAACAAAGGATTTCATAATTTTCTCGTTCCAGTGTGTACAACCTTATGTACGGCCGTGCACATGCCCATACAGGCCTTAGAATGCTTAAAACTTTGTCTCGGGTCACTTTTTCATGCCCAGCACGGCCTCGAGCATGGCCATGCACTCGGTCGTGCAGCATTCCCCTGTTTCGCAGCCGTTTGTATTTTAGCCATAACTTTTCCATATGACCTCCGATTGAGGTGATTCAAGTTGTGTTGGAAAGCTTAAAAAGAGATATACAACTTTTATGTTTTAAGCATTTACAAATTCAAAAAGTATCGATGCTTAAATTTTGATTCTTTCCAGCTACAATACTTTCCAAAACAAAGTCAAAAAAACTTGTTTTTGTTTGTTAAATGTGTTTTTGCTTAGGAAATGGATGAGCTAAAATGAGATAGATAAGTGATATTTGATGTGTTAAGTGAATTAATTCATGTAATTAAACATGGGTTAAGTAGATTTATAGATTTAACAAATAATTAGATTAAATCCAGAAGTTAGTTATAAAATGAACTTAGTTAACAAACCTAGGTTCAACTTGACTAAATGAACTTGAATGAACTAAAATGGATTAGATTGTTTAACTTTGATGAATTTGGATAGGTTTAAGCTAACTTGGGATTAAGTGACTAGATCTTAGATATATAATGAATTAGTAATTAATCTAAGTCCAACTTGGTTTAATGAACTTTACTACGCTAAAAATGAATTAGATTGATATAGTTTAATCACCTTGGCTTAGTAAATGACTTAAATGAATAATTCTAATCAATTTGGCTAATGTTAAGCTAAAATGGGTTAATGGCAATTAATTAGCTTAGATGAATGAATTAGGATGATCTTTGAATAATATGGGGGAATATGTTGTTTCAAATGTGTGTTTACTTGGAAAATGAATGTTTTTGGTTTATGAATTCTTTGTTAATGCTTTTGTATAATAAAACACTATAAATAAAGAGAAAAGAAATTCTTTGACAGACAAAGGAGAACTGTCCATATTTTGGGGGGCAATATTCGCAGCCATAGTGGGGTTCCTATTTAGTGTCTGATCAAATAGGGTTTAGTAAAATGAGTTGAGATGAATGGATAAATGGCTTAAGTTCTTATATGATTTTGATGAAGTAGATGATTAGATTAGTTTAGCTTCTTATACGAGTTCTTTCCTTAACAGAATTGGATATCTGATTTATCTTCTGGATTATCTTCTGAAATTTCCTTCCGAGACTATGTTTGGATTTCATATAAAGGTACGTAGTAACGTGTTTGTTCTTTGCTTAGGATAGGCATATCTTTAATAAATTTTAATATAGAAAAACTTAAACCTTTGTTTGAATTGGATGTCTCTTACGTTATTTAAATCCGTATCTGGCCTAGATGGCAGATCGGTATCCGGTTCGGGGAGTAGCACCTTGCTCAGATTAGGGGCACGGTAGATTAGGCACTTAGGCCACCACTGTCTTTTGATAAGACTTTCCTAAGTGGTATGGCGGGTAATTGATGGGAAAACGGTATCGGCGTAACGTTTGCTTAAGCTTGGAATGAAATAATATGATTTAGTTCAAATGTTTATGGGAACAGTTGGACTAAGTGATGTTATGGACTAAGATAAGTGAAGTTGTGTAACGGCTGTTAACCCTAGATGAAGTTATTTTCTCTTTTATGGATATATCATCTAGGAGATATAAGTATCCGAACTGCTTATATCAACCCCCTGAGCATCGTGATCGTTACTCAGGATCCCCTAGTTTACGGGCTATGGGAAGTGGGCTGCCTAGTCTGGATGAACAGTAGGGACCACTCAGGAGGCGGACGTGATACTAGTCCTTGATGCCCGAAGTTTGAATACTCCCGTATTGATTTGTTTACTTTAAAGAAAGATAATAACTTGTTGATTGTGCATTGCATTTAGTTAAGCTCGCGTGTCACTTCGTGTGTGATTGTGTTGCTGTGTACTGGGCTCCGGCTCATTATTGTTGTTGTTATTCTTTTTTACAGGTATTGTTATTGTTGATGTTGATGATGACTTGATGATGATGTGGAGTTTTTGATGTTGTTGTTTTATTATTGTTGTTGATGTGATGTTGATGAGTATGGTGATGGTGATGATGATTGATGTGATGATGTTATCTCGGGTTTTGGGCGATTCTGAAGATATGGAGAATGAGTGAAGTGTGATAGGATCGAGACATTTCTTGTATTTTGTTTCTTCTTTTGTTTTGTTTTGTAAGAGGACTGGATTTAATTATAAATTTGTATTTTCATTTAAGGGTTTATCAGTGCCATGTTTTGTAAATAAGCTTTGTAAATATTTATCAAAGTGAAAGTTTTTCCACTTTTAATAGTGGAAGTTTGAATGCTTATTATTAGAAATGTTTTTATTAAAGTTTATTTTTCCGCTGCTAAATCCAGTTGTTGCCAGAATCTAACTAAACGATTTCACAATCTAAAATCGGATAGCAATGTTCAACATAAATACCTTCTTTTTAGACACCTTACGTATAATTCGTAAGAGTTATACGTGGTTGGGGACTTGGTGTGCTTAATTTGAGAATTGAGCATGTCGGGTCTTTACATATATTCTGATTGGTCACCATTAATCCTATTAATAAATATTGTGATATAATAAAACTTGACATGCACTACATAGAATCTTACATCATTTAATATCATCACTGTCACACGATGGGTAGGGAGGAATTTAAGCTACTTCAAACGGAGTTAAGGTATCCCGGATAATAAGAAAATTATTTTGGATACGAGTTTCATAAAATCTCTTTATAAGAATTTTTTAGTATTCTTGTTTTGGTAATATGAGCTAAAAAATTCGAGGAAGTCACCTATTATCAAAGTCTTGAACTATCCATCGATGTGAGTCATATCATAAGTTTTATGGACTTAGGGCTGTAGGTGCCCTAAGTTGGTTTAGGACTACATCTAAGGTATTTTAAGCCTATTTTTGACTGCATTTAAGGTATCCTAAGCATAGTTGCATTTAAGGTACCCTAGAACTTGCGAGACAAGAGAAATTAATTGGACCACCTACACACTGATGAAACTATTAATTCTCTAACCTAAGGTCAAGGAGAGGTTTTTATGCCCTGAACTTCACATTAGTTACCAAAAGACTGCATATGAAGATTGGATTGCATATACTTGTTCATGCATAGCATATGATTGATGACTTGTTTGTGCTAGAGGTGGTAATGAGAATATCACACTCCCCTATCACTGAGCTGTGGTTTTACTAAAGAACTCCACCCTACCCAATAATTTGTTTTGTAGGTAACCTTATAAGAACAAGATGGGATAGGGTTGGTGTAAATATGAGCTATTCAACTTCAAGATAGTGTTTGTAGAAGCTTAGAGAGCTAAGTAGTAATACACGTAGCAATTTTAGTGTCTTAATCATGAATAGGTTTTCTTTTTTGTGAACTATTATAAGCTACCTATTTTACTTCTTGGTAGGAGATACCGACTCTCTGCGATTTTGTCTATCAGTGGATAGTCGAAATCCTGTAGTTATATTCATATTAAGATTTATATATGTATGTTATGATTTGTAAAAATAATTAAATATTAGGATAGAGTCTTGTGATCTCTGACTCATAAGACGACTCTCATGCAACAGGTGCACACATTCTATGATACCTTTAAGGTTTTCTTCGATGCCCCCTTTGGGGTTGTTACATTAGTGACTAGGAATTTGGGTTACATCTTGTTTTTATTTAGACACTCATATTTAAACTTATTGTTATCTTTTTACGCCTATCTATGAGCCCTAGGCTTATATTGAGTTTTAGATAATTTTACTAGCATTATCTTTTTAGATGTTTATGGAGACTTTTTAAAACCAGCGTTATCAAATATAATCTTTATGTTTTTGCTTACTCAAGGGAGTGGTCTTTTATAAAAAATTTTGTATAATTTATATATTCGTCATATCATTTAAAGTTTCTGAAAATTGAACAAACGATTTCAAAATATAAAATTGATCAGCAAACGAAATAGATAAATTAGTCTTTTAGGTTTGTCTTAACATATAATGTTTCAATGTTATACATAGTAAAACTAGATACGCCTTAACCTTAATCGGGACATGACACATGTGAAGCAACTTGTCTTTTTGCACAAGATGTGCACTCATGTTTTTATCCTAGAGCAGCTCAAGAACCGCCTAAGATTGAGTTGTCTACCTAAAACATCCATGCTCTTTTCAACAATCAAAGTCACAAGTTCGATCATATCATAAACTATTTCGAGTTTGATGTTATCATTGAGGTTATCACCAACGCAATCATTGAATCACAAAAAATTCCATAATAAAATTTATGGATCATACGTTGTGCAAAGCCATACATTTAGTCTCTGACTGACGAACTCGTTGCTAAAGGAAAAAAAATATTAGTCATGAAACATTATAGATTAACCAATAGTTCTCAAGCAATTGAAGAAAAAATAACTATTATCTTATTTGATTGCAACTAAATGGTATTAATAATAGGTTTAGGAATTTATTATAAGGGATAATGTTAAAAATGGTACCTGAACTTTCGAAAAAAGTTCAATCAGGTATCTAAAGTTTGGTTTTGAATAATTTGATACCTGATTGAACTTGCTTCAGATAGAAAAAATATATGCGAAAACTTACTTCAGGTTTTGAATAATTTGATACTCGATGAGAATATTATTATATTTATTTATCTATCAACTATGTGCATCTGTTTATATTAGTCATCTAATCTGCTATTACATTAAAAAGAAAATATAGGGCTATTGGAATGAAGAACAATGGAGAATAGATATTTGTGTACTTCAAGAAGATGGAAAACTAAAAATTCTAATACACATAATCAACAAAAGATATTAGAAAATATAAATGGTGGTTAGGAAAGATAGAGATAGATTTAGTTAGAAAAAATGGAGAGTTTAAGATGTATAGGTCGATCCTATAATGAATAGCTTGGCATTCTTATTTGGAGAAAATTAGATTAGGGAATAAGGTTTTGATTTAAAGGAAAGAAAGATTATTCGATTTGTATTTAATTGACAAAGATATTTAAATTTTGATTTACTATGTGTGACATTCGGAGAAGTGACCCTGGCGTGCAATTTGTCAAAAATGAATGCATAGGTACTATAGACATCACACGGGGCGGTTTCGAAAGCGAATCGCCCCGAACAGTCACCAGTGGTTCCTGACCGGGAACCGCCCGTTGGTGACGGTTCTGAACCGTTTAAGGACCCGCCGGAACTGGCGGGTCCAAACGGTTCGGCGCCGGTTCCACCAGGTCCGGAAACAGCTATTTCGGACCCGGAACGGCGATTCAACCAGTCAAAAAAAAAAAAAAGGGAGAGGAAAAGGAAAGAAAGAAGCGTGGCACACTCGGGATGGGGCTGGGTTGGGGGGGTGCAGGGGCGTGGGGGGGGGGGGGGGGGGTGTTTAGGGGCCCGAAAAAAAGACATAATGAAATAAAAGAGAAAAAAAAAAACATACGGAACAAACCGAAAAAAAAATGGTTCACGTAGAACCGGAACCAGAACCGCCAGAATCGGCGGTTCCTTGGAACCGGGAACCGTCCGGCTCTGGCGGTTCCGGACCGAACCGTGCCGATGTCTAGGTACCTACAATGTCAAAGAATGAAAAATCATGTGACAAAAGTAGAATTTTTCCGAGTAATTATTACCTCGAAAAGCAATAAATCATTGATCTACGGACTTTCTTATATTTTTGCTTCTTAAAAATGTTAAAAGTGATATACCCATAATATATAGGTTCCTCATAAATATAAAATAATTATTTAATAAGACCTTTTAAACGTCTTATTAGAAAATAATATTATGTTTATCAAATATTAAATCATGAAATTATATAAAGTCTTTTAATACCTAAACTACCATTCATACAAAACCATTGTATCCTCTACTTATTCTCAAAAAAAAAAAAAAAAAAGTTGGCTTTGTAATTTTATAGGTTACCCTAAAATTCTTGCCCCTCTCTTAGTTAACAACTAAATTTGCCTACGTATTAAGTTTTCATAGGCATAATAGCAAATTAATTGGAAGACCATCTACATGAACTCATTTATATATAAAGGCTTTTAATATCTAAACTACCATCAATATACAACTATTGCATCCTTTATTTATTCTTTTTCTAAAAATAGCTGATTTTGTAATTTTATTGGTTACTTAAAATTCTTGCCCCTCTCTTAGTTAACAATTAAATTTGCCTCCTACGTATTATATTTTTTTTAAGAGTAACGCAAATTAATTGGAAGATAATCCATATGAACTAATAATAGAAGTAATCATTTTACTAAACAGAGCAATTTATAGAGATTACGTATTAATTTTTTTTTAAGCCGGATTCAAACCTAACACCTCTCACTTAATATATCAAGGATAATGTCATTAAGCTACAAGATCATTTTTATGTTAATCAAACTGTTTAATCAATCACCTTAACATTAAAATAAATATAATTATCCTACGACATATGTATATCGCATTTCAAAAGAGAAAATAGTTCAGCTACATCATGATAAAAAAAAACGACATTTGCATCGCTTTTATCACATGCGATATAGGTACAATACTGAAACATGGTATCATGATTTATTCACTCGATTAGTATACAAAATCCAATATCTTGTTTCACAAACATAATTTTACAACGGGATTTTGATAATTAATTTCATCTAACTTGTATATTGATTTTTTTTAAGTAATTGTAGAAAGGTGTTAGGCCTATCAAATAGTGTTGCTAATTGTTGTTTAAACAACAAGAAAAATCTACAAACACTAAAAGTCATTTATAATTCTAAGTGATCTTAAGGCGGGGCAATCATTAAAAGGAATTTTGTTCTTGGGATTGTGAATTTAGTGTTTTTTTGAGGATTATTCATGTCCTTTTGTGGGATTATATATATTAGTATATATTTTATTATGTTAGAGCAAAATACAGATAATATATAGTGTCGGTATGTTACTATCATTTATTTATTTTTTTCTAATTAAAAGGGGAGTAAAGAAGCAAATAATATGTAACACTACCATTGGGTCTATTGATGATGACAACTTAATTCTATCTCTAAGGTTTTTCGTCTTTCTCATTTATTTATTATTAAGTGACTCTTTTTGTGGAATAAAGTTATAGAAATAGAAAGAGAAAGATCATCATTGGAGAGAAAGCAAGGAAAGATTTGATAGAATGAAAAACTTTTATGATTGCTGTAATAAGGAATAACCCTTTTTTACCTCTTGAACGCAGTAAAATTTATGAAGAGAAAATTAGGTGTAAAAAGAGAAGCTAGGAGACAATTTTAAGAAAGCAACATGTGCATAAATATTAAATATAGAGTAATCAAACTTGTTACTTATGGAGAATTTAAGACTCGATAATAAAATTTTAATAAGTCTTATATATGTTATGTTAGTTTACGGCTTATCATATATGTAAATTTTTCTTGTTTTAAAGATAAAATCTTCTTAAAATAGACATTTAATTATATATGTAAATTTTACCTGTTTTAAAGAAAAAATCTTCTTAAAATAGACATTTAATGGAAAAAGATTCTCAACCCCAGCCATTGTCAACTGAAAATCTACTATTATCCTTATCAATTTATTATACCACCAGGAAGACACAAACAAGTTTGAGATTATGATGGGCTTGGCCAGTTAATTTTGAAGGTTATATGGGCCGAAATATTATAGGGTTGACTAATAGGCTTATAAGAACGGTCGAGAAAGGCCCTTGACTCGTTTAAATAATTTATCTTATCAATCCGACCGGTTAACACAACAGTTAAAGTTGGCTCTTTTACCCTGGGCTCAGCTGACCTGCCAACTCCTCATATATATATATATATATATACACACACCCATAAATTGATAAATTTGAGTCAAGTTGGTCAATGTAGATAATTTTCTATTTCTTAATTCACAACGAAACAAGTATGTGAAAGAATTCCTATAACAATCTCTTTTATGATTATATTTTTAAATATATTCCATCGTTATTTGCATTTACTAGAGTTTTACTTCTCAATCTTATTAAACATAAGCATGGTTTCGAGCCAAACTGAAACCAGAACCGCTAGTTTTGAGTCTTGAAAATTAGGAATCGAAACTGTCTCCTACAGTTCTGGTCTAGTTCTATCAAATCGGCAGTTCCGGTCCCAATTTTAAAACTGCAAAACAATCTTTTTTTAAGTAAAAATAAAAATAAAATAAATGAATTTAAGTTTTTAATAAAATTAGTTTTAAACTCAAAATAATTATTGGGTCTAAAAGTATTTAATTATTTGAACAAAATTTTCAAAAATTTGTTTAGAATGTGCATTTATTTATATACAAACACATCCGATATCTATTATAGTTAGTAATATAAGATTACAAAATACTCTAAAAGATAAAAAGAAAATACAATACAAAAATAGTCTCATGTTATCAAGAAAATAAATGTTCCTTTTAGGAAAAGTTCATATAAACTAAATTATATATGATTTTAAGTTATATTTATTTGTATTGTTGATAATAACATATTAATATTATGAATAGGTAATAAATTTTACTATTCATATGAAATAGTTTAAACATTAATCGTTATATATTTAATATATATTTTTTAAATTTTTTCTCTAATTTCAATGTCACCAGTTGAAATTGCTAGTTCACCCAAATCTAGGCTAAAGAACTATCTAGACTTAGTCGGTTTTGGAACCGGCCAACTGATTTTAGAACCACAGTGATAATTCCGATTTAGAACTAAACCATGGCTATGACTAAATCTTAAGTTACCGAAAAAAATCATGTAGATGCTTCACACAAGTCGGTAACAATTATGTAGTATAAATATTGGATTTTTCTTTGTTCTTTTTTTTTTCAATTTTGTTGTAATAATTTTGCCTCTACGCCAGTGAAATAGAATAAATTCATTAATATTAATCAAAATATGAGAACTAGAATAAAGATTCTCCAATACAAATTAGATTTCGTTTTTCATTTTTTCTTAGTAATAAAATTTAGTTTTAACTCAAAACGTATTATAAAAGAATCCCAAATTTTTTTTACAATTTAGCTCAATCTAGTAAATACCTATGGAAGTTTTCCTAAAACAACATAGTTATAAAAGTTTAACATTTTAGATAATTTCATGACAAGTCTCCATCATCCAAATAAAATACAATTGCATTTTTTTGTCTTTCAACCTACATAGTATTCTTCAATGATAAATATTTGAAACTCTACATTTAGTATTAAAATTTAGAAAGAAAGATAGGTTAAACACAAAAATTGTATCGGGCGATGATGCTCTCTGAACCTCTGGAAAAAATACCACAGCCTCCATTATCGGATGATGAAGAAAGACAAACAAAAAAGGTTAAAAACAAGATCTTTATTTCGGAACGAAACACTGAAGATTTCTCTTTCAAGGAGATATTATTGAATAAGACGAGCGATGCAATGGAAGAGGATGACTCTTTGGGTTTCGATGTAGATGTGGAAGATATAACCTGTGAAATAAATAAGGATATGCCTTCTGTGCGTTTTTTGAGTCGCGTAAGGGAGAAACTTGAAAAATCAATGGAGAGAACTGTCATTGTGCTTCTTTTAGGCAAATATATCGGGTACAATGCCTTATATAATAGGATAATGAGTCTTTGGAAACCCAAATGCAACATCAAGGTTGTGGATCTGGAGAAAGGATATTATATGGTGAGACTGGGATCGACTGAGGGGATATTATATGGTGAGACTGGGATTGACAGAGGATTATATGACAGTGTTATTAGAAGGACGGTGAACTATTTTCGGCCAATATCTTACGATATAACCTTGGTCCCCTGGATTTACGACAAAAGATGAGAATATTTTTGCAGTAGTGGCATGGATTAGATTACCAGGACTACCGATTGACTATTATAAAAAAGGAGTTCTAAGGGCGATTGCATCCATGATTGGTAAATTTATTAAAATTGATTACAATACATCGGATGCTAGGAGAAGGAAGCATGCTCGCTTGGCAGTAGAACTAGATCTAAATAAACCTCTGGTATCTAAGATCTATGTTAATAACAAAATTCAAATGGAGGAATATGAAGACCTTTCGTGCATTTGCTATAGATGTGGTTGTTATGGACATATTAGCGACACATGCCATCTTTCTGAATCCAAAGGAAGCAATCACAGTCATCCTAAAACTGGGATTGAGAATCCGACATTGAATTCCAATGATCGGAAAGACAAAACCGATGCTGCTGATAATTTAGGTTTAGGACCCTAGATTTACGCTACCAAGAAAGGAAGGAGGAACAATTACGTGAAAATGAAAATGGAAAGGATCAAAATTCAAAAAAGCCGTTTAAGGAAAACTTTAATAGTAGATATAATATCCTTACAGACATAGAGGAAAAACATAGTGGAAATTGGTCAATCCAAGGCATTAAATTCAGCAGATACCAGACAGGAGATTTCAAAAAGTAGTAGCACTGATAATATGGTTTTGGGAAATGGAACCTTAGATATAAGAACTAACTAGGCATTTAAATTGAATGGAGATGAACCAGAACAGAAGGCAAAAACCAGAGCTCCTTAACCACCAAAGAAAATTCAAACCCCAATGAAGCACTGATTGGCTTAAAATGTGTATATAAAAAAAATGTGAGTTCGGATACTACCAGCAAGTATACTGGGTCTGATCAAGTAATACAGAAAAGTGAGTTGAGTATCGTTCCCACGAGGATCAATTTAATTACTAGATCGGTATTAGCTTTTACTAATATTTAGGCAATCAAATTGTATTAATTTAAACTATTTAACTAAATCTAATAGTTATCAATGAATGTAATGAGATTGTGAGAAAGATATATCAAACAAGAGTGGGAAGAAGCAGAATCTACCCTAATTTTTGCTAATCATACTGAAGTTATATTATATGAATAGTTAGAATTGTGGATATTTGTATGAAATTGTCAAGACCTAAAACTATCAAGTTTTAGTAAACCACAAAATAATCTATTACATTCCGCTATATAAATTATCAATGGAATCTAATTTACAATTATAAACCTCCCGATTCTATAATTGTCTAATATCCTAAATCAACTTCTCCTAATTCCTTATTGAGAAATTAACATAAAACATTCCATGAATTACATGGGACAATTTCTAGATCAGATTAAACTCCATTGCTTCCGCAATTATTGTTTAATCTTAATTCATGAATTCCTATGAATCCTAATTCTTCTTTCGAATTATCGGAATTCTTATCAATCCAATTTCGTACAGAAACAAAATAGATAATTAGGATTCAATACAAATATTCCATAATTCTAATAATCTTATAATATAAATTCAAAAATCATTTTAGCAAGATTAGGGTTTCCTCACTTCCCACAAGAAAAAGTTTAGCTACTCATGGATGATGATTCAATAATAAAATAGGAATATGCAATTGATATCATTATGAACAAAGAAATCAGATAGATGAATTGCATAAGAAAAGAGAGATCATACATCACCAATTCAAATATCAAAATCTTCAATTACAAATTCTTGTAAACTTCAAATTCTCACAATTCTCTATGAAATGCTAAAAACTATTGATCTACTGAATGTATGTTGAATTGTTTATCCGATTTTCTCGACTGATGATGCTAGAGCAGGGAAATCCCCTTTATATAGGAAAAATTTCGTAAGAAGCATTAATGAAAAATTGCAGTTTCAACTTGTACCCCGGTAGTTACACTTTTTACGCCGACGGCTTACAGGCGGCGTAAAGTTCTTCTTTTGATTACATCGACAGTGTATTGGCAGCTTTCATCTTCGGTAACAAATGTAAGCCGCTTGTACGCCAGCAACTTAGAAATGGATCTAGTCAGCGTATATACTAAAAAATGAAAGGTTGGGCCATTTTATAAGAAAAGTCATCCCAAAGTCGGCGGCTTTTATGCTGGCTTAGGTAATCCATTCAAGTTTGACCATTCATTTTGTCACCGAGCATGCATATTTGATTATGCCTCTTGATCTTCAATCTACACTGCCGCAACACCGGCGGCTTTGAATCCGACGTACATTGTAACTCCTACTGCACTGGCAACTCTTAAGCTCCAAGCTGCCGGCTTTCACTTTATACTAGCCTATTCACCTTCTATGCTGGTGGCTTTTAGGTGGCGTAAGTTCAAATGAAAGAAGGCTTGTAAGGCCGGCAGTGTATGCAACGGCTTTGAGAGTGCAAACATTTTCATCTTGTAAGCCATCTCAATGCCGGCAACTTTGATTCCTAGAAAGCCGGTGTTGAATGAAATCTGCTGAAGCTGGCTTCTTCTTCCTTCTACACTGGCGGTGTTGAGCCAATTTGTTTAGCTTCCCACAATCTACACCGCCTCAAGGCCGGCGGTGTAGAGGCAGCCATAAGGATTTTGATTATGAGCATCTTGAATGCTGGCCGTACGCCGGTGGCTTAAACTTCAGAAAAGCCGGCGTACCCCCTGAGTTTTCCTATTTTCATTTCAAAGTTTCTTGTTTGCTTCGCTTTGTCCAAATCAGACCTGAAACATGAATTTTAACCAAAACAAGTATCCATTCTAGCCATTTATGATAAGTTTATCACAAATTAAACATCAAAAAGTTGTTGAAATATGATCTTATCAGGCACTTTCTACTTTAAAGAATAAGAACCTTGAAGTAAATCAATCTTTGACCAATCCTTGATCAATCTTACACATAAGAATAAGTATAAGGAGCCTATTATGAAGGAAGCATCTAGAGAGGACTCACATACTATGGTCATCATTGATCACCTATCCAAGAGTCAGAACTTGGATACGAGACTCCATGCTTCCTTTTCTATCCTATAAAGATCAAATCAAGGTGATCGACCACCTGAAAAGTCAAAATTAGTAGGTGTACAGGGTAAATTGCGGATTAAGACAACTGGAACAAAAAAGCCTCCTATTTCCAATCCAAGTCAGAAGAAGGAACTTTTTGAGATTTTATCATTACTTATTGATGATGATGGGAAATCCTCAAGCTCGAATCCACTCTTGGATGAAGCAGCTATTGCTGATGCTTAAGTATTTACAATTATATACTCCATTTTAATCATGTCAATGAACTTACTTATGTGGAACTGTCAAGGTGCAACAAATAAGAATTTCATTCATATAACAAAGTCTTTATGCTCTCTTAATTCAGTGAAGATTATGGCTCTAATGGAAACTAGAATTAGTAGCGAACGAGCCACTAAGGCCATTCGAAAATTAGGTTTTAAGAACTCACACAGAATTGAAGCTGTGGGATTTTCAGGGGTATATGGCTTTTATGGAGGGAATGTGTGTGCATCCAGATTCTAATGAATGATTGGCAATTTAACCATGCAAAATTAAACTTTGATGATGTAGGTCAGTTTCTTTTAGTAGTAGTATATGGTAGCCCTTCCCCATCAATAAAAAAACATTTATGGGGAAAGCTTTACGAAATAGCGGAAGAAGTTAACTTACCCTGGCTCGTAATTGGTGATTTCAATGCTTTTATCCACTCTCATGAAAAGTTAAGCAATGTCACTGGAGGATCTGTTCCTTGTAAAAACTTCAAGAATTGGATAGAGGAAATTGGAATGATCGACTTAGGGTATACTAGTTCGCGTTTTACCTGGTCAAGAGGCCTTTGTCATGCTAGACTAGATAGAGGTTTGGTGAATAGGAAGTGGTCTGATCATTTTGCTGGTACTTCAATCAACCACCTTTCTAAAATCAAATTAGATCATAATCCTCTTCTAGTTAAGCTAAACACTCTAGTGAACCAAGATAACTACGCCAAAAGATTTCGATTCCTAAATGTCTGGGTTACACATCATTCAAGGGAATCCTTCTTAAAAAAAGGTTGGAATTCAAATGGAAAGCTTCAAGACAATATCTCATAATTTGCCTATAGTGCCCATTTATGGAATTGCAATGAATTTAGCAGCATCTTTCACAGAAAAAGGAAACTCTTAGCTAGAATCAACGGAATCCAAAAGGCCCTAGAGACAAGATCAATGCCGAGATTGAGAAGTTTTGAGGCTAATCTATGTGAAGAACTTGAAATGGTTTTTACCCAAGAAGACCTGCTCTGGCAACAAAGGACGAACTTCAATTGGCTTAACTTTGGAGACCAAAACTTACCCTTCTTCCATGCGAGAGCTAATTACAGGGAAGAAGAACAAAGTAGAAAAACTTAGATTGAGCAATGGGCAATGGTGTTCGGATAATACGGTTCTTCGATTAGAAGCAATGGCTTTCTTGCAAAGAATTTTCTCTAAGGATACGTTCAAATGGTCAACCTTATCCTATCCAAGGTCTCTTTCCCCAAATTCCCAGTTCTAAACAAGAAATGCTACATAAACAGTAACTGGCATGGAAATTAGAAAAGCAGTTTTCGATATGAATCCCAACAAAGCTCCAGGAATTGATGGACTTGATGCATATTTCTACCAAAGGAACTGGAACATTGTAGGTGAATCCTTGTGCAAAATGGTGAAGGAGACCTTCGAGAGTGGCATAATTGATGCTGGTATTAATAGAGCTCTCATTTGATTAATTCCCAAGACTGAAAAACCAGAATATTTCAATAATTTCTGCCCAATCAATTTATGCAATGTGTGCTATAAGGTGATTATGAAAATCATTTCTAATAGAATGAAGACAATTATGCCCTGCTTGGTTGATGTTCCCAAACGAGCTTTGTTCCTGGTCGCAACATTATTGACAATATTGTTGTGGCTCAAGAAATAATTCACTCAATGAGAACCAATAAAACCAAGAAAGGATGGATGGCAATCAAGATGATTTAGAGAAAGCATATGACAAGATTAGCTGGAAATTCATCAAGGATACTCTTCACAATGCTGGTATACCCCCCCTTCTCTCTAATGTCATCATGAGTTCTTTCAACACTTGCTCTCTACAAATTAATTGGAATGGATTCCAAGTGCTTCTTTCACTCCAAAAAGGGGAGTTCGACAAGGAGATCCTATCTCTCCATACATCTTCGTTCTTTGTATGGAGAGATTATCCCAAACAATACGTAAAGCAGTTGATACTCATATATGGAAACACTTTCGGATTGGAAATGAGACACATGTGTCACATCTCTTCTTTGCGGACGACCTAGTGTTATTTTCGGAAGCAGACGTTTCTCAAACTACTCTAATCTCTCAAATCCTTGATGAGTTTTGCTCCTACTCTGGAAATCTATTAGCAAGAGAAAACTCATATTTTCTTCTCGCCAAACATAAAAGAAGAAACAGCTTCCAATCTCAGCAATATGATAGGTTTCAAGAAAACGTTTGATTTAGGGAATTATTGGGGGTTCCTATCCTTCACAGAAGAGTGTCCAAAGGAACGTATGGAAAACTGTTGGAGAAAGTTCACAACGAGCTAATAGTTGGAGTCCTCATCGATTTTCTTTTGTTGGTGGGGTAACTTTGTGCCAATCTTCCCTATCTTCCATCCCCATTTACACCATGCAGACAACTGTTATTCCAAAAGGAGTGTGCAACCAATTGGACAAAATAAGAAGACAATTCATATGGGGATCATCAATGCAACACAGAAAGAAAGTTTAGTTGAATGGAGTAAGATTTGCTAGCCAAAGGAAAATGGTAGCTTAGGAATAAAGGAGATGAAATCCTTAAATGATTCCTTCCTGATGAAAATAGCTTGGGGTCTAATGACAAAGCCAGATTCATTATGGGTGAAAGTCATGCAAACAAATACCGTCTTTGCACAAACTCCATTCCAACAGAAAATTACTCGCACAAAGCTTCCCATCTATGGCGGAATCTTAGGAAGATCTGGGTGCATGTGAAACAAGGTGCTTTCTGGACAGTAGGTAATGGTAAGACGATCCTCTTTTGGATAGATAAATGGCTCTCACGAAATATACCTCCCCTTTACAATCTCTATTAGAACCTTCTTGAAGATTTCCATAAAAAACGAGTCGCTGACTATATTTTAGAGTTAGGAAGTTGGGATTGGCAACTTTTACAAAGCCTACTTGACAATTCCAATCTCCTCTTGATGGCGGCAATAAGACCACCAAATCCTACAGCTGGAGATGATCGAGTAATTTTGGGACCTTCTCCTTAAGGTGAATTTTCATTAAAGTCAGCATATGAACTTAAATGTGGAGCTACTTGGAATGTAAAAGAAGACAAATGGAAGTTAGCGTAGCATTGGAGAGGTCTAGAACGCATACGATTTTTTATTTGGCTGATATTGCATAAAGCATTATTAAAAAATGTTGAGTGAAAAAGAAGACACTTATCTGACTCTAAAATATGTCGATAATGTGGGCAAGCAAAGGAGCACTTGGACCATGTTCGGAGAGGATGTGAGAAAGCCTTTGATTTCTGGTGTAGATTGGTTCCTATCCCAAACTAGTAGAAGTTCTTTAACCTTAGTTTTGATGAGTGGATTTCGACGAACTTGAAAGACGAATCTACTTGTCATAGTTCTACCTAGTCAACAATCTTTGGAATTGGCTGTTGGATGCTATGGAATAGACGAAACAAGCAAATTTTTGCAGATGAATATATCGGTGACCAATCTTTAGTAATCCAAACCATTGCTCGAGCCAAAGATGCTTCTCAAGCCTTTGAGGAAATGATTAGACTCTCTAATAGTCATTTTCACCGATCTAAACATTTAATTTGTTTGGAGTTATCCCCAGTGGATTACATAAAGATTAATACAGATGGTGCTACAAAATCTACCCCACAATTAACTACTGCAGGTGGTTTGATAAGAGATCATTCTGGTTTTTGGATTAAAGGCTTTATGGAAAATCTAGGATCATGCTCTTCGATTCTTGTTGAATTATGGGGAGCCTATTATGGATTAACCTTAGCTTGGGATCTGGGATACAGAAAGGTAATCCTAGAGATAGATAATAAAACAGTGGTTGTATGGATAGCCAACAAGAACTTTGAAGACCAGCATTACTGGAACTTATTGAGACCTATTGAAGATCTATGTAATAGAGATTGGATCATCAAGGTACAACACTCTTATAGAGAAGGAAATAGAAGTGCAGATCTCCTAGCCAACCTTGCTCTGAATCAACATATTGGTTTTCATGTGGTCGATAGCCCTCCAACTTTTGTTTTGCCATTTGTATGCAAGATATGAGAGAAATATCTTTCCCTTGTAACTGTGTGGCATTTTGCAGCCTTCATAATAATAATAATAATAAGATAGCTTAAACACAATCTTATAAAACTCACGTCACACATTAACAAATAAGGAGCTAATTAAGTACTTTATCATAAAGAAGTTGAAATTACAATCCTTTATCCAAAGATCATCACGACACATGTTATTGTTCTAAAAATCATATTAGAGCAGCTAAAGACCCAACCAAGTTGAATCATAAACCTAAAGCAGCCATGACTTTCTCCACATCGAAGTCACAAAATTGATCATATCATGAAAAATTTATTTTAATATCATCCACCCAAACTTGAACCCCAAAAGTAAGCGAAGTTCCATTGCAACTCCTACCCTTTAGAAAACGTGCCATCTGGAAGGATTGCAAACCCTAATGGAAGGATCCTCAATTTGGAAGAATCGAATGGGAAGTAGACTAACATAGATGCCCACTCATCTTTCATGGTTTCTTGGAATAGAAAATTGTCCTTTGTTGTATGAAGCATAGACACAATTCTATATGGTTTTTGCTGTCGAACATAATATTCTTTCTGCTGAATTAGACTGTCGAAACAATGTGGATCCCGTTGTAGCCTCAGTTGGTCATTGTTCAAATAGTTGAAGACTATTCATTTTTCACTGTTATTGAACATGAAGCAGCCACGCTAAGGACGTAACCTGTAGGCTCAAAGACATCTTCAAGATTACTTCGAAGCATCACCCTCACATTGCTTGGAATGGGGTCCATATCAAGAACATCCCACTCGAACTCCCTTGAATCACAACTGATTCCATAACAAAATTTTTGGATCATACACTGTGCGACGTTGAGAATTTTGTTAGTAACTTGTGAACTCGTTGCTAAATAAGAGATTGTCAGTCGTAAAATATAATGGATTTAAGAATAAAAGGTTTTCTATGCAAACCTCTAACCACACTTTGATAAATGAATTAAGGTAGGAACATACATATAGTTTGTGAGTAATTAATTAGAAAAATAATAAATGTTACTTTCTTTGATTATACATAAAATACTTTTAGTAATCATACGAAATGCCAACACATCGTTATCTTATTTTATATCTTCGTTATTGTGGAGGAATAGCAATTCCATTTTTCCTATAAAGTTAGCAAAAAATGTTGGACTATCGAGTGTAATGTGAGGAAAAACATTTTAGAATCTCAAAATGTGTTTTCATATTCGTAGTAACATTTGAAAACATGTATGTAAGTACTAAATCATTCTCCAAGGTATTAACTATTATTTGTATCTCTAAAAAATATAGAGAGGGTAATACTCGTTGATAGCAGATCTGGTCGGAGAAATTTGAGATTTGTGCTAAGTACTCATTGAAGCATGCCTTTGTAGACATGTAATCCACCTATGGGCACCAAATGCAACACTAGAGCTGATCAATTTTGATACGTAGGGTGTATCAAACTGTCATCATATTCAGAATGCTCTATCCAAGGAACCTGTCAAAAATTCACATCAATTATATGTTATGAAAATCATATATCTATGCACAAAAACTTTGAGGCACATACCTTGCAGTATCCATTGGGCATATCTTGTAAGATACATCCAGAAGGAAGCCTCCTACAGTTCACTTGTAGGTTATGATTTGAGCCCTTCTGAAATTCATCCACAGATATGTCAACCATCCATGTTCCCACATCATGTTGCTTACAGCATCGAAGGAATTGTGCTTTACGAATGTGGACCAATGGTGATGCCACATAAAATTCCCCATACATTTGCAGAATTAGAAAAATTAGTTCAAAAGCTATTTAGCTACAACATCCCAAAATCTAACTTACAGTCGTTATACTCCTCACGAATACATTAATAGTAAAATTATTTTCTCCATTATTGTTTAGTATGCGTTTGTAATTAATTTTTTGAAAAGTTGGTATACAACATGATTTCAACCACATCGATTAATGAAAAATGAAATAAGTTAGTCTACTATTGTATTTGATTAATTTTTATTTGTGAAATATTTTCAAAGGAATATAATTAAGTGTGATACATGAAAATCTGATTTGTTGGTGATCTAATCTATAACAAGAACCACCTAAGCAAAGTTCGACCCACAAGCCAATTGGACCAGGGCTTTGTCCTTGCCAATAACAACCTAAGGTCCCACCTAAGCACCCATCACTTCAACTTGGTGTTCAACCGACTCCTTCAATGCTTGGTCAACCCATCACTTAACATCTCTCAATATATTCTCCTTGATCAAGTTTAGCACATACAAAACTAGACTAACGGGTTTACCTCATATCCACTATAATCGTTACCAACCGCCCAATCACCCTCATTCTTCCATGATCTCATGATGTACTCAACCACTGGGAACCTATTAACTATAAGTAGCTCTCTTCCCTCCATGAGATAGGAAATGGAAATGCCATAACTACTATTCTCCACGCATTGGAGGAGCTACGTCGGGCCCACTCCTAACGCGCCACTAACCCTATTTCTATTTTGCAAGCCCATTACTACTGGAGTCCAAATCCAGATTTTCCATATCTAGTCTCATCCGGATTTGATTCTAATAGTTTTCATAAAATATAATTATAATTGCTCAAAATATTAATATGCTTGGATAATGTTATGGATATACAAAGATAAAATATGCATATTAATAATTAAACGCAATATGTACCATCTGTATAGTTGCATCCGAGTTCCCACTGGTGCCATGTGATATTGTTTCTAGTACATACGCTTTAGAAATCATGTATGAAAAGGTCTTCATCCATTCTTTCTACATAGAGAATCAATTACATAGAATATGAAAGTATAAATTTCAAGCAAGTTAGATAACAACATTTTAAATTTAAATTCTCAAATAACTGATTGAAAATTCTTTATATGTGATTATGATATTAATTAAAACTCATCATAAGATATAATAAAATGAAATTTGAATCAGTTTATGAGTAAGGACTCAATTGACATATCGGTTTCATCAAAGTCACTATTATGTCTGCACTTTTCATGGGCACAAGGCCGGAATCTTTTGTAGCTTCCCATGCTAAACCAGTTGGCCTCATGCTCATGCTACTATAAGAAAAGAATGTGCTCATGTACTCTTCATGGTTAAGTATTTCCTTAAATCCACATGAGCTCATCCTCCATAATGGATGATTATCCGAAGCCATCTCAATTAGTTCCTTTATTGCAAACATTACAAGGCCAACATACACGGAGTTCTCATCTAAAATTTCTTTACCCTTCAAGCTTTTAGTTGTATAAATCTTTTGATCTGGAGGCATAAAATAATGAAAGCTACAAGGTGGTCGAGGGCACCAAGCTCCAACATTACAAGACATCGATGATTTGCCATGCACTTTGACACCACTAAACGATATGAGAGGTCTTTCTGTAGAACTCTGGTTCAAAGCATTCCTTTGCCCAATTTTTCTTTTTATCTATTGATTCGCAAAGTTTAGTTCACATTATCATGGTAACTAAATATAAAAATTACATGGTAATTGCAAGGCATAATCAATACAAAGAAGGTTACATATACAAATTTATGAAAATTAGTCCAATTATTTTAAAAAGTTACAGATATCAATAGCTTGTAACAACAGATGATGATGGAAGGTGATGACAATGATTAACCACTAGTGGTGATGATTGTTAGCAACCATATAAAATGGTAATAGAAATTTACCACTAAAAGTGGTGATTGTTAGCAACCACTACTAATGACGATTTATTTTATAAAATATTAATTCATTTTTTAGTCATTTGAAGCATTGATACTTCTTATGCATTTTATCATACATTAATTTGAAAAAAAAAAGGTTCCTCCTTTTGAAATGAAAACCATTTCCCTTGTTTCCCTTTTAACATGTTATGTGATGGTGATCAGTAATCTTTCACCTCTATTATTAACTACCACTAATGGTGATTAGTAATCATAATCTTGAAGTAATTATAAAATATTTGACAATTTTAAACTTATAACCACAGTAAATGTTGGAAAATAGTGCAAACAGACAGGTACTTCTCATTCACATGCCGATTGATTCCTTACAAAACATTTTATTTGTAAAGCAAAAGCACCATTGAATAGAGATTATAGGAAAGGTAAAGAAAAGTTACCTGGGATCTTTTATTTTGAAACCAAGATTTGATTTGTTTCGCCTCAAGCCCGATCTTTTGGCCAAGTAGCAGTCGTTCCTTGGTAGGATGTTGACAATACGAGAAGATTCTAAAGTATCACGAATGATATATATCTATATAAACAGCGTGCATAGATGCTTAAGAAGAGAAAATTATAAATACTTCCCTACGAATTTGTCAAAACAGATTCATCTGCTAAACTATATTAGTATAGCTTCATAATTTCACAACTTTAAACCGGACAAATACCACTAATTATTGTCAAAACCCAAAAGTCACGCAAATTTCTTTTTCTTTTTTTTATTCCAAGAAAAGTTACCATATGTATGATGGTTTGAATTTTACACACACATATGTAGTTCAATACATGTCTAAGGTTTCTATGGAAAAATATTACCAATATACAACTCTGATGAAATTAATTACTAATATACTATAGTAAAATCGCGTTTAAAAAACAGGATATAATAATTTACGCGTAAATCACAGGAAGTTAATCATATATTGCGATTACTAATCGCGATATGAGTGTTTTTATTTGCATGTAAATCGTGTTTTGTAAACGTGATATTCATGCGAATATTGCGACTACAATACATGATATACAATATATCATATATGTTTGCATATCCTGATTTATACACGCGATTTAGTAGCTGTATATTGATAATTATTTTTATTTTGGCCTTAAATAATTAATTAATTTTAATTAGAGTTGTCAACATGAAATTATTTCTACATATATATATATATATATTAAAAGTTACGAAAGCGTAATATTAAAATTTTAAAAAATTGAGATTTATTCCAACTTGGAAAATCCGTAGTGATGCTACTGGGCAATAATAATATTAACACCTAACTATTAGTTTTTTTTCCTCCTTTTCTTTTTTTGTTCGTCATTATAATAGGAAAGTAAAGATGTGAACCTGATTCATCCCACTTGGAGATAGTGGTAAAACCAGTAGATTACAATATTATAGGTTAATTAATAGTATTTGCTTTTGGGAAAAATAAATGGATAATAAATAAAGAACAAGATGTGGACCATGGAGATTTGTACTAAAATTGTGAAAATTCCAACCCATTTGAATGAGGATTGATATTTTTTTCCTTTTTAGTATCATCTAAATAGATTTAGCTATTAATTTCACATTAAGGATGTATTTATCTCGCCAAATACATATTTTGGATTTTCTTTCAACATTTTAGTAAGGATTTTTCTCAAACACTTGCTATAATCACTAGATTTTCTAATATAATTATGATAGCCTCAAAAGGTTGCAATTATACACCATTGAGAATTTCATTTGACCATTGAAGATAATGCCAATGAGAAATGAGAAAATGATTTTCCAACTTTTTATATTCTCTTTATTTACTCATTAACATTTCCATAATTTTAATAACCAGCCACTGCCTCTATCTTCTATCTCAAGCTATGGCCAAAAGCCGCTAATAAATAATAATCTACACACTCTTGCAATTATGACAATAATATATCAACTTAATTGTAAATTTTTTTGAAAAAGCTTGAAAAAAATTAAGAAAAAAACACACACACACACACACAAAAATCAATAAATATTAAAAAATAAATAGATCCAGTGCTCATACTCTTCAAGCTCTTGGATTTGCTCTGGGGCGTGCCTTCGCCTTCGCCTTCGCGACTTCCCCCTTGTTTGAGATGATTGAATGGAGTTAGATTGGTATCCTTGTCGATCCATATGCCCTCTATTATACCAATAGCATGCAATACAATATCAATAAAGTATGAACATGTATATAAAATAATAGTAATCACCTATCATATACTTTTTTTTTTCAAATTACGAGAGTTTTTACATCCTATTGATGAACCGTATAGTCAATCATTTAACTATTAAAATAAATATAATTATTCTAATATTAATTATTTTAATAATATTATTATGGTTCTATTTGAATTTAAGCTGTTAAATAGTCAAATCATCATTAGCATGCATTAATTAATACCAATGTCCTAATACCTTTAGGAGGTTGGCTTGAATTTGATAACTTATGACATGAAAAGGAAAACTTAATTGATAAATTTTATCAAAATTTTCTCGATCAAGGAAAGAAGGAAATATTCTTATTAAATTTATCGCTCTGTTTATGGCTTGGCTATTGATATTAGAGCATAGAGGACATGGATAATGGATGCAAGATGTGTTAATAACTGATCTAGCAAATGATACAAACAACACATCCATTTTAGATTTAGATCCTTAAAAGTCTATATGAATCAAAAAGATTTGAGCTCTATATAATTGATACAATTCGGCAAATCATGTTAAATACTATATATCATTTCCACACTGTTCAAATAGGAAAAAAAGCCTGCAAACATTAAACAAAGGAGTAGCCTTAATTATTTTACCTCTTGAACTCGACAAAATTAATTGAAAGAAAATAAGGATCAAGGAAGAAAACTCAGAGAAGACGAGAGAATTTTGTGATGACAATGTGTGTATGAGCATAAAGAGCAAATTAGAGTAGGTATTTATACAGTGTTCAAGAAACAATTTAAAATTTTGATAAGTCCGATATATATTGTTTCTATTTATGAATCGTTATATATGTAAATTTTGCTTTTTCTGGAACAAAATCTTCTCAAAAATAGACATTTAATGGTATTTTCTTTTATTTCCTTCGAGTTCTGAAATTCAGTAAAGGCCTCGTTTATTTTAGGAAATTTTCGAAAGAATTTCCTGGTTTTCTTATTTGTCTTAAGCTATAAGAAAAACCCTTTAAATAAAAAAGTATTTTTGTTCGTAACAATCGGATATTTTTCCTTTAAAGGGACAATCCTACCATTTTCCAACATGAATTATAGTAAATACTACAAGCGAATGAATAACCCCACTCAACCTGAGTTTCAACCTACGCACTTAGAACCTATTCTACCTTTTGATCCATTCATCTATCATATATATTTAAAATTTTTATTAGTATTTTAAGTCTCGTACTTATATATATAACATAACATCTAATAATGATAAATCACCTTTTGTAACGAGCTTCTTGATACAGCAAGTAAGCGTGGATAAAACAAAAGCACTCACGAGTGATCTTAGACACACACAACGATTGCAACAAGATGCAATCTCAAGAGAAAATTCTCTCAAATTAGGTTTTCAAAAGTATAAGATATGTTCTGAATAGACAAGACAAGCCTAAAGACTATTTATACTATTATATGAGAAAACACTAAAGACAAACAATAAATAAAGCTAGTGGCCTAAAAGGCAAGTGTGAGCGATGTAAGCCAGTGGTGTAGGGTCAAGGCCAGTAGTGTAGGCTGGCGGTGTATACTTCAAGGCTAGCAGTTACATGGCAGTGCTACTTCTTCTTCTCTTTTTTGAACGACTCCCTCTTATTCAAGTACGTGCCGCTAGGTCATTCACATTATTCTCTCCCACCTAAGAAGAACTTGACTTCGAGTTCTCTTCAAGATATAACAGAGAATTGTCGGAGTGGAATGGAAATAGATCAACAACAATGAAGGTCTTGGAAATGCCTATGTTCTTAGGAAGACCAACCACATATGCATTGTCATTGATCTTCCTGATGATCTAATAGAGATCATATTTCTTGGGCTGCAACCTATTATACTTGCCTAGTGGAAACCTTTCTTTCCTTAAGAATACCATCACTTGATCTCCTCCCTCAAACAACAGTCTTTTTGGATATTTGTCTGCCACTTCCTTATATTTGGCATTGGTTTCTTCAATTCTTTCTTTTACTTCAATTGTAGTAGCCTGCCAATGCTCAACCATGTTCTTGGTAGCTATACTAATCTCATGTGTCTTAAGCAGCTTTATCAGGTTTAGTGAATATTATGGCAGCTTCGCATAGACTGTAAAGAATGGTGACTTTCTTGTAGTCCTATGAATAGCATTTTTGTAGGCGAACTCTGCTTGGGCTAGAGTCACATCCTATTGTCTTGACTCTTCTTCACATATACTATTGATTAAATTACCAAGATTCCTGTTGGTCACTTCTATCGATCCTTCTTTCTATAAGTGAGTTGTACTGCTGTAGTTTAGAGGGGACTCAAACATCTGCAATAAGGTTCTCCAGAAGTGACTAAGAAATTTGTTGTCCCTCTCTAAAGTCGTGCACTTAGGGACTCTATGAAGGCACACCACTTCTCTAAAGAACAACTTTGCAATTACTTGTGCATCTGCAATCTTCTTGCATGGAATAAAGTGAGCCATTTTTTACAACCTGTCCACAATAACAAATAACAAGTCAACACCTTGTTGGGTATGAGGCAATCCCAATATGAACTCCATAGATAGGTCCCCTTAAATGCTCTCAAGAACTAGCAGCGGTGTGTACAACCCAATATTCTGGGACTGCTAGTTGGATGTCTGACAAACATAGCATCTTTACATAATCCTATTGACATCTCGTCTAAAATGTGGCAATAAAACCTACCAGCTACCACTACTATGGTCTTATCCCTACCCAAGTGTCTACCTAATCCTCCCCCATGCAATCTTTAAGTAGCTTTTCTCTCATAGAAGACTCGGGAATACACAGTTGGTTCCCTTTCATCAAGTGCCCCTCATGAATATGAAACTCACCACAAGGTTCTTTTATAATGTATTTTTCCCAGATCTCCTTGAAGTCAGTATCACTTTCATACAGCTCTTTCAAACGCTTAAAACCACCAACCTCAATGCTTATGGTCACTAAGCAGATTAGCTTTTCTACTCAAAGCATTAGCACCTTGTTCTGTATCTCAGACTTATACTTCAGTTTGAACGGGAATTTTTCAAGGAATTGGATCTATCTAGCATGCATGTCTTTGCTAATTCGGGTCTGATTACTTAGATGCTTCAGAGCACCACAATCTGAATATAGAATAAACTCCTTCCTAACCAAGTAATGCTCCTAGATCCTCAATGCTCTCTCGATAAAGTAGAATTCCTTGTCATAAGTGGACCAATTCTTCTTGGTTTCACATAGTTTCTCACTGAAGAAAGCTACTGGTCTCTTTTCTTATGACAACACAACTCCAATGCCTACCTTACTAGCATCACAATCCACTTCAAATAATTTATCAAAATCAAGTAGTGCTAGTACAGGGCACTACACAACTTCTCCTTTAGCATTGCAAAACCAACCTCAACCTCTTAACCCACCGATACTTCCCTTTCTTGAGGCACTCAGCTAATGGAGTAGTAATAGTATTGAAGTGCTTGATAAAACGTATATAAAAACCAACTAATCCCAGGAAACTCCTTAGCTCAGTTACAGTCATTGGAACAGGCCACTCTCTAATAGTCCTTACCTTCTCCTCATCAAACATAATCCCTTCACCACTTACTATAAACCCTAGGAATAACAACTTCTTCGACATGAAAGTACATTTCTTCAAATCTACATATAATCTATTCTCTTTTAGTATAGTCAATACATCTCTCAAATGTCCGACATGCTCTTCTTTAGATTTGCTATAAATTAAGATGTCATCAAAGTATACACTACAAAGTGACCAACAAAGGGTTTTAGTACCTGATTCATGACACACATAAAAGTTTTTGGTGTATTGCAGAGACCAAATGGCATCACGAGCCACCATATAGCCTCTCCTTAGTCTTGAACAATGTTTTCCATTCATCCTCAAGCATGATTCTGATTTGATGGTAGCCACTCCTTAGGTTAACTTTGGAAAACACATTTGGCCTACACAACCTACCCAACATGTCTTCTAATCATGGTATTGGGAATTTATACCCAATAGTGACCTTGTTAATGGCCTGTTGTCAATACACATTCTCCAACTGCCATCTTTCTTCGGGGTTAGTAATGCAGGTACAGCACATAAACTCACTCTCTCTGATGAATCCCATCTACAAAACATCAATCTCCTTGACTCATCCTATAGTGTAGTAAGTTGGGTAAACTCACCCTCCACACCAAGTCAATCTAATGTTGGATGTCTTTCATAGGTGGTAATCTCTCTGGTAAGTCTTCAAATAATACATCCCTGAACTCCTCCAACACCTCTCTCACTACCCTTAGCATATCACCACTGCTCTTTCCCTCTACTATTGTGACCTGCTTTACTATGAGTGCATGCGCAACTCTAGATTCCTTCACGATCTCCTCTATCTCTCTTTCTGAGTGAGTGATAGTTAGAAAAAAGCGTCCTTTTGCTTTGCGGTCTTCAGACGATTTGTTACCTTTAAGGGCAGCAAAGCATACTACACACGCCACCCTCACCCAACCCACACCCCCTCTCTAATTTGTACACATTCTCCTTTCCTAAATATTAGGTATTTACATTATACTATCAAGGCCTCCCAAACAGTAGATGATACACATCCATATCCATTATATCGCAATAAACTTCATCTTTATACTTGCCCATTAAAAATGGTACTCAGTACCTCTCCTTCACATCAATCCTCTCAAATGCTTTAATCTAACCTATAGTGTATAGGTTAGGGTGTTTGTCCATTGGTAGCTACAACTACTTCACAACCTCCCTTCCAATAATATTTTCACAGCTTCTACTGTCAACTATTAAATCACATACTTTTCCATCTACTGTGCATCTGGTATAAAACAGCCAGTGTCGTTTGGTGTCCTCCTCTTACTTAGGTGCCAACATCAGCTTCCTAATAACAAATGTCTGCTCAATCTTTTCCTTACCATCATCATAGTACTCATCTTCTCCATCAGGCTTACAATAGACCTCTTCATCTCTCTCAACAATATTAATGCTTCTTCTGTTAGGACACTCATTCGATCAATGTCTTAGCTAGTTAGAATGGTAACACTTGCCCAAAATAGGCTTTGCATATGGATTGTTGTGTCTGAGTATCCTTAACTTAAACAGTTTTCTTACCTGCAGCCTTATCCTCTCTCTTCTCAGTACTCTTACCTTGCTTCTTCTCAACACTTGTATTCTTTTCTGCCATGATTTTGCTGCTACTCGTTCCCTTAACTCCATATTTCCTACTACCCCTCTCAAATCCGGTACTCCTCTCTTGTAACATCATCTCAACCCTAAGGGTCATATTTTTAGCCTCATTCAAATTCTAAAGAACATGGACTCGATTGAATCTTAGATCTATAACTTCAGGCCATCTACATATCAAACCACTTGTTGGCCTTCACTCTCTCTTAGATCATTCCGCTCTGCTAGTCTCATGAATTCAGCTATGTAGTCATGACCTGAACATTGCCTTTGGCAATAATGCTAATACTGCTGAAACAAAATCTACTCGTAATCAGGTGGTAAGAAATCCTTTTGCAACAATTATTTCACATGAAACCATGTCCACATAGGCTGCCTACCCTCACGATACCTCTTATTCTGAAGTCTCTCCTACCAGGCCGATGCACCCCCTTTCAATCAGCACGCCACCAATTTCACCCTCCTTTCCTTGAGGATCTCCATATACTCATAGAATCTATCTACTTCAATAAGTCAATCTAAGAATTCTTCAATGTTGAGATTACCATTGAAGCTCCTGATATTCACCTTTAGGTAGAAATAAGTACCGTCTCCTTGATTATACCATTGTAACCCCTTCGATATCCGCCACCATCATCTTTGCCTCTCCTCTGTGGTTGCCTTTCTTCATACAAAATCGCATCTTCTTCATCAAATTTCTAAACTTTTTGATTTGCAGCTACAGGTCAATTGATTGGATCGCCATAAGCATCTCTTGCCCTTAGTCGTCTCCCACCAACATTCCTGTCTCTATTGATATCAGGTTCCTTCGCGATCAAATCTTCAAAGCGCTATTCTAAATGTTGAATTCTTTTATCCATGGTGTCCAATATCGCCCTTTGAGCCTATGACTTGGTCTACAAGGCTTCCATATCTTGAAAAACATCTAGGACATGACATGATTGCCTCTCAAGCTGTCGTCTCCCGACATCTCCACAGGAATTAACCCACTCTAATACCACTTTGACAGCAAATAAGCGTTGATAGACATGAATTATCTATGATTTTAATGGTTGACTAAGTATAAATTTAGGCATTGAGTTATGTTTTATTTAAGAATTGATACTTAATTCAACAATATTTTCATTTCAGGTGATTTTTGACCATAATAACACACTTTGGCACAATTTGGAGCAAAGAGGACTCAATTATCTTTAAAGCATCATTAGATCATTCTCAATCATGAGTGAGATAGGAAATTTTTTATGAATAGCAGAAATCACCCCCGTTGTTCGCCCATGATCTGAAGATGGAGAAGAGAAAATTCGCCACAGCACGAATCCCCCCCTTTTGGTCGCCCATGATTATCAATCTGGCCATTCGAAGTTGAAGTTTTCCTTTTATTTAACTGATGTGTTGGTTTGGGCAAAAGACACACATTCATCAAGTATTATACCTTTTTACCAATTGACGTGATGAATGAAAATAACATTGTACCCATTCAAGGAGGAGGATAAAAATGATGAGAATCAAAGAGATAAGGGAGTCGGAGAATTTAATATTCTATTCTAAGGCACAATGTAGACTTTTCCTTCTCCCTCCAAAGGGAGTAAGTGTGTGTATGTGTGTGTGTGTGTGTATGTGTGAGTGTATTGTAAGTGTAAGTGATTTATGAGTGTTGTATTTATGATTATTCATCCATGGAACTCGAGAGAGACCAACGAAGGATCTTCAATGTGTTGTTATAGACAATTCTCAAACAATTTCAGAAATGGAAGAAATGGGTTTTGTCTTTCTATCTCTCATCTCAATCTTATCATGTTTTGTTGATGTCTGTTGTATTGTATTCTGCAAATTTCATGATTCTTATGTAGAAACGGGTTAAATTCATAATATTTTTATTGGACTTCTTAATTTCAATGGTAGTATATATAAATCATTAGTTTATGTAGTGCACGCCATGGATTTTTGCCAGATTTCACTTGGATAGATTGAGAAATCATCTAAATGAATAGATTTAGATTGTTGAAAGGGATTGCTCATAGTCTTAGAGATAAGATGGTGAAATCTTTTGCAATTTTCTTTGGAATTCTTAAACTTAATGCGGTCATTGATTTGCTATTAGCCTTGGAAGAGATTCCGGCAGATAAAATCAAGATTAGGCCTTATTGATCTTGAGAAAGACTTTAAGGTAGCCTATTGAATTCTGCAATTAAGACTAATAAAAATATATTAATGGTGTGAAACTACATGTTAGTCATGGTTTGCAGGCCTATTTTATGCTTGCATTACATTGTTATGTGTTAATAAGTGTATTTGCATTTTTAGTTAATCAATAGTAATTAATAATTCAATACTATCATTAAAATATGATTTATTTTAGGCTAGATAATGAGAAGAAGGTTAGTATTAGTATTTATTTCATTCCCTGTGAGAGACGACTTTATGCTTAATCCTAACTACATAACGATAGGTGCACTTGTCTGGCTTTAATAGTGTTTAGGAAAAGGAAATATAGGATTATAAATTTAAAACCCGTCACTCTATAAATAGGCCATCAAGCGTGGATAAAATAAGAGCACTCACTGAGTGATCTTAAACATACACAATGATTGTAACAAGATACAATCTCAAGAGAAAATTCTTTCAAATTAGGTTTTCAAAAGTATAAGATATGTTCTAAATAGAAAAGATAAGCCTAAAGATTGTTTGTACTATTACATGAGGAAACCCTAAAGACAAACAGCAAATTCAGCTGGCGGCCTAAAAGGCAAGATTGAACGATGTAGGTTGGCAATGTAACTTCAAGGCCAGTGGCTTACATGGTAGTGATGCTTCTTCCTCTCTTTCTTGGACGACTCTCTCTTGTTCAAATACATATCCGTGAGGTTGTCCGCATCACTCCCTACATAGAAATATTACATATTTTATTCAACTACTGCTTTACGAAAACACAAGCTTGACCCTAATTGAAGTTACAAAAAAGTATATATAGTGTATATGTCTTCAAGTTGCGAATTTTGCCTTCAATAATAATCATATAACGAATAGGGGTGAGTTAGGGGCGAGCGGATAACCTTTTCATATAAGGTACCCACTCGGATTCTGTTTGACCAGGTAGGGTTCAGGTGGTATTAAGGACCACAAGGTAGAGTAGAAGGGGAGGATACGAGTATAAGGTATTCAGACCTTGTACCTACTTTAGAACCTGTATTATACTATAAAAGATATATGTTCTAGGATATCATGTATCCACTCTATTAAATATTATACAATAATATCAATATATAATAAATAATGATATTCCATATTTTATTTTGCAACACTTATATTTAAAATTATTATTTGTAGACTACATTTAAAAAGTTTTATTATAAAAGAATTTGTACTATTTTAGTTTAAAATGACTTATTATTTTTATTTAAAAAGAACTGTGGTTGTATGTGTATATTTGAACTCCCAAATTATATAGGGATGTTGTTTATATTATAACATTAATTAATATATAGAAGTGGTTTCAGAGTTTTTAATTTTGAAATTTTGTGTAAGTTCTATAATTTTGTTAAATATCACATAAACAGGTTCCATAAGTATTTGTTGTAGGTTTCAACTTTCACGCATGAATAGATTTCATATATTATAGAACTTGTGATATTAACAAATTACTTTTTAAATTTCTTTATACATGTTGTTTATATTGAATGTATAAAAATAAGATAGTGTTGCATATTACATGAAAACATATCAAAGACTAAACTTTATGTTTTAAAAAGAAAGAAAAGACATATAGAAATTTTATAAAATAAAATAAAAAAATTTATAGGTTCCATAGGGTATCTTGTACCCTATAGACTTCATAGGTATAAGGTACAAGGTAGGTATAAGGAGCCATAGGTTAGGTGATCATGCTTTTGCTATAAGTTCTTTTTAAAACTCTTTTTAGTCTCTTTAAATTACTTTAAATGTGCAGATATTAACCGACTAGTGTACCGAGTGCGTGTGCAAGTAATAAAATTTAGATGAATACCGAGTTGTATCCACAGGGAGTGAGGACTAGCTCTTAATTATATTAGTTGCAATTGTAGCTAGGAAAATAAAAAAAATGATATATCTTTGGAATTTTTTTTTATATAATACTAATCTACAAAGATGTGGGATTTCAATACCTTAAATTGAATTAGGTTAAGAGCCAACAAATTAGAAAATCAATTGAGTGTATGTTATAACCAAAATATGCTTGCAAATCCAAATTGCTAATAGGCTTAGTATTCAAGCAATTCAGTAACAGAAAAAAAAAAAAAAAGAACTCCTTTGTCTAAAGAAAGAAATTATCCTAAATTAACCAATCAATATTCCTTATTCATAGGAAAGTGATCAATTGACTAATCTTTGTAAATTATCAAACCCTAATTGAATTCAAATCTATATGTCTATGAGATTTATAATCCTGATTAGCTAATCATAGAATCAATTAGAAAGAAATTTTCCAATTGTAGTCCTAAGCTATCATGCATTCCAAAATCAATTTAAAACACGTGATCGATAAATAGCATCAGCAACATGAACACAAGCAACAATTCAATCAACAGCAATGATCATGAATCAGATAATTCAAATTAATAACTCAAAACCCTAAATAAGCACAAAAGAACAAGCTTTGAACATTATCCATAAAATGAATATAAGAAAAGAACGAAATCATCTTTGTTAAGAAAATCCCATTCTCAAATCCAATTTCAAATGATGTTGTCCACTTAATCTTGGTATGGAATCATTAATCAAATTAAAAAGAAAACCTTTCTAGTGTCTAAGCCCTAATCTAGATCTAGAGCAAGGAAAATAATCTTCTAAGTTCGTGCTAGGGGTTCCTCTCCCATTTCAGCAAGATCCACAAGAGAATATATATATATATATATATATGAAAAGTCGCAAGAGACATAGGTCGGCTTCAAGGCCGGCAGCCTTGATTTAAAATTTGGCAGCCTTCATTGAAAGAAATTATTTTCGAATTAAGATGGCTGTCAGCTTTTAATCAGTGTTGGGGAAGCTTTGGGTCTACGTGGACTAAAGGCCGATGGTGTAAATCCTCCCAGTGCCAGTGTACAGCTCTGATAATGAAGGCTGATGAAATCTACTATGAAAGCTGGTAGCGTTGTTGTGTTGTTTGACGTGTTGAGAAATTTTATGAAGGTTAGCTCCTTGTTTCTTTGAAAGCCAATAGCCTACATTCAATCATTACCAGCATCAGATGTTTTTTAAGGTTGATTTGTATTATTTTGCTTGAAGGCGAGATGAGTTTGCTTTTGAAGGCCGGCAACCTTCAATTTCCTTTAGCCAATGTTGATTGTTTTCATCTCCTCAGTTGAGCAAAACTCCTCTAATTTTTTGTATCTATATTATAAGTCCTCAAAGACCTAAAATATCCTATTAAGCATACTTAAGTCCCAATTCCTTAATATTTCTCTAAAATCAATAATAATTTAGTATGATTTAATCAATGAAAAGTGAGTATAAAATGTTTTTATCAATATGTTATGGTTATGAAATCTAATATCTTGTACCTTACATGGTAAGATACAGGCAATATTTCATACCTTACCCATCCCATACCCACTTACCCCTATTAACGAGTATAAGTTTTGACAAGCTTTTTTCTAATATCTTGTTTTCAATAATTGTTTTTCTTTTTTCATACTTTTAGGAAATACACTAACTAAGAGGATTTAGTTTTTACTTTTCGGCCTGTCTTTTCAATCATGGCCGATATTTTCAAATTTTTCATTTCAACTAAAAAAATTATGAAAGGTCCTTAGCTTTTCATTTTATTCATTTGAAGAACTATAAATATACATTTTTTTTTTTTATGATTTGTATGTATAGCAGCAGCAGCAGCAGCAGCAATAGTAGTAAAAAAAAAAAAAAGAAAAGAAAAATAGGAAAATTAATGTTTTTCTTTTTTTTTTTTTCTGAATTTTTCATTTCAACTAAGAAAATTATGAAAGGTCCTAAGTTTTTCATATTTATTCATTTCAAGAACTATACATATACATTTTTTTAAAATTTTATGATCTCTGTATTTCCCTTTTTTTTCCTTATAATTTCTTATTTTTCACAAGACTTTTAACGAGGAGTATTGACTCAATTTTTATAACATAGGGCCTATAATAATAATAATAATAGGCTTTAAAACGAAAAAAAAAATAAGGTAAAAGAATGTTTTAAATCATTGTTAGCTTTACGTGCTTATAATAAAAGACAATAATAAATAAATATTAATAATAATAAATTAAGCATATGTTTCAAAAAAAAAAAAAAGGGAAAAAGAACGTTTTGAATCATCGTTAGCTTTATGTGATTATAATAAAAGGAAATAATAAATAAATATTAATAATAATAAATTAAGCATATGTTTTTAAAAAAAAAAAAAAAAAAAAGAGGGAAAAAGAACGTTTTGAATCATCGTTAGCTTTATGTGATTATAATAAAAGGAAATAGTAAAAAAAACAAAATGGCGTCGCCCGGACTCGAACCGGAGACCTTCAGTGTGTTAGACTGACGTGATAACCAACTACACCACGACACCTCGTTGGTAGGGCGCCTGCTCAAATTTATAAAATCTTAAAAAGTTACTGTTGAAATCATCCTTTTTTCATGGTGGACATGCACTTTTGGCTTAACACCAAACTGCAAACCATATCTCTACCAACCTTGGAAAAATATAAACTTCGTTTTTATCAACATAACTGAATTAAAATGGGTAGCTATCCTTATAGTATTTTCAAGAGGAGAGTGTCACTCTTCCAAATAATGTTGGTGATGTTTCTAATAGTGGGATCTAGAGTAGAGGCAGAGTTAGATTGTGCCACCGTCACGGCTTTAGTTGCAACATGCTCAGATTTCATCGCAAATGGCTCGCCTGATCCGTATCCGGGTTCTCAGTGTTGTGATGCAATTAGCACTCTCAATATGTTAACAGAACCGGTTGAAAACCGGTACATGGTTTGCAGCTGCATCATGGGACTCATCAATACATATAATCCGAATGCCACTGCTATTGCCACTTTGCCCGGATTCTGTGGTGTCTCTTTGGGCTTCAACATCAATCCTAGCACTAACTGCAACTAGTATAGCTCCTATATTCCTATTCTCTTCACTTTAGAGCAAAATTAAAATTGTTTGCACTGTTATATTTCTCCATTTGTTATAATCCAAACATTAGAGGTATTGATTATTGGTTACAACCGAACCAAAGTGTTTTTGAGAGGTCGTATATACTAGTACTTTAAGCATTAAATGGTGGAGAATTGCAATAACTAGCTACTAGTAAAGGTGGTTAATAATCATCTAGTGTCTTAATGACAGATGGAGATAAAACAAAAGTCATTAAACCCATTTTTGTAATGGTTAATCACAACCATCACAAATCCTTACCTATAGGCTATGTCTTTCACCTTCTACCATGATTTGCTGCTAAAAGTCACCAGTAAACAAGTTCCTTCTAAGACTAGTACAATGATATTTGAAAATTTTTACTGTTATTACAATAAACGTCCAAAAATGTTTAGACTAGCAATTTCTGCAGAGCAAACACAATGATACCACGAATAATCCTTTCACGTTATCTGACTGAAATTTTTTGCAGCTTGTAAGCTGGTGCAAATTTCCGTGAAGAAGCAATGGAATCAAATAAGCAGCAAATCCTTTCAGCTGCAGATATAGAGATTTTCATGGCTTTAAAATTCCTCTTGTACATCTCAGAGGATTGTTTTGCCTCCCTGCTACTAAATATGGATTTATATGGAGTGAATAAACTGTTATCGTCCCTTTTTTTTAATAATATTTCTCATCTATCCTCTAGCTCGCAATGTATCAATTTTTTTGGGGTATAATTAGACAGCAGTTAAGTAACAAAAAATCGAGCAAAACAATAAAAACTGTCTGTAATATGTTCTTGTTACATGTCAGGATTTGATAAAGATGAACACTTCCATGAATGTTTTGTAAGACTTGGGATCTTGGATTCATCATGCAGCTAAATCAGCTTATGTAATTGCAACTTGCAAGCTGCAACAACTATTAATATATGAAGATCCAATTTCCGTATCAAAATTACAATGTTAAATTGTATTTCTTGTACTATGGTTATACACACAGCCCACAAGTAATTATTTAGAAAAACACAAACATTAGCTGGCATTGTCCTTTATGCAGTAAACAACGGCTGAAAAACTAAAATGAAAAGAATAAATCTTCTGGGAATTGCCATGATTGAAACACGGCAGTAAGACTAAACAAAACTATAACCGCACTTTTGTCTTTTACTATATATCACACTCAGTGCAACAAAGTTTCTGTGTCCTGATTGGTTTCAGTACGTGTGTCTCTATAGGTTCCGAGCTACTAGCGATGTACTCGAGCTCAACTCGTTTTAGGACTGGTTCGACTTGTTTAGCTAAACAAGCCGAGCTCAACCAGAACTCAGACTCATTTAACTTAATGAGCCAAGACTAGGCTCTTCTTCAAGCTCGCGAGTTAGCCGTAAATGGGCTAATATTTTAGTATAATATTATATATATAATCATTTACATTAACAAGCCGAGCTCGAGTTCAAGCTCGTTTAGGCTTGTTTAACTAAATGAGCCACGTTCGGACTCACAAATCCTTAACGGGCTCGGATTCAAGCTTATACATTTCAAGCTGGTTAAGAACCAGCTCAGCTCGAGCCCATTAATTTATTAAACAAGCTAAGCCCAAGCCTTCAAAATTCCGGTTTGGCTCAGCTCGTTTTTGCACCTTTAATCTCCTCTAATCATAGAATAAAAAGGCAAAACCATTTCCCACATTAAATATGTTTAATAGATGACAATATATGATTCAAGGAAACTTATATGAGAACGGTAATATAGAGGGGGAAACTTTATTTGATGAATGTATTATCAGACCAAGTTATGAAAATGTTCTCCATTTTTATTGCTGTTTTATGACTTTCCTGTCTGATGATTTGGGTGATGTATGAGCTCGTTCATTAATCTAATCCTAACACAAGACACGTTAGGTATGAGACAGAGAGGGAAGGCAAATATTAAATCAAACTTCAGATTCTTATGCTGGCCCTACATGATCCGATTGCCCGGGGACATCACTCTTATGCAAAGCAAACAAACATAGAAATTGTTTCCTTGTGGTTTTTAATGTTCACAGTACTTGTGTTGTAGCAGACAGTTTGCTTCAGTTTTATTATGATTAATTTGCTCTCATTGATTAAGACAACACAAAAGAAACAAAAATGTATAGAATCTAATTCAGACTAGCAACTGCAAGCAAACAAAAGAAAGCTGTCAAGGTCAAGGGAAAATTAAGAAAAAAATACAAAAACTTGGACTGTTTGTGAATTTCAAATGTATACATCGGTTGCATCCACTTCGAAGCCAATCATATCTAGCTTAAATGTGGTATCTGATTAAGAAAAATACAATCTAGATGATATTTTTGTCATCCAGGAAATTCCATCCCTTTGAATTCATCAGTTGTATGCAAATATCGATTTGGTTTTCATAAGAAAAATGCAGTCTAGTTCATTCCTACAACTTACAGAATCAATTCTACAGGCCATATATCTTGCTTAATCATACATCACCATGTGAAATGGACATAGAAATGTGCTTATTTATCTCGAAGTAGCCAATCCGGCTAAAGTCATGTTACAGTCACTTCAAATGGAGGAAGAAGGTTACATTTGAGAAAAATCCAAGTGAAACAATGAGAAAAGTTCTCCACTCCTACAGGCACAAGGTACAGCATATTCAAATACATACAAACTCCACAATACAACCTGAAGTCTCACTCAATTTCATGAAGTTATACCCAAAACTGCCCAAAACAAAAGGTAGAAAAGAAGAAAGAAAGAAAGAAGGAAAGGGAAAAAAAAAAACAAAAGAAAAATAAAAAAGCAAGAAAGACAGCAAACCACTTGTCTTGAACTATTACCTTAAATCTGGTCTCCCATGACTGTTCAAGTGACTGGCACCTAGATAAGTTTTGTTCCAGTAGTCACTACGAAGAGAGAAACCACTATCCATCTCTGAATAGTCCCAAGACCCCTGAAAACTCCTCTTAGCCGAACCAGTTCTGTCGAACTCAATTCTCTGCTTTGGAGCACTTTGGGACCTGACCTTAGCCCGAGATGATTCCGTGTTAGTCATATAGTTGGGATGACCCGGGTATCCTGAGAAATAGCCCCATGAGGCTTCACTTCTTGTGGGTGAAAAAGGCTGCTCTCTCCTGCAACTACTACTTCCAGGTCTAGATGATACAGGTAAACTGTGGGACGTTTTCTGCAAATCTTGATAAATCATCTTTTACCCTGGGGTATTCCTTTGACAGATTCCGTATATTCATCGAGCGTTTTGATGGAGAATCAAATGCCCTAAAACTCTCACCGATATTATCTGAAGCGAATGCATTATTTTTTGTCTTGAAGTTGCAATTTTTCTGCGGGGAGAAAGTGTGAGGTTTCCAAGTATCTACTTCAAGGACCTTGGCACTTTTCTCATCATCATGTATGTTTCTTCCTGGAATATCTCTCTGACGGTTCCACATGCTTTCATCCATATACAGATCTAGTAAGTTAGAGCCAAGCCGTGTTTTATCCGTGTCAAACAAGCCCCCAGGATTTGCATGTGAACTGTAACTCTGCATATGCTGGCACAGACGGTGTCATTAGAACCTTTTTGTTCAAAAAATTATACTCTTTATTGGCATCCAATGCATTCAAAGGAATTCACAACCAATTTCCTCACAAAGGTGAGAGGAAGGAGAGAACCTTTTATGATCCGAAGAATTCAAGAAAGTCTCTTAAGAAAAGTTTCAATGACACTACAAAATATAAGACTCAGGGTAAGATTAAATCCACTCTGTGAGCACAGACGTAGAGCACAGACCTTTCAAGAGGGATTAAAAGATGCTAGAAGTTACTTTTCATGAAGCTTCATGCTGACATACACAAAAATTGAGGGAACCACAATAATTTCCACTAAATCTTACTTAAAATTTTACAAAGCCAATAGATATTAAATAGCAGGACTCATTCCTGATGAAAAGAAAAGGCAAGATGTCTCTTATGTTTAATAATTAATTGACAGTAATTCTCAGTGCAGTTTTGGAGCTAAGCAATGTGAATGCTTCTAAGGATGTTTCTTTCTAGATATGAGATTGTAAGTTTCAAATTCATTCAAAATCACAAAAGAAGAAGCTCCTAAGCTATCACTATTATGCAATAAATGGTTTTGGACATCCCCAAAGACATCCTATGTGTTCTTGTGAAATCACAGACAGTGAAAACATTTGGAAGATAGAAAATACAATGAGCAGATAGAGTTTTGCTTACAGGTCGATGAGATGACGACTTGCTGGTGGAATGCAGAGATGATGATGACGAAGAACCTGAGCGGCTTGCACGAGCTCGTGCTTGCACGTGAACTAATGTTTGCATCCGCTTGAGCATGTCTGCCATTTGTTTCCTCACAAGAAACCCTCTCGCCAATGCTTGAAGTTTCACCAATGCTCTTAGGGCCCTCAGGGCTCGTCTAGCCTACAAAGAAAGATTCAAAAATTAATGAATGACTGAACTTTTCATCAACCAATTCCATTAGTCTTTAAAATTTGCACATCCATTTCTAAATTGAAGCAATCAGCATAGCCAATTCACACACAAACAACAAGAACATAAATTTTTGGTCATAGATCAACTAGAATTCATTAGAACTTATGCTCCTTTTGATAATAATTTGCTAAAACACGGGTGCTGAAAGTTCGATCTTGTGGATATTTTCACTTAACAATAACCAAGTTGAATGTCCACTGTTATACAACCCCCACCTGATGAAAATTTAGCCATTTGTTTGTGGAGAAAGAAAAAACTTTCCTTCACAAACTCCTTCACAGGAATTGTAAATCCGGTTTCTTTGTTTGAAGAACACCTGAGTCTAGTAATCTGATTTTTCTTTTCTTTTTTTTAAATCAATAACTTAGATTATAAATTACACAAGAATGCAACTCAAATCAACCTACATAACCTTAATAGATCCGAAACTTTCTATAAGAACCATAATTGATTTGAAATAATTCAAATTCAGTCAAAATTAACAATCACATCCACTCAAGCAAGTCAAGACGCTATTTTATCTACAAAACCAATTAAAGACTCAAACTTGAATCCACATTGCTCTGCAAAAATCCAACATTTATCTCAAAATACCAACAAAAAATTGCAATAACAAAAGAGGGTAAAAGGGGGCAAAAAAGTAATCCAAACCAAGTAAGCACGAAACGCAGACTGAATCTTAACAGCAGCAGACTTCTTCCTCAGAAGCAGCGCATGACTCCCACCACCACCACCACCAGCAGAAGTGAGCCTGACGACTTCAGCAGCGGCCTGAGCAGCGGCGAGAGCAGCTTCTGCGACGGCAGCAGTAGCAACAGCCACAGCAATTGCATGCTTATTAGGGTCCATATTACTGCTACTATTACTATTACCACTATTGTCAATGTGACCCCCATGAGGAAGATTAAGAGGAAGAGGAACAGCATTGTTGTTGCGATGTTTTGAGGATGATAAGGTAGGGCTAAGCGGGTGTTGTTGTTATTAGCTAAATTAAGGGATCTGATGAATCTCCAGAATTTCTTGTTGTTTTTGTTGGTTTTGTTCTTCTTGTTGGTTGATTTAGGTTGTGATGATGAGGAGGAGGATGGTGACGTGGTCTTTTTGCCTCCAAAGAGGCGTCCTAGAAAACCCATTGTTGTGTTTTTGGAAAAAATTTGATTTCTCAGTTTAATTTTCTTGTACTACAACATTATGCAGTTGGTGTGGCGTGTGTGTGTGACAGAGAGAGAGAGTAAGATTTGAACAAAGGGAACTGTGTGTATTGGTGGTTGTATGGATACATATGTGATTTGGAGCGTGTGTGTGCGGTGTTGACTGTGGTGATGGCAGAGTCTGACTTGTGTCCTGGTGTTCTGCATGGTAGTGTCCATTTTACCCGTGATGGTTCTGACCTCAGCTCGAACCCGGGTCATGGACTTCGGTTCGGTTCTATTTAGTCTGGTCTATGCTTTAATTCAACTACTTTGGTTCGGTTCGATTCGGTTTAATCACTCAATGCTTTAATTCAAGCAGGTAAAACATCGAAACCTATTTGGAGATGAAAAAAAAAAAAAAAAAAAAGGTAAGTGACCTCTTACACTGTTTATTGGGAAAGTATCAAATAAGATTACGGTATCACAGCTATTCGACATAACGTATCATGTGCCTTCCATAATCATATGTGACACAATCTTAATAGGATATGTTGTCAAATATAGGTAGGCCACTTTTAGTGGAGAAATTGAGCAATATGAGGGATAATACAAATTTTAATATTTAGATTTTTTTTCCTATTTATGTCTTTAGTTCCTTTTTTTTTAACTTAAAAAAAATTTCTACCACAGTTAAAAATTCCGATAAAATTTGATAGGTGTACTTTCTAATTAAAACTAAATAATAAAGAATACAGATTTAAGGGGAAAGAAGAAAAAAATTTAAAAATAAATAAATAAAACCACACCTTCCTACATAAACAAAAACATCCAAAACTCATTTATGTACCTAAATCAGCTAACTTTCCAAGACCACCTTCTACAACAGCAAATTCTTCTTTATCAAACAATTTATGCCAAACATGCTTGATTAGAATGCAAATTTTAGAATACATTTTTATTTTTTAATCTAGATGTTTCCATTGCCCTAAGTTTAAATCTTTAGACTAATCAGAGCCACTTTGTATGGGTTTTAGTTGTATATATGTAGACTATGAAGCGGTTGGTGTGAAACATTATAATATAGATGTGAAATTAGGAAGCTATGTGTATAAATATGATTGAACAAAGGATGGCAAATCGACGGTTGTTTAATTTTATTGTGATGAACTTTTTTTTATAAATTTTTATTATATGATTTAATTAGATATATAATAATAATTTACTAAACTAATTTTTTATGAGTCATTAGGGGTTAACCCATATGAAACTTAAATGAAAATGTGAAGTTAATTTAAGGATTCAAATTGAAAAAAAAAAGGTTAATAATTAGATAAAAAAAACACTTAATCATTAAGGATTATATTGTGATTTTCCCTATTTTTTTGTATAAGTAATTTTTTAGGGAGCTATCTAATATTAGCACCATTTATTAAAATAATATTGGTACTTATCAACTACTCATAATATGTAACAAATTTGTACTAATGAATCTTTTTCCTCGGATATCAGCTTAAAATATACCTGCAAACCCACTGGCAACACTTAGTTTGTGTGTGCTTAAAGGGAAAAAAATTGTAACTATTAAGAAATAAAATATGAAATATTTCATGAAATGTTAAAAGGTTGATTTTGCATTACTAATTAATACTTAATAGTAATGGACTTAGAAAAAACATATGGTAAATTATATCGAAAGGCCCTAACATTTGGAAATAAGTTCATTTGAGGTCACAATATGTCAAGTGGTTAAATAAGGTCTCAGCATTTAGAGAAGTGGGTTAATTGAGATCTTCATTGACACATGTCACAACATGACGAGTTTTAATTAAATACTTCTCCTCTTGACATGTATCACCAAAGACAATAATGTAATCTCAAATAATTCAAAAGTAAGAAATAAAGTATTAAAAAATAATGAAATATTTCGTTTTCTTTTTCTTTTATAAGAGACAATAATGTATACTCAAATAATTCAAAAGTATGAAATCTAGTATTAGAAAATAGCGAAACATTTTCTTTTTTTTTTCTTTTAAGAAATTAAACTCAAATAATTCAAAAGTAAGAAATCTAGTATTAGAAAATAGTGAATTTTGTTTTCCTTTTATTGAAGACAATAATGTATTCTTGGTTTTTTTTTGCCAGTTACAATATGTATTCTCAGATAATTCAATAGTAAGAAATCTAGTATTGGCAAATAGTGATTTTTGTTTTCCTTTAGAAAAGGTAATAATGTAATCTCATATAATTCAAAAGTAAGAAATCTAGTATTGGCAAATAGTGATTTTTGTTTTCCTTTAGAAAAGGTAATAATGTAATCTCATATAATTCAAAAGTAAGAAATGTAGGATTAACAAATAGTAAAATATTTTCTTTTTCTCCTCATTCTTTCTAATTGTTTCTTTAACTTTTTCTTTCCTTTGCACTTTCATAGATACCCTCCTCGAGTTTATAGGAAAAAAAAAAAATTACAAAAAGTCAAGCTCTCCCTGTAAACTCAGGGCGAGGGGTTCCCTACAAGTGTAGAGAAAAGAAAATCTAAAGAAACAATTAGAGTGAATGAAAAGTGAAGAAGCAGTATTTCACCATTTCCTTATATTAGATTCCTTATTTTTGAATTATTTGAGATCACATTATGACCTTTGTTAAAAGAAAAATAAAAATCTTACTATTTGGTAATTTCTAACACTAGATATCTACTTTTAAATTATTTGAGATTACATTATTACCTCTTTTTTTCAAGAGGGAAAAAAAAATATTTCACTATCTGCTAGTCTTAGATTTCTTACTTTTGAATTATTTGAGATTACATTGTGACCTTTTTCCAGGAGGAAAACAAAATATTTCACTATTTCCTAATACTAGATTTCCTACTTTTGAATTATTTAAGATTACATTATTTTCTTTTTTAAAAGAGAAAAAAGAAACTTATCACTATTTTCTAATACTTGATTTCTTACTTTTGAATTATTTGAGATTACATCATTATCTTAAAAAAAGAAGAAGAAGAAGAAGAAATATTTCACTATTTGCTAATACTAGATTTCTTACTTTTGAGTTATTTGTGAGATTACAATATCACTTTTTATAAAATAAGAAAAAAGAAATATTCACTACTTTCTAATACTACATTACTCACTTTTGAATTATTTGAGATTATAATATTACCTTTTCTAAAAGGAAAAAAAAAAAAGGAAATTTCATTGTCTGATAATCCTAGATTCCTCACTTTTGAATTATTTGAGATTACATTATTACATTTTCTCGACTTTATTGGACGGCTTCTAGGATATTTTGGCTTTTATAGGGATTTAGATTCAACTAGCAAATAAACACATGCAGTGCATATGTAAACAATATAAAAAGTGAAATATAAAAATATTTAATTAAGTAGTAAAATTAGCAAAAAAAAAGAGTAAGGAGTATTGAAAATTTGAATATTAATTAAACTTAATAAATAAATTCTAATGCATGCAAAATTACAATAAACATGTAAAAAAGAAAAGTTATTTTATAGAGAGAAAATGAACACAAAACCTAATACCTATAATGAGATAATTAAATTTAACTTGCATGAAAGGTAACTTAAAATTCTTGTTTATGTAAAATATGGATGAATCTATAAAATAGCTGCATGAAAAATTTTAATATATATAACTAACACTTATATGAATTCTCATATGAAAATATAATACAAATTGTACTGGTAAATAATATCATATTTCAAGTAAATATAACTAAAATTGATATGAAATGAAAGATTTTAGATGTTTTTGTTGTCTCCTTTTTTTTTTTTCAGATGACACGATTGAATATTATTATACATGTGAAACCATGGAATAGAATAGAAGTAGAAAGAAAGCATCCGAAGTAGTGGAAGAGAAACAGAGGGTTGACTAGTTAGAAAAGGTGGAGACGAAAGAAAGAAAATTGTCTAAATATTAAAGAACAAGTTTTTAAAGGTTACGTGATCAACATATCTGAACTTTGCAGAAGGCACCCGATCTTTTTTGTGGTCAGCGACATGGGTCACCTAACATGATATTTTTTATCTTTTTTTTTTTTTTTTTGACATAACAAAGGCTTATTTTTTAGGGTCTATTTGTTTGGCTTTTTTACAGATATAGATACTTTTTTCAAACTTTTTTTCTAATAAATTGCTTATCAAGAAATAGATATAGATAAAAAATAGTTGGCAGTGCTCATTAAAAGATCAAATATAAATAAAATGTAGATGCAAATCAAACATATCTACACTTATCGTTTCGATATAGATATAGATGAAAAACAAACCATCGAAATAGGCCCTTATTTATATTTTCGTTATACTTAAATTTATTTTATTAAAATTAATATTATTTTATTGTAATTAAAACAAACTTACATTCATATTCAAATTCCAAACACACCTCATATGTCTTAGTATAACAAGCCCATAGTGCCTCAAAAACTTTTCTTTTTTCCAATTGTTGTTTGCTCTAATGTTATCTTATATATAAGTTTATTTTTCAAATTTTTTTCCATGTGGAACTAAATAAAATTGGAAAAGGATCTCCATCTTCCTCTCTCTTCCTCTTTAGAGACGCGCTTCCCCCACGGAGAAGGACATTTAACTCACCACCATGGAGAGAACTCTTCCCCCATCTTCTTCCCCTTACTTCTTCTCTCTCTGCCCATCTTCTTCAACCACATGAGCTTAATGTGAATTGGATGGTGGTGGCATGGTTCATGTGTGCCCATGTGCACACTACTTCTCCTCACCTTTGTAGTTTACCACAATCATAGGCTTGTCACCAAGTTAGAAATAACCTTGAAAGGCCACAATTTGATGTCACTCTATACAAAGGCATCAATAAATCTCCTATCAATCAATCTCTTTGCATCTGCAAGATTTCAATAGCTCCAATCAAAACCATTGAATTACATACATCTTTACATGAAAATACAAAAGGAAACCACGCCACAACAGCTTATTTAGCAAAATGGTTACGAATTAAGTAGTTTTTAAACAACCTTTCCACTTGAGTGGATGCAATTCAAATCAAATAGCATACTTATGCAATTATAATGATTCATAAACCATTAGATCATGTGGGCTACTAATGGACAAAATTAATTAGGGTTTAGTAACCCTAATGGACCAAATTAATATAATAAAGCCCAACTAAACATGTATTGGACCTTAATGACGCCAAAACTTGCTAAGAAATGTTAACAATGTCCATGATAGTTTGAACGAACCCTATCTTAAGTGCATCAATCCAAAACTCTCAAAATCATCCCAATTTAAGTCTCATTATTTGGATCCTATCATTGATCTATATAATGAGCCTTAAGCGTAATTTAATTTATTTTGATTTTGGCCCATATAATTGTACTATGAATATTTCTTCATCTGTACTTTGTCCCCCACGCAAAGAATCTTTTTAATACAACAAAAAGGGTTCTTGGCATTCATTTAGTATTTTTCTTAGCATTGGATTCATTGCTTGCTATGCATGTTACTTACTGCTTACATTTTAATATTGTTTAAGTATTATAATATTGTTCAATAAAAAGGCTTGTCGTCGTCATCATCGAAGCTTGACTCATGCATTAAGTGACGGGACTCAGTGAATCTAGTACCTTGTTGGGATCATCAATAGAGTTTTAGGATGGTGAGCTTCAAGTAAGGCTTGTTGGGTTTATCTATTCATCATCCAGCCTTTCTCAGTATGGCCTATGGACTAAAAGGGACCCATCTTTAGGGATGTAAATGGACGGATCGTTGTAAAGTACCCTATCTATCCGGCCCACTAGAAACCTTATAGGGTTTCAGGGCAGGTTTTGAGCATCATTACAAAACCCTATAAGGTTTCAGGTCATATATATAACTCAATGGAAAAACCCGAGCAGGTATAAATATATAATAAAATTTCAAAAAATTCATAATAATATGTATATATATAATTGTTTACAAATTTCATAATTTCATTTCCATATTAAATGAAATTTATATTTAATTTTTTTAAATTTCTTATATATATTATAATATGTTATATAATTTATGTTTTATTATTGAAATTACATCATTTGCAATAAAAGAAAAAAAATAATAAAAATCTAACTAGGTTGGGGCGGGTCGAGAATCGAGTTTGCAAAAACCTTATAGAGAAGCGTTTTGGGAATAATAAGAAAAACATTATAAGATTTTTTTCGAGTTTTGGGTGACCTCATAACTAATGGAGGTCTGATTTGGGTTTTACATGATCCATCACAAACTCGACCCGATTACATCCCTATCCATCTTGGCCATCAACTATCAACATGATTCAACAAATGACGTTGGTGACCAAACTCTATAAATACCCTAAGTCCCTCCTCATGCAAATGATAAGAAGAAATATTTGGTATAAAATATTGAGCTGTTGAATTTATGTTTCAAGTGATCAAACTTGTTCGTCATTACTAGTGGAGTCCGATGCTTGATAGTATATTCACTAATTACAGGTGTATTTGAGACAATTAAGATTGCTTACTCCTTCTCTTTATTCCACTTATCTCTTGATCATTTGTGACATATCATTGTATGTCACTTATCACAAACCACGTGTAGCACGATACTCATATAACACACACATAATTACTCTACTCGAAACCATACTACATTAGCCAAATCATCATTTTGTTTCAATCCATTTTCTTTCGTTTCTACTCCTATATCTAAACACAAGCAAAAATTATTTTTCTATTCATTTCCTTTCCCCTTTTTTTTTTTTTTTTTTTTTGGTCTTTTTCATTCCATAACTTACCCTTCATTTTCACTTTTGTAAAGGTTTGCCAAACACAGTGGAAAGAGGATAGATGGTTTTAATTAAGGAGGAGGAGTAGAAAAAGGATGATATATAGATGGTGGGTGAAGCGTTGAAGAGTGGACCCGCAAAAAAGTTATAAATGTAGAAGAAGTGCTGGCCAGACCAATGAGCATGCAACTTAAGCAGAGACGTGGGTCGACTTTTGATTTTTGAACCCTTTAGTAGTGGTATCCGTACGGCCAAAAGTCGACTCAATAAACCTTACTTTACTTTTTTCAAATTTAGCATTCATGTTAATATGGGCCTAATGTTTACATTAAGAGTCACACGGTACTTTGCATCTTTGACGTGAAGTGGACTTTATTAGAAAAATCTATTTATGTCTTTTGTGTGTCTAATAACTTGTTTCTCTGTCCTTAGTCCATCGTTTTACTTGCAAAATTGTGTGCGCATGACGACAGTTCATGTGGTTTTTTCTCATTGTAATCATTCGGTTAGTTTTTCTTATTATGGGTTTTTTGATAGACCGTTTCTTATCATTTTCACACTTTTTTTATGTTTTTAAATAGATTATTTATCAAAACTGATATAAATAAAATAAATAATATAAACAAATAAAAATAAATATAGATCAATGTATCACAATCCAAACACAAATATGATTTCTATTTCAAAATGCAAAGGAATCAAATTGAAGTTATTATCATATCATTAAAACTATTTTTTCAAAATCAAAATTTTGAATTTTTATTATGTAAATATATATATATATAGCTCCGTACCATGGTACGCTTTCACGCGTGCATACAAAATGTAAGAATAGGTCGAGATAATTTGTAAAAAAAAAAAACTCAAGTTTGAGATCAGTTGCCTAAGAAGAGACGTAAAAGTAATTGAATCATTAAAACGATTAAACCACATTAAATTAGGCTTGTGAAATACGGTGTAGTTACACTACATTAATTACACTAGGGTTGCTTGAACTGCGAGTCTTATAATTAATTAACAATAATTGCACGCTCTATAAATAAGTAAAACAATATGACTCAAAGGCGTTATTGAATGGTTGTAGACAAATGGTGAACTATTTATTAACTTAATATATTGTAAATTAAATGGTCCAACTAAATCTTATTAATTCAAAGTTGTACTAAGCCTTTGTAATTTTAAAATCATAATATAATACTATTCTGAAAATTGTATGATAGATTTTGTTTTGTAATGTTTCTAAAATACTCTTATGAGATTATTGAAAAAGCTCTCTCTCGATTTGAACACATGATTCAGTCAATATAATTCTTTAAATCCCAAGATCTGTGGAGAACTTTTTGGCATTTCATAAGGTTTTTTAAGACATTACCAAAAAAGAAAAAAAAAACTAAACAAATATAGAATAGATAAATGTGTAGTATTCAACAAGTTTAAGAATTTATTTTAAGGCAAATGATATGATTTAGAAATTATAATCATTTTAAAATTTTACATAGTCTTTGTAATCTTGGAACAAATAGTAAGTCTTATTTGAATTAATAGCTTTACTGATGTAAGAAAGCTCTTAACATGTAAATAAATGTTATAATATATTGAGACGTATTATACAAAAAGTTTGAAAATTTATGTTATAAGGTAAATGGCACTTGATTATACATTATGTCCATTTTCAACTTTTACTTGGTCTATGTTATCATAGAACAAATAGCAAGATTTATTTTCAAATAAATTATGTCAAGAGCTTTCTAGTGATATAAGATTTTATCAAAATTGAACATTACATATGAAAAGTTATTTATGATCAAAATTATCATATATAAATAAATTTCTTTTAATTTTATATAATATATCACATAAAAAGTAAAATATTAATTTTTAATAAATTAATTATGAATAAACACTAGAATGTATCAAAATTAAAATATAAGCATCAAAGTGGAATTAAAACTAAAATACAGACACCAAAAAAAAAAAAAAAAAAAAAAGATGTAACAGTGTTAATTTTCTATTAGTAAAGATACTAAACTGAAAAAATAAGTACTAAATCGATAAAATTAAAATTTTAAGCTCTAAACTGCTAAAAATAAAAAGTATAAGAACTTCTACTATCTTTAACTCCAAAATTTTGAAATTTCTTGTGTAAACATGTATTTATTTTACCTTTAATTAATCCCAGTGGATGATGCTTGGAGTCTTAATGGCTTTTAATTAATTAACAATAATAACATATAATATAGATAAGAAGAACAATGGGACTCAAGTACGTTATTGAGCTGATCGTCCATTTATTAACTTAATAATATATATATATATATATATTTTAACTTAAAACTTAATATAAATTGAATAGTCCAAGTAAACTTATTAAATCTAAACGTAGGTCTACTTATTTTTTAATTCTCTCAATTCAAAATATATCCTTTGAAATCTTGACTATAACCTAAATCTAGTATGTAAAATTTACTATGAACCGAAGCTATAAAGATTTGGTTATAAATTGTTTTATATATAATAAGTATATTAACATTTGAAATCGATGTTTTATTATATATCAATCACTTATTTATCATGTAAATTATGGGCTCATCTGAAACTTTTGGTATACCTTGTTAACATGTATTATTTAGATAGATATTTTAGTCCTCTTGCCACGTGTCTTTATTTTATTGGATATTTCTTTGTATATATATTCTTCTCTGTAACTGTTTCAACAGTTTTTTCTGAAATGATATTGAGTTCCTCTTTTCTTCTCTGTTTCGGATGAGTCTCTTCAATCTTCATGCTCGTATTTCACATGGTATCAGAGCTTGAGGTACGAATCTAGTAATCTTTTGTTCTTCGATCATGACTTCTTCTAACATACAGATTCAGAATAATAGTGTCTATGATGCTTCTATATCCGATCCGTATTTTTTGTCTGGTTCGGATAATCCGAACATGGCAATTGGAAATCTGCTTTTCATGGAACAAATTATCTAGTATGGAGTAGCTCAATTAAACTTGGATTAGGAGCTAAGATGAAGTTAGGCTTTGTTGATGGTTCTGTATCCCGTCCTTTGGATGGTTCTGTGGATTTAGTTCGTTGGATTAGGGTTGATAATATGGTTAGATGCTGGATCATTAATTCCATGACTTCTGAGTTGTCGCAATCCTTCTTATATGCTAAATCAGCTAAGGAGCTCTGGGATGAAATTAAAGAACAATATGGAACATCAAATGGACCTCTTGTTTTCCAATTGCAATATGAAATCAGCAATTTGAAACAAGGGAATCAGAGTGTGGGTACATATTACAACAAGTTGAAGCGGTATTGGGATGAAATGAATCAAGTTCATGCTTATCCACAGTGTTCTTGTGGACGCATGGAGTACTGTACTTGTGATTTGAAGGAAAGGATTCAAGAGTTTGAATCAAACACAAAGTTAATACAGTTTTTGATGGGATTGAATGATACTTATGAAAATGTGAGGAATCATGTATTGTCAGTGGATCCATTACCTTCTGTCAATAGAGCGTTTTATCTCGTGCAGCAAGTGGAGAAACAAAAACAGATCTCCTCTGTTTTGAATGTTGAACCAGAGATGTCGGCCTTTGTTGCTAAAGGGAGGAATTTCAACTTAGAAAGAAGAAAGTATAGATCAAAAGTACAATGTCAACATTGTAGAGGTGAAGGACATTCAATTGAAAATTGTTTTCAATTGATTGGATATCCTGAATGGTTTAAAGGAAAGAAAATTATAAAAGGGAAGAAAAATGCTGTGATGGCTAACAATGTCAGTTATGATGTTGCTGGAATGATGGAAACGAAAATGTCAGTGGAAATATTTTTCCACAGAGGCTATCCACACCTTTTGATCATTTTAGTGGATCTGTTTTGAACAAAGACATGACAAAAACAAACACGGTTGATCAAACAATGGTGCGTGATGTATGTATGGAAGTCATGCGAATGATGCAAACCAAGGCCAATTCTGTTTCCACTCCTACTCCAAGAACAGAATGCGTGAATCATATGATGGTTATGCCTAATCATGTGGAGTTTGCAGGTAATGTCACTCACTGTTTTCATGCTTTTGATAATAGCAAACATACTTGGATATTAGACACAGGTGCTACAAGCCATATGACACCACACTTAAATATACTTGTAGACATTCGATCTTTATCCCAGCCTGTCAAGATTAGATTACCAAATAATACTCTTATTTCAGTCACCAAAAGTGGATCAGTTCATTTGAATGACACTTTGATTCTTCATGATGTCCTATATGTACCATCTTTTACACAGAATCTTTTATCCATACACACATTAGCTACTAATCAACATATCACTGCCTTTTTCGATGGTCATCAATGCTATTTGCAGGACCAGATCAATAGGAAGGTTGCAGCAACAGCAAGTGTAGTGAACGGCTTGTATGTACTTCGTTCTCATAAAAATTTTCCTTGTAATGGATCATCATCTCCTTTTAATTCTAGTCTTTCTCATAATAAAATTTCCGAGTCTGTTTCTGTTTCAAGCTCTAGACGAGACAATAATGATTGTGGAGTTGATTCTTCTTCTTATTCTGTGCTATACACAAATTGTAACTCCATCGATTCTTCTTCTAAGAATCGACTTCAAATGTTACATGCTCGATTGGGGCATAGTTCTTTGTCTAAGTTGATTCATTTGGATCATTGTAAAGATTGTGATTTCAATGACTTTGTTTGTGGAATTTGTCATGAAGCTAAAATTCACAGACTTCCTTTTAGTAGAAGCACTTTTGTGTCTTCAATTTTCGAATTAATTCATGTTGATATATGGGGGCCTTATGGAGTGGAATCTATTACACACATGAAATACTTTCTGACCATTGTTGATGACTATTCAAGATGTACATGGACTTATTTGTTTGCATTCAAGAGTCAAGTATATGCCATTTTGAGACAGTTTTTGATCTACATTTCTGCACATTTTGGAAAACAACCTAAATATGTTAGAACAGATAATGGCATGGAATTCTTGTCCAAAGATTGTCAAATACTTTTCAATGAATTTGGGATTTTACATCAAAAGTCTATGATCTATACTCCTCAACAAAATGGATGTGTAGAGAGGAAACATAGACATTTGCTAGACACTTCAAGGGCTATGCGTATTCATGCTAACTTGCCGAAGTCTTTTGGAGTGAATGTATTCTCACAGCAACCTATTTGATTAATAGGATGCCTATGAAGAAGTTGAAATGGAAAACACCATATGAAGTTTTATTTGGTCGATCTCCTACATATGATCACTTAAGAGTGATGGGTTGTTTATGTTATGTTGTTAAACATCCTGTTCCACGAGATAAGCTGGAGTCAAGAGGGTTGAAGTGTGTCTTTCTTGGTTATGCAATTGGGAAGAAAGGATATAAGGTGTATGATTTGCTCCATAAGTGTGTTCTTGAATCGAGAGATGTTATCTTTCATGAAAATTTGTTTCCATTCAAGTCAGATTCTTCTCTTAATAATACTGATCTGCAATCTGTTACTGATGTTGTTCATCCCACTGTTACTTTTGAGTCATGTCCTTATGATCTAAGTTCATACACATCTTCTTCTCGTTTTCAGTCATCTATTAATCATGAGTCCAATCCTATTCCACATAATTCTAGTTCACAGTCTCAGCTACACACTGATATTCCGAGTGTCCCTTTGAGACGATCTTCAAGGAAAACACATTCACCTTCATGGCTTGAGGACTTTGTACATACTGTTCAAGTCACTACATCAGCTGATAAATTGTGTTCTGCTGCAACCACTATAGGTCAGTTCAATTCTTCTAATCATTCTTCTAATGCTTGCTTGTATCCTTTGATTAATTCTTCGACCTTTGTTTCTTACCCAACTGAGTTTGTAGCATCCTTAGCAAAAGTGTTTAATACTCAAGAACCTTGCAATTATCTTGAAGCTTCTAAACATAAGGAGTGGGTTATTGCTATGCAAAATGAATTGGATGCATTAGAATCCAATGAGACTTGGGAATTGGCTTCTTACCTAAGGGTAAGAAAGCTAAAGGGTAAGAAAGCAGTGGGGTGTAAGTGGGTCTATAAGATTAAGTATAGACAGATGGTTCAATTGAGAGGTATAAAGCTAGGCTAGTTGCAAAGGGGTTCACTCAAATTGAAGGTGAGGATTTTCATGATACTTTTTCTCCTGTAGCGAATTTAGGAACTATGAAAGTAGTGCTTGCTGTTGCTATTCATGTAATTGGCCTCTTTATCAAATCGATGTCAATAACGCTTTTCTACATGGGCATTTGGATGAAGAAATTTACATGACACCACCTGAAGGATATACTAAAGCTCTTCCCAATCAAGTTGTAGATTGCGTAAGTCCTTATATGGACTTAACAAGCTTCAAGACAATGGAATATAGAAGTTTCCAGATTTATTATATCTTGGTGTTTTGCTCAGTCTACTCATGATCATTCTTTGTTCCTTCATCATGGTGATTCTGGTAGTGTTTTCATTTTGCTGTACGTGGATGACATGTTAATCACAGGATCCGATCATGCCCTCATTGATCATGTTAAATTTCGGATGAATGAGGCTTTTACTATCAAAGATCTCGGCCTGGCTCGTTTCTTTCTTGGTCTAGAATAGTGTCGCACAAATCAAGGTTTATTAATTCATCAACGCAAATTCATTTTGAATGTACTGCGTGATGTGGTTTGGCAGGATCAAACCTGTCCTTTTCCTTTACCTCCACGCACGGTTTTGAATGTTCTGTTGGTGATCTTCTTCGAATCCCAGCATCTATTATGATAGATTGGTCGATTATTATACATTACATTGACTAGGCCGGATATATCTTATGCTGTTCATCGCCTTAGTCAGTTTCTTGGAGCTCCACGTACTCCACATTTGCAAGCTCTGTTTCATCTATTAAGATACTTGAAGGGTACTTTCAATTTGGGATTGTTTTATCCATCTGATAACAGTCTTCATCTTGATGCATATACTGATTCCGATTGGGGTTCCAGTCATAATGACAGAAAATCTGTTTCCGGCTTTTGCATCTTCTTAGGCAAAGCTTTGATTTCTTGGAAATCCAAGAAGCAACCAACCGTTTCCACATCCACTACTGAGGCTGAATATAGAGCCTTAGCTTTTGCAACCAAGGAATTACTATGGCTTTCTTATATATTGAGGGATATGGGCATTTCTGTTTCTTTTCCAGTGAATATTCATTGTGATAACAAATCTACTTTGTTGATAGCTCAAAATCCATGTTTGCATGGTCGAACCAAGCACATTGACATTGATGTCATTTCGTTCGTGATCACATCAGTTCTGGTTTCCTTCAACCGCTGCATATTTCTTCTCTTGATCAACCTGCTGATGTATTTACAAAATTTTTGTCTTCTCATCATTTTCATGACATTTGTACCAAGTTGGGCTTACGAGAAGCTCCAACTTGAGGGGGGGCTGTTAACATGTATTATTTAGATAGATATTTTAGTCCTCTTGCCACGTGTCTTTATTTTATTGGATATTTCTTTGTATATATATTCTTCTCTGTAACTGTTTCAACAGTTTTTTCTGAAATGATATTGAGTTCCTCTTTTCTTCTCTGTTTCGGATGAGTCTCTTCAATCTTCATGCTCGTATTTCACATACCTTGCCTTCTTATTAAAACAAAATCAATTAGGGTTTGTTTGGATTATCGGATTTTTATCTATATACAATATCTGTATTTGATTTATATTTGTAACTTATTTATGTATCATATATTGTATCATATATGTTTGATCAATTTATGAGTAAAACTATTAACTTTTTAATAGTATTTGTTTCTAAACAAATATCTACTTAAAAATAACAAAAATATAATACCAAAATAACTAAAATATGATCAAGCGATATATCTATAAAGAGGACAACTCCAACTTTAGTTAAACTCAATAATTCCATAGACTTATAGTGCATCTGTATACAAATTCTTTCGCGTGGATCTCTAAACAAAGGATCTCACTTTTTGAGGTCATGGACTAAAAAGGTGGGCTCCTTCAAAATATATTATTATTATTATCCATGCTGACTTTCGGAATTTCTTGGCCATTTCACACTTTTCTTGACCATGGGTGAATATATTGCAAAGCAACACCTAAAAGCACGATTTATATCTTTTATTAATTTCCTCAATATTTGGCGATTTCTGACTTAATAAAAAAAAGAGGTTACCATTGCAACTTTCGTTTGGAATATTTGCAGATTTATGTTTGAGACTTCGGATGCAGGTTTCCACTATAATTTGTAATAGTAATTTTTTTTTTCATTCTCAAATGTTAATTTTTTTTCATTTTCGTATAATTTATTATTATTTTAATATTAAATATTAATATGATAATTTAATATATATATATATAAGTTGAATATTAATAATATATGTATGTAGAGGTGGACAAAAAAATCAACCAAACCGAACTGAACCGAACCAAACCAATCCTTAACCGAACCAATCCAAACAGAAAATATGGTTTTTTTTAATGGTTTGGTTTAAAAATTTTTCAATCCAAACCAATTCATAAATTTATGGTTTGGTTTGAAAGGTAAACCAAACTAATCTATAAAACCGAACCAAACCGTTTTCGAAAAATATAATAATATTTTACTATATGTCCATGTGATTTCATTTGGTATTTATTATTTGATAAATATTGATTAAAATCAATTTGTTTATTTTTAAATTTTTTTAGGCTTATGATATGTATTTTTTTGTTGATGATGAACTATTGTTTTTTTAATAGCTTTTAACTTTATAAAGTATGAAATTTATTTATTCAGTTATAAATTCTTATTATGTATTAATTGTTTAATATATTTTGTCAGCAGATCATTTTATTCGTTGATGAATTTTGTTAGTAGATGATTTTTTATTTTAGCTAAATTTATTGGTAGATAATTGACATGATGGTTTTATTAAAAATTATAAATTATAACTTACTATGTATTGGTTGGTGAATGTATTTTATTGGTAGATAACTAATTTTATAAAGAACTACAAATTAAAAGTAAGATGAATTCATAAAGTATTTTGTCGTAGTTTATAATATAAACTTTGTAAAATGATATTATATATATTTAAGTATCTACACAAATGCAAAAAAATTAGAATAAAAAAATTTTTAGTTAGAATTTTGATTTAATCGTATTTCAAACGGAACCAAATCGTTATTTAATGGTTTAAAAATTTTTTAATCAGAATCAAATAGTTACTTAAGGGTTTGGTTTGGGATGGAACAAAAATCAAACCGTAAATTATGGTTTGGTTTGATTTTAAGAAAATCGAACCAAATCGATCCGTGCCTACCTTTATATATATGTCATATATTGTATATATTTTTATCTTTATAGATTTAATATAAAATTATAAGAAAAAAGTAAAAAAAACTTTTGTGAAGAAACCTATGGATAAAGTGGTGAGATCTTTCGAAAGAAAAATTTTTTTAAGTGTTGATGTGACACTTAAAAAATCTGGTAAAGGAAACCATAGATGTAAATGCTTTAAGAGAATTGACGCATAAGCTTTAAAATTTTCTCGGTGTAGAAAGTCGATTGTGACCGCAAACGACCAAAATTGATTGCCTCCATCAAACTTATCAGCAGATTAAGGGATACTATCAACCTTATTTGAATACACCAACAAAATTGTCCACTCGCCAAATAATAAGGGCTCTAGCTAAATATACCAACAAATAATGTTGGAGGTCACCTATAAATAAAAAGAATATAGGCGCAATCTTATAAACTTAAAATTAGGTACCTTTTTTTTATCTATTTTAAATATATAGGATATTGGAGATAGCTGACAAGATAGTCAAATTGTATATAAATTTTATTATCTTACATGTAAAGATAATAATGAAAAATGTGTATAGCACTATTAGTGGACGTTGCATCCATCACATGAATGCTAAAAAATAATTAATTAAACAAAATAGATGACTTAATCTGCTATTTTATATATGTTTTTATAAAATCATTTAAATGATTTTCATATACATGTGTTTGGAACATTGAAACTTTAAACATTACTAGCAGACAAATTCCCAGCATTGTGGATGAAAAATAATTATAAAACTAAAAATATTTAAATAAAAAATTATCAACAAACTTGCAATATATGCATAAAAATATGAAATAATTGTAAAATTTAAAATTAACGTATCAATCTTAATCTATTTGATAAATTGAAAAAAAAAAAAAAAACTTGATTGGGATTATAAGGGAAGAAAGAAGGTAGATGCAGAGATATACGGGGAAGTGAACGAGAGCTGGCCAGTAGGTGAGAGAAAACATGGAGGAGGAATAAAGTGAGACGTAAATAGTTATTGAAGTGGATGTAAGCAATTATTACAAATTTTAAAATAATGAAGAAAAGGGGTAGTACCGAGAATTCATAATAAGATAAAAATGAGTTATAAAGATACCAAATATAGCTTTTTGACTTTAATAGTAATATAAATGTATGACTAGAAAAGTTACAGACGTGTTATATATACATACAATGTGAACAAGTATCAATTATTTATAACATGTTACGTATTCATAAATTATGATTATGATCATATTAATAACTATTAACTATCGCTTATATGTGTTAAAGTATAATTAATGATTATCTATTACAGTATCACGTATAAATACAGGTGATATGTTGAATGCATATTTATTATTTTGTTTAGACTGAATAAACAGAGGTGCATTTATAAATTTTATTTTGTACGTGTAAAGATATTAATGAAAGACGCACATACTTCTATATGTCCTATCTATTTTTGTAGCCCAAATATTAAAGGCGGAATTTATTACTTTTGTAACTGAAGTGTCCTTCGCATTTATACTCATGGAGTGGAGATTGGAGAATGGTGAATCCGCGTTGATTTCAATGCAGATATTGGTGTGGAGATCAATTGATAACCAACTGAATCAAGTCGTGTTTTCGGAAATTCTTAGGTTGATAAGTCGATATGCTCTAGGTATGGTGTATTTTCACTTTAGGTATAAAATATCTCAGGTCAGCATATTTTATTTTAAATTAATATATTTGTTTCAGATAAAAAAAATATATTACGTGTGTATTAGATCAATGTATTTTGTCCTAGATGCGAGTTGACCCAAGAGTAATGCTTATATTTTGGGATCTCAATCTTTTAGTCTTAGCCTTCTTTTTTATAATTAATAACCCATGTCATCTGCAATAACTGCCTTACTTCTTTTTTTTTTTATTATGAACACGCAGCATTATAGCTAGAACATTTACCAACATATTTTGTATATTATATATATATATATATAAATTATTAATATGTATATTATATGTATATAACAAATAACGGATATCTTTTTTTATTTATTTATTTACTTATTTAGTTGTGTAGGATGTCATCTGAATTTGATCAAGAGAAACGCTTAAAATAAACAAAGTAACACCAATTATATGCTTTATTTCAACAACTTATGGGCACGGATAATTCCAACATAGCCTCATCTAGCCACCAAAAGCTAGACCAGGACCAGACAACATTCGAAATTAGAAATTTAAGGGACAACATAAAAGAAAATGAGATTGGACGTCGGATATCTTTTATTCCAAAGCAATCATCTATCAGTGCTTCCAACCTTCATCACGCATCTGCAAAATAAAAGCCAAGTGTGAACCAAAAATTAGATTAATCTATGAGAGGAATTAGCTAATCACATATAATGTAATAAGTTTTGCTAGAAACAATAAAATATTGTAGTATTAAAACAAAATATTATTACAATTTGAAAATATATTCACATATATATATATATATATATATACACGTAAAATACCTACCACAAGTGGGGGTAGGGAGTTGGCATTCCGAAGGAAGGCGAGAGGCAATCCTAAGAGTGCTGCAGATGCAATCATGATTGATTGACCGGAGAGCACTACAACATGCAGAGTTCGGGGTGGTGGTTGCACCAGGCACCACAAAGGGTGCGCACACATTCAGGTTGCTAAGCTGGGAAGAGCAGCTTTGTGCTTGGACTTGGCTTATCTGCGTCTGAGCCATGACTATGATCAAAATAGTCACTAGTGCTAGGGTAACTTTGGCCATTAATTCTTTTCAAATTTGAGTTGAGATGACAAATTGATGAAAATGTAGATGAGAATTTTTGTTAATTAACGTTGCTGTGTTGAGTATGTGTTGTCTAGAATTATCCTAAGCATCAAGTATTTATAGTCTTCAACACTGGGAGTAAGAGATTTTAGTGATGGATTTTGCATGAAGCATCTAACCTTAACTAATTCTTCATCCAATTTGTGCTTGCAGTGTACATGTCAATAGTTTTCATGCAGGAGTTAGGACCTTACTTTGCTGGAAGGTTTAAAACTAGATGGATGGCATTGGAGGCCTAAGGATACTTGAGACTATTAAAAAATATATATATATCCCTTCTAGAATTAATGGAAACTAAAGAGAAATCATAATAGTATAAAAGGCCAAAAAATTCTAATTGGCGCTTAGGTCGAAATTTTTTTTTAGCAATTCAGAAAAGATGATCATGATGCAAATATTTATAATAATAAAAAGAAAGAGATGATAGATTGAAAATTCTAGACAAATTAAAGTAAGAAACATAGGGATGAGGTATAAATTCTCAAGTATTGTAAAGGAGATAAAAATCAACAATGTATATAAACTTTGTCGAAGCAATTCATAAAGGATAGGCCCCGATACGAGTAAATATGACTCAAAATATATTACACAAATAAGAGCCATATCCTTTAACAAGATTATATTAATTTTAGTTCCTATTTTAACTATCTATATCTTTTAGTGTGTAAATCTTAAAACAAAGTATTCGTTCCCTACAAATTGAGAGCTTTTTGGCACAGGAAATAACGACTATTCAGCATTTTTCTTAGGCCGAATGTTTAGATCCAATGCAGTTTGCTTGTACCAATAATCAAATGATGGGCATAGCCAGAGTTCGTGACATTCTTCATTGGATCCACAAATAAATAGCTAGGAAGTATAAAATTAATATTGAACAATAATAGCTCACCCAATAATTACCCTTCAATGCAGGCACTTGTTTCAACCTCTTTTGGTTGCTCAAGGGGAAATTGGGTTTGACAAAAGTAAAGATAAGTCCATGACCTCAGCATTTTTAGGACACTGTCCCATAATTACTCTAATCTCACTGTATTTAATGAAAATTATATGGATTTGCATGTAAGAACTAAGTGCTCTCAATGAGTGCACGGATATAATTCTTTTAATTTTTTTTATATTAACTATACATTTAAATAAAAAAAAAAACAATTCTACAAAAAGATAGTTTTTTTCCCCTTTTGTAGCTCTTAATGAGTGTCATATTAAAAAGATAAATGGATCAAACTACTTCTAAACCATTCAAAATTAACTATATATTTATTCAAATTAGACTAAGAAAAAGTCAAGTTGAATAATATTAAGCATGATTAACTCATACATGTAATCAAATTTGAATCAAGTATAAATATTCATCAATTATAGATATTATGTAACGCCATAACATGTTGGTAATTATAACCCGCCACATGTCCTCTCTTTATAGGACACGCAAAGGCTATAACAATCTAATCCACAATATAAAAACATATAATATAATTTTCATAAACTCTCTCAGACGATACATCAGAAGGTTCAAAACCTGTATAATATATAAATAAAAAATCCTTCAAAAGATCCTGTTTAATATAACAAAGTTGGCATAAACCTAGGCCAACCAAATTCAAGATAATTCTAACTCTACTTATTACCTAATAATACTTCAGATCCTTAAAAGATATTCAAAAACATAAAAATCCAAAGTCTTTCAAAAAATATAAAATCTTTAACGTTATTCCAAATTCTACAAAAGATCTAAAAATTCTTTTCTCTAAATCCTATATCTGAATCTATTCCTTAGCATGGTAGTCTGGACTACTATCATCATCCCCTTGATCTATGTACGTATCATATCCAGATATATCATATACTATGTCATCTTCACATGTACCTAAAAATGAAAGGAATGAGCGGAACATCCAGTATGCCAATCCACAAAACAAATGAATATGCACACACAACATATATATATAAATAAATAAATATATATATATATCAAATGCAACTTAATCTAATATAAACAATCAAATTATTATCTTTATTAAGCTAACAAAACAACACGGTTCAGAACTAATGTACATTAGTCCCAAACCTGGAGTAACTCAGACCCCATGAGAAATCAACCAACTCTTTGAAAATAGATAATTATATACATATATTGATGAACGGGTACTCCCCAAACACCCGCGGCCATACTGCCAAATCATCCAAATCTACCGGAATCATCTCTAAGTACAACTCCACCAGGAGCAACACCACACAAACATCATCAGAGTGTCACACCAGTATTACCGTCTGCCAGGTCTTTACTGGTCATAGCCACACACACCCAACAGACAAAGTATTTAGCCAAATAGATTTAGATTTAGTATTCATCTGTTCCTACAACAAAGCATACAAAAAACTAATCCTGCAAACACATACAACAAACAAGGAAAGATCGTACCTTTTCAATTTCATAAACAAATCTCCAAAACTACAACCTCCCTTAACAACAACCCACAATCTCCAAACCTCCTGATAATATAATATGAACAGAAACAATTAAAAACTTCAACATGAAAACAAAATCTAACATATACAATTTCTCCAAAACCTTAACCTTTTAACGAAACTCCAAAATAGCACCTTCTTCCTCAATCAATTTCCTCAAAATTCCAATAAAACATACCTCACTTCAAAAACCTTAATTTTGTAAATCAGCAAAAACTGACATGTATCATCAAAAGTACATCTTATGATAGATCTAGGTTTGTGAAGATAAACTTACCGTGATTAGATCCTTAAACCCCTTGCTAATCACCAAAAGATCATATCTTGCACAGAACTAGGATTTGCTCCAACAAAATCTCCTTCAAAACGAAAAGAGATCTGAGAAAAACGATTATCAATTTTTGTAATCTTAACGGATCTTGTTTAGATTTGCTTACCCGATTCAAACTCTTTGATCTCCTCTAACTCCGATGGACATTAGCAGACTTGTAGAGAGGATTTTCTAGGTTTAGGAATGATTTTGGAGAAGGGAAAGCCTAGTTTATATAGAAGACAAAGAATAACTATTTAATAATGCCTCTACATCTTTAGTAACGTCTCTTCATCTTTAGTAACATCTATTCATCTTCATTTATGCATCTGATAATCGACAAAATAAAAACCGACGAAAATTAAATAAGCATTAGGGTTGATCATAAAACTCTCTTATTTTATATCAAATGACATCTTGGCCCTTCAATATAAAATATTTATTTATTTATTACATATTAATATGATTATAATAAATCATGTGTTTTGGGCACAAAATTCTAAACTTGATTAGCATTAACTTTTAGATCTAGAGTCAAGTTTGAAGTTTGAGGTTAAATTTAGTAGCCTATACCAATTAACACATCACCTGGTGGACTATGCACAAATGATATAAGCCCATAATTTATGTTACTTGAAAGTTGGATCAATCTCACACAATAAAAGCCTAAATTACCCGGCACATTATGCCCGATAAATGCTTGGTTTAGGCCACAACATTTAAAACTTGTGAGAATGTATCCCTTCACGAAGGGGTGTCTCGCCAATAATTCTAACCTACTAACATCTCTCCTAGACTTTCATATGAAAGATCTCAAGTCCAAATCCTCCCTTTCCTATTGTAACTGATAGGCAAAAAAAAAATACTATACTGATTCAAAAGTGTGGGCTATGTTTAAGTACCAGTAAGGAGCATCCTTGAGTGTTTTCAAGTGCTGAATCAAAAGCATTTAAAATGATCTAGGACAGCATCAAGTTTGAGTTTGAGTTTGAGTCGAGGTGGTATAGTTTCAAGAAAAATTTAAATCTTTATGCATCAATATTAAGATGGATGAGCTTTAAGAATTTCCTAACTTGTGATCGAGTAAGTTAAAGGTGGATATAAAAATATTCATCACGTGATAGAGGGGTTCTCTTAAAAGAAACTTCTCGTTTATAATAAAATGAACTGTAAAATTTTGCAGTGTCCTAGGTCAATTTCGGCTCTCCTAGCGAAGAACAGGACACTAAGATATAGATTATATATGGTCAATGCCAATCTGTAATCACGTTCACTTGAATGATTTAGTGGATCATATAAAATTCAGAATGGAATTATTATTATTATTTTTTTTTTTTCTTGCCTAGTTGTGACTTGGAAGCCATGTACGAGCAACTTAAAAGGGTAAGCAATGGGCTAACCAGTAACCCGAACGGACAAGACCGTGATGAATCAGGTCCACGTGGCAACTAAGGTAAGCTAGACACAATGGACCATTGGCAGAGTGGGCTAGGCATGTAGACATGTTGGGCCGACGTACCTTATTTATTTGAGGTATTACACTAAAATTAAACTATTTCACGTCACATTTGCTAAGGGAATTGCTTAGAATGTAATATATTGGAACAAAATGGATTGAAATGGAATGAGTTTTATCGTGATGTTTTGAAGTGTACATGAAATGAAATGGAATAAAATGATCATAAATTGTATTTGTCATAAATATCCCTTAAAATAAATGTTAAATATAAATATTTAATAGAATAGAATGATAATTAAACTACATATAATTAATAAAGCTAAAATAAAATCATGATTCACCCTTAAATAGAATTCCTTTTAGAATCAACAATTCTAACTTTTGAAAGTGCATCTAAATATGAGAAATGGAATAAATACAAAAATCCTAGATTATTTCGTGCTTACCACTAGGAACCGATCTGACTCGTCACCAGCGGTTCCTGAATCTGGAACCGGCCCGAGAATGGTAGGTCTGAACCGATAAAGGATCCATAGGTTCTAACAGATCCTTATGGTTCAATCCCTAAAAATCGCATGAGCCGGCGGCTTTGGAACCGTCGGTTCTTGAATCGGCAGAACCGGCGGTTCTACATCATAAGAATTATATAAAAAAAGAAAGAAAATTATAAAAAAATATAATTATAAAACAAATATTTAAAACTACTTTCGCATAAATAATAAAAAATTTATTTCCTATTCATAATATTTAATGTGTTATTATTAATAACACAAGTAATAAATCAATTTGAAATTATATATTGTTAAATTTTTATGTAGATTTATAACCAAAATAGACTTTCTTTCTTAACAATGTGTGATTTTTTTTCTTGGAAATTATTTGTATTTTGAATGTTTTATAGTGTCACATTGCTAATATAACAACTAAAAAAGTATAAGTGATTGTATATAAATAAATACATAATTATAGAATTTCTTTTAACTAATGCTATGAACAATTATTGTTAGGCTTAATGTTATTTCAAGTTAAAATTTTATTTTTCATTTTTTCTTAGTTAGATTAAGTAAATTATTTAATTATTTTTTATTTTTTTATTTCATGGTTCTCGGTTTCTCTAGAACCAAAACTGAATCGTGGGAACCGGACCGGCTCCCAAGGACCGAAAACTAGCAATTCGGGTCTAGAACCAGATCCGAACCGAACCGTGACGATGTCTAATCCGCTATCAAGCATTGCAGAGCACATTTTTGCCCTTGGATGCTAACAGCCCACTATCTTTTGGCATGACAATCCATGGACAGAGCCATCTCATTTCTACCGTATTTTAAACCCTAACGTTACGTTTAATTCGTGGCATGGGATGACCTTTTTCATATTTTTATTTTATGATTTAGATATAATTCATAAAGAACGTTATATTTTACAAAAAAAAATAGTAATTCATCTAGTGAAATGAATAAATAGGAAATTTTTTTTTATTTCATATTATATAAAATAGAAATTCCTTCTAATGTAATTTATAGTATAATTTTTTACAAACAAATAAGAAAATAGCAATTCTTCAATAATAAAAATAAGAAAAATTTTACAGTTCAATCATGTTTTACAGTGGATTCATTCCGTTAGTTATTTAACGGTTTAGAAACATATCCAATCACAATTATACCATTAAAATACTTAATATATTTATTATTATTTTAAAGATAATAAGATTAATTGAGGATTCCATGCACAGACCGTAAAAACTCCCTAAAAGCGCATCCTCTCATAGACCAATAGTCTATCTTTCCTCTAGACTGATGCATCCTTTCACCCCAAAGTCACGAAAGCCACTTTACCCATTAGAGACAGCAGATTCAGAGTTTCAAGGGTAAACGTGAAAGTGAACATTCCAAAATATGGAGCCAAAATTTAACTTTAGCTATCATCCTAAGAAATCACGTAGAATTGGAATTAAATTTATATATAAAAGGTGAACCTTGTAATCTATAGTAATTATTCTTTATATCTCTTCATTAAATCATTTATATCAAAATTCCTAATACAGAGTTTAAACCATACAAGTAGGCATAATGAACTTCGATATGAACATATTATAATAATAAAATACAATAAACATAAACTAGGTACCGACTTAAATAACAAATTTGATGTTAGAATTAATTGTTGTACTTGGTGCTGGTCTACTATAGTGAGTTATAACGAAGCTGATTCATTTGGAATCTCTATATTTGCTCATTAGGGATATTTTACAGTATGTTATAGGTGAATAGATGGCAACTTACACAAATGAAATATATATATATATATATTATATATATAGGATCTTGGAAGTGTAAATTCCAAAATGTTTTCAACTGAAACCTACCATTTGGGGCCTTTTTGGATTATCAGTTTTTTATCAATGTTAATTCGGTATCAATTCAGTATTGATTCAGTTTGATTAATTAATGAGTAAAACTATCAATTTTTCATCGATATCATATCATTATCGGCTCAGTATTAGCTCAGTATCTAACTATTAAAGGTTGGACAAATTGAAGGGCAAACAGGTTTTGATGCTGCAAGACTACGATTAACTCGCAGATCTTGCGCAACAACTCAGCGGTTGGATTGATCACAGCACAAAAATAACGTAGACCGACCCAATATGAATAGGAACACAAACACAATGGACACAACATACGTGGGCCGATATCATCCGGTACCATGCTCATCCTTAAAGGACACAAAGACAAAGATATTCATTAGTTTTATTTACATGCATGGCAATTGGCATAAAAAGACATGGTCTATAGTGGAATTTTCCAGTATGTTGGGTGTGGGAAAATGGGCATGAGACCATATAGTTCCTATCACTTTCCCGTTAGGGATGACAGTGGCGACTGGCAAATTGTTTCTCACCGGCTAATACAGCTGGTCATGCCCAAATGGGTTTGATGTGAAAGGGGTCCCTCAATCATATTCCATGGCTGATAAAGAATTCATGTGCCCATTTACCGAAAAAAGAAAAAAAAAAAAAGGGGTCAATGACCATGCCAAGTTTCACTTTCAAACTATACCTTACCAAGGAATTCTATGCTCTTCATCTTCTATATCCATTGTTTTATAATCTATGCCATTATTAACTTGCATTGATTAACATGAAATTATACATAAAGATGGTAAGAATACATAAGAATGAAAATTCTCCATTTTACCATAATTGGTTACACTTATTCTAAGATGATATCTAAATATAGATAGGCATATATTACGTTGAAAATTAATATGAGGGCTATTAATTATTTCTTTCTTAAAGTACCCATTGATATTTCTTTTTGAAAAATTTGGAAACTACGTAGTACATAGTTCCCTAGGATTAGTCCTATGGAGTATAACATGGCTTGTATCTATTCCAACCATCAAACTCTTAATATTTCTTTTTTTATAGAGCTTCTATAATTAATTTAATTATAGTATTATGAGAGGAATAAACAGCATACATGAGAACTGTAAAAGTTTTATATATTATAATATGAGTTAATGTCGCAAATGGTATCATAACTTTGACAAAATATGCGATTAGGTACGTGAACTTTAACATTAATCAATTTTGTAGCTAAACTTTGAAATTGATCAATTTAGTACCTAGTAGAAATATATATGCACACCAACAATATCTTCGTGATATTTGTTGACGTACATGAAAAGTTCTTTGAGTTACTAAATTGATCAATCTCAAAATTTAAGTATTAAATTATTCAATTTTAAATTTTAAATACCTAATTATATATATTATCAAAATTCAGTATCATTTGCAATATTCATCTTTATAATAATGGAGGGTGTCCATCTTTTTCAACTAATTAAGTAAAGGTTAGATTCACTGGTTCCTTTCTCCAACCCAAATGCATTAACTTGTTTTCCACAGGCAGTTTTGGAATAAACTCGCCATGCTATTTTTAACTCCAAAAGTTTTTATCCGACTGAAGAACAGTCGTCATTTTCCACCTAGAGTAAACTACTGAACAATGCAGTTGCATTGCAAGAATAAAAATAAATTATACAAGAAATTATAAATAAAAATAATAAAAAAGAAATTCCATATTCTTCATCTTCTATGACTAATATATAATATATATATATATTTTTTTTTTTTTTCCTTGTTCCTAGTAATTCCAAAGCTACTCTACCATTATTAAATTATTTTTTGACATTGTCAATGTCGTTGTCTATATTTTTCTTAGTTGTTCTGGAATTTTCACTGCCAACGTGAATATCGTGGCCTTTTAAAATGTAGGCTCTGTGTAATGCGAATTAATTTATTTACATTAAGAGTAGCGTGGTCAAGTACAATCATGGCAGGGTAAAGCATTTAATACATTATCCGTGAAATCTATTTATGAGAAAAATTATTTTTTATTTATATTTTTTTATAATAAATAATTTATTTTTAAACGTAATCAGACGAACTAAACAAACCTTAATCACTTGAAATCTATGTATGTATATATATACCAGATTGCGATTAAATAAAACAGATGCTCATAAGTAAATACAATTAAGAAAAATTACACTAAATTGTGATCATTAACTAGTTAATAATAACGATGAACGAGTGCAAAATAAGTAGTTTGTATAAGGCTACACACATATGCTAGCTTGTATGTATCCATTTTCAAATTTTCATTCTTAAACCTGCCCTATAATATCCCATAATTTGCATAGGGCACTCTATACAACTCGCACATTTTTTCATAACATTATTTTGATATTAAAATTTCAAAGTAAACCTACAGCAACTTATCAAAGTTTCCATAACATCTTAATAATTCGAATTACATAAAGCAGATACATCCCCAAAGCTTAGAAGATAACATATTTGGGGACAAAATCATATTTACCATGAAAAAAAAAAAAGCACAATAAATGCTTTTAGATTTTCTAATGGATCATGGGTTTTAGTAATGGCCTATAATTTTTTTTCCTTTAATTCTTTTTATAGAATTTAGAAAATAAAATTTATAATATAGTTTTACTTGTATTAATACAATTAATAATTTTTCAAATTGGGTACATGATGTAATCCTCCTAATTTTACATAGCTAGATTATAGTAATTACCAAAAATATAATATAGAATCATAAATAACCTTGGGAAAAGTAGCAAAGAATCACTCAACTTTTCACGATTTAAAATTATTAAAGTATGAACAAATTTGATTATAATTAGAAAAATTAGAATCCTTACCGATAAAATTTTGAAATACAAAAAGTAACTTTCGTAACATTAGATAATTAATAATTAATGATAAATCAATCACTACTATAGATGATCATAGTTGGCCTTAGATATCAAATGTAAATGAAGACGATCAATTTTCAAAGCCTATTAGTTATAAAAAGATAATTTAAAGATGAATCACTAGGGTTAAAAAATATACGATAAAATCAAAAGCGAATCAATATTTAAGAATATGGACCTCAATTAAATATTTGGATTAGAACAACATCCTAGTTAGAAAATTATGAGTTGATAGACTCTAAAACCCTAATTTAGCCTCTTAGGCCCGAATACCCTAATCGCGTAGAATAAAACTTTAAAAATACTTAATCGCGTAAACTTTAAACTCAAGATTTAAACTCAAGAATAATCTAGGACTATTGTAGAGGCCTTATATGAACTTTTAGAAATAAAACTCTCATATAACTAATATAATTATAGCGTATAACTCAACATCCTGCAATATAGCTTAGATTATTATGTCTAAGTAAATCAACTTGTGTCTAAAACCCTAAATTTAAGTCTTGAAACCGCTTCCCCATGTTCACACACACATAAGCTAATACATTTAATGCATTCATACACATAAACCTTCATCTAATGAATCCACACACACATAAGCCCTTCATTTAATGTTTTCACACAGACATAAGCCCTTTTTTTAATGCATTCCCATACATATAAGCTCATGTTCAGACTTGAAGAAGTTTTGATCTTTCTCTTCATGCCAAAACCATAAGTTCCCAACACATGCACAACACAACACATATTTTCATCTAATCATATAGAGCCTTTACAATTAAAGACATGTAATTCCTAAACTTTTCTATCATGAATTAAGTAATAAGAAATTAAAATTCACAAAGTAAACAATAGAAGAAAACAGATATTTAGATAGTATGTACTAAATCACTTATAGAATATTCTTTAGTATAATCTATAATATGATAAATGATTTTTTCTTAGTCATAAAAGATACTAAAGATAAGATTATATGAAAACGGATGATAATTCATTAAGTAAAGACACTAGACCTTAAAAATCAAGAGAAATAAGAAATGAATAATTTTAGAGTCCATTGGTCAGTGAAAAGAAATTTTTAGGTGAATCACTAAAGATAAAATATACGCGATATAACTAAAAACAGATGAAAATCTATAAATCCAAAGTTCAACTAAAAACCATGAACACGATAGTTGTGAAATTCATAATTTTTTAGTCTATTGAGTATGATATCTTAAATGGATTGAACTTAGAAATCTTAATCGCGTAAGATAGAACTCTAAAAATACTCAATCACGTAAACTCTAAACTCAAAAATTGAACTCAAAGATAATTTAGGAATATTATAGAAGCCTTAGATGGAATTTTAGGAATAAAACTCCTATATAACTGACATGATTATACACGTATGGGCTAGTTTTTGACGAAATTAGCTAGATATTTACTTTTACAATTACCCTACACATAAAATCTAAATCAGACGATGAAAATTAAAGCCACATGACCAGCTCTCTTCCATGGATTTACCTTACTGTGTCTTGCTTGTAGGAGTAGAAGAAATGAGTACAACAAAGTCAAATGGAGAGACACTTGACACAATAGGAATTAACCAAGCAACCCCACAATAAATGAAGTCTTGATGACTCAAAAACTTGCATTTAAGGGTCGATTTCTCTCCTCTCACCATCGAAAATAACAAGAACAATAGATATAAGAACTTTGTCTTATTTTCACCGTATAGTATATTAGGAAATTACAACTTAGACTAGTCAACAAATAGGACCTATAAATAATAAACAAACAAAGGATCCTCTCTTTCAAAGAAAGCCACTGTAAAGATCGAGGAAAAATTGATAAGTCTAAATGCCCATGTCTCCACCACAAGCTTTCATTCTCCACAAGACAATTTAGAACAAACAAAACCTCACTTCTTCTCTTTTTATCCCCACCATAATCAACAGAAAAAAAAAAAAAAAAAAAAAAAAAGTAAAGAAAACAACCAATAGTGTAACAAGGCTTTAGAAGTCAAAACCAAAGGTAAGAATTGTCTTGATTAATATACTAAATTCGTAAAATTTCAACAACTTATTTCCCTACTATATCATATAGGGTTCGGTCCATAAAAAGAAAAGGGGGAAAATTTATCCCTTTATCTCATTTCTAAACAAGGTACATCCACTTTATTCTAAGTTTATATTACAATCATGTGTAGAAAACTAGATAAAATTACATGATGAAATTATTATGGCCTCTACATGCTTCGATTATCCTAAGAGCCAAGAAACATCAAAATTATATTTTTGTAAACTTATTTGATTCATGTTCTACTTTAGATAGATGATGCAATTAATAGTAAATGTTAAGAAAAAACCAACTTGTACATTACAAACCCTATACCCTAAATTTTAGTACTATTAAATAAAGTTTATGATATAGTGCATGAAGTAGAAATCAACCAACTAAGACCCTAGTACAATTGTGCAAATTTCGATTCACATAGGGAATTTGAACTCATTTAGGTTTATTGTAACCAAGCTTAGGTTCAATACACCAATTAAACCTAAATAACAATCTAAGTACGTAATAGGTGCTTAGATATTAGATCATGACTTAAAACAAAAAGAAAAATATATAATAATACAGATAAGATTGATAAACAAAGTAATTAATAAATAAAACCTCCCTATCAACACGGATACTAAAAAATGTAAGATCTAATTAAGTTTAATGTCTAAAATAGTGAAATCACTATAAATAGAAATACAAATATGAAATAAGATCAAAAGAAACACAACGAAAATAGATAATAAATGGTAAATATCATCTACCTTAAAGTGGTCATATTACAAGACCCATATAGATAATAAAAACTTGATAGCAAGGTTATCAAACGAAATAAAACTCAACACGTCCTATTCGTAAAATAAATAAAATCAATAAATTGATTAAATTAAGTTAATCATCATATAATACTCAAAACAAGCTTTCTAACAGCTATTTATATGTAAAAATCCAAGATAAAATGAGTATAATAGGCCTGATTAAAAGATTGCGTGATAAAAACTAACATCGAAGACTATTTAGACCACTTTTTATAAATAGAACCCATTAATACAAATTTTATATTTTGAACTAGAAAATAGAAAATTTTATAAGCTTCAATTTTCTATTCCTAGGTTAAGTTAAGAAATATACCCATATATATGTAAGTATGCCGTAGCATACATATATGACTAGGATTTCTAGAACAAGCTCGATACAGTTCGACTATAGGTTAGATAATATGACAATATAAATTAGAATTAAAAGATCTAAGTCAAGAACCACTCACATAAATATAAATATAGTTCTCGGCATTTATAGAACATTAAGTCACAAAGTTTAAGATTAATATAAGCCATAAACATCTTAGTAATACAACCACAATAATTAGAGATATATATACATAAACTAAAATCAAGAGAACCAAAACGAAATTAATTATGACATAAATTTTGATTAAATATTAAACGAAAGACTTAAGATAAGATTAATCAGTAAAACTCAATGGTAGATACCTAAAACAAAATAGTAAATTTGAAATGAGGATTAAAATTACAAAATAAAAATAATAAGCATCATAATGACATTGTTTGGATCCTTAAAATGACATCGGTAGAACTATACAAAATTAAGGATTAAATAAATAATTGAAAACTACATTCGATAAGCATTTTAACGTCTATTTATACGCTAAAAATAGAATTAAAATGAGTACAATAGACTTAGATTGATATTTCACTATTAAAAACAATAATTAAAATCATTTAGAGCACTTTCTTAAAAAAAAAGAGTTTGTCAGGATTTTATAATTTAACTAGAGAAAACTAGTCTTTATGAATTTTAAAATCCATATTAAATTTAGATTGGGTGCGATAAAAATCTCGAGTATAAGACACATAAGACACAACCAGAGTTATAATGTACATGATAGTATAATAATGAATATCTATTATTTCAATTCCTAGGGAATACAGATCAGACCACGGGTTTCCTTGTAGAATACTACAACAATTAGCGAGGATGATAGGTGAGTAATTTTGACCTTATCATATTGTTTGTGATTGTAATACTAGTTGCATCTGTAATAAATCAATCACAAGAGATTATGGTGCATGTGGGGTTGGGAATATTTCTTGATGAGTGGTATTTGAAATGGATGTTTAAGAATATGCTTATTCAAAGTGATAATGGAATTGTTTGTGAAAAATTGTTGGAAGCATGTGGATATGGTCTATGAATTGTTTGATCGCCTGAAAATTGACTTAAAACTATAAGGCCTCTAAATTTAAAAAGATCATGCATTGCACAATTTGCATATATTGCATAAAAGATATGATAGGTTGCTACGTGTTAGTGTTTTGGTTCTCTATTAATACTTGGCTTTTCTAGATGAAAGGTTCATAGTTTTACGCAAGATTATTTTTTGTTTCGTTCGATTCCACATGAATTAACTGGTAAATGAAGGAACCCCGTCCATGAAATCGACATGAAATGACTAACACTTAGTGGAATTTCTTTATTCCAAGGATATAAGTAAAATGCTTGAGATAAATTTATGAGGGTAGATGGCACCCACTCTCCCTTGGTTCTTTGATTCTCTTGGGCGGGTAGGTCATCGAGGCAGAGTTCATCGACTAGTTCCTCACCCCCAATGGGAGGGCATGTCACACCCCAAAGGATATCCTAAACATGATAGTCTGCCACATACAATAATAAGACTTAATAATGACTACCTTAATCATGCAAAAGTCTAGATATTACATGTAAGGCGTCTAACACAGAATAGGAGACTCTGATGGATATGTGATTTAAGTAGTAATATAAAGTATACAAGAACTAATAAACATATATCCACCAGATAATAAGGTCTTTCATAAACTTAGGGGCATTCCCCCAATCAAATGCAAGGATCTGTGATACAACTTAAGTCTTACATACATAAAACTTTATTGCCAAAAGATTTTAAAAGAATTCCTATCTAAAGCCTTTGATCGAATTTCAACAAAAAGCTTTCGAGGAGCGTGGTCTAACTAGGACAAAAGGATACCTCGGGTAGATTAAAAGATGTTTTTGCGACAATAAAAATCTGTAGGAGTGTAAGCTTAATTAGTTTAGTGAGAATATTCCCAGGTTATCATATTCGAAAACAACAAAATATGAAGTAAGTTATATTTAAATAGGCATATGTAATGCAATCAAACACGTGAGCAAGCAAGACATATAGTTTTCTGGGAACCATATATTGAATAAATTGCATCATTCATTCAGGGTTAGGTATACCGGCCAATGACGACCAATACTTTTTGAAATAAAACTTTTATAAATCATACTGACTACTATTCCCTAACACAAAAACATGTAGATTAGATCAGTTACTACTCACCAACACAAAATATGTAGATTATTAGGGATGTTCACGGTTCGGTTAATTGGTCCATGGCCCTATTTTTTTATCCTAACCGTAATAATCGGATTTTCAATATCCTGATCCTAAAACGATCCATTATAAACGGTTAACCGCCTTAACGGTTAACCTTTTTTTCGGTTAATTTTTTCGATTTTCGGTTTTTAACCATTTAACATAATGGTTGTGCAAATTTTGTAGTTAACCATATTTTTCAATATGTCCATAAAAAAATTAGAGTATTTTTTTGTATAATTATATTAAAAACTATAAATTAAGAATGTAAGACATGTAAGATTGTTATCAATATATATCGATGCCGTCAAGATAATCATCATAATAGCTTTTTACTCATGTGTTTTTATCAATCTTGATCAATTGAGCTCAATGCAAAATCTCAATCAAACACCACAATTCCAATTTTCAAACATATATGCATTTGTTTTTTCTTATCTGAATCATTCATTTTAACATAATTCAAATTAATAACACTAAAAAAATAATTATATGGGTATATTATAAATTATATATATTTATAATTGCGGATCGGTTAATCGAATCCACCGGTTTCTAAAATCTAGAAACCGAAACCGAAAACCGAAAAAATTAAAAATACTAATCCTAAACCGAAACCGATGGATCGATTAACCGTTTTTTTCAGATTGGTTTCCCGGTTTCTGTTTGGTTATCCTAAACATTTGGTTTTTTTGCACACTCCTATAGATTATACAAGCTACTACTCACCAACACATAGATACTACCAATTATACCAACCAACACTATTATACCCTTATCTCACCAAGTGTATAATAGCGAATGTAATATGACTCACTACATGATATGCATGAATTCATTTATTAAATTCTTTCATGTAATTAAAATAGCTTAAAGGTGACCATAAGATTTACAGAGACATCAACATGGTAATATATATCAAACTTGTAATTATCAACAATTCATGCCTCGATATTCTTAACATAATTTCAACCAGTATTATGATTTACATGCACTTTCTATTTTCATCTTGTCCTACTTCTAATGCTTCTAATACTACAAACACAAGCATGAGTATGAAAATTTAAGAAAGTAAACTCACTCGGCCATGGTGCGAAAAAACTCCTAATCAAAGTAATCCTCGGGATACGAAACTTTTCCTTCCTCATCACCTAGATAAAAAAATACCCAAAATGAGTATTTCATCCAAGTTTTACTTAAACTTTCTAATTCAATTTTGAAATTCGCGATAAAATTCGGATTATGGAAATTCCAACTTAAAATGATCATAACTTGCTTATTTTAACTCGAAATTTCACGCATTATATGTCGTTTTCTACCTACTCAAAAAGATATATTTATTGCTGAGATTATTTTTATCATAAAAAGGCCGTTTGGGTTGCAAAAAGATGTGGTACAGGATCATCACAAAAATCCCAGCCCTTAAAACACAAATTTTCCAAAATTTTTATCATCTAAAAATCCTTTAGCGAATACACAGATATAAATATAATTTAAATATCCTTTTCATACATATATAAACTAAAATTACATGCATGATTCAAGTATTGTTGTCCAAACTATGATTTTTAATAAAACAATTTCCTTTAGAAATTTAATTATTGCAATGTATAAGTTTTCCTTTATAAATCACCGAAATAAAACTAGGATTTTTAGTTTATTTTAAATGAGTACTTTTTATATGTAAACCACCATTTCCTGCCTTGTAGTTTTTATAAAAATGAACTCTTATATCTTTCTTTAAAAACTTATTACTTTGTGTTTTTTTTAACTATTACTTTCCTAAATGTTTTTGTGACTAGTAAATTGGTTTTTATCTTAACTTAGAAATTTGTCTAGTTCTTGGTAGTGTTGGTGTAGGTTCTTTTAAACAAGTTTTTAGGAAAAACTTGTATAATAAATAATTATCAATATTAATTTAAATTTATTTTATTTCGAAAAATTAAGTAATAGTACTTTATAACTTATAGTTTTTAGAAAGAGTCTCACAAAATATTAGCACCAAAAGCTAAAATGAATTTATTTAAATTTGAAAAATAATTATTTGTCAAATTAAAATCCTAAGTTTTACTTAGAAACTTTTCCTAAGTGCCAATAATTTTTTTTGTTTGTACAAAGCTTAGTTTTAAATTTTTAATGAAAGAAGAAACTCTTTTTATTTAAATAACAACATTACTTTTACATGAATATGAGCATATGACTATATAACATAGTAACTTATGTGAAAAATATAAGATATGGCAAATTGAATAAGCAAGTAAACATATAAACAAAATCAAGTATTGGAAGTCAAGGCTTCCGGACTAGAAATAGACTAGTCCCGTCAAGAAAAGCAAGAAGATAAAATAAGAAAAATCATGGGAGTTTTAGATTATTGTCAGGGCTCCTCGGACTTAGATTATGGACAAATCCCGTAAAAGAAAAGAAAATTGTTTTGACTTGATAAGGACAAGTCTAAGACTAGAAAGATTAGTCTTAATTTTAATAGTATGAAATAAATAAATTGCAAGATATAATAAACAAAAGTTAGTGAGCTTATATGCTCTAAGAAATACATATATACATAATATATTTACTAACATATAGGAGTTAGATTAGAGCAATAATAACAACATAATAATCAAATGAGATTTGTAATGAATAAGAACAAAACATGAACATAATGTTGCTTCTATAACACTTATTGGTTTAGAAAATACACACCATGGTCATGTTAAGTTACATGTCATGATAAAGAAATATTGGTAGGCATTTTACCTAAGGTTTATGTAGTAATGGATTAAGAAAAAATTTGTTGGTAGTTGTAAGTAGATGATATTTTTTGGAAAGAAAAGAGAGTTAGGAGGAGAAATTTGGAGAGAGAATTTGATAGGAAGATTCGGTAGAGTTTTGTTAAGTGAAATAAAAATGCGTAAAAGAAGTGAAGGGAGAGGTGATATTTATAAAGAATTGTGGAGGGAAATTTGTTGTAATTAAATAAAGTGAAAATAAACGAAATTGAGAGGGAGAGAGGGTGGTATGGCCAGCACCCATGAGAGAGAAAGAGAGAGAGAGAGAGTTGATTAAATGATGTATTTTTGTAATGAAAAGAAAATGAAGTGTTAAAGAAGTTATGTAAAAAGTATTATGGGAAAAGTAAATTATAGGTAGTAGATATGTAGATGTAAGAAATAGATAGTAAGAAAAAGTAGAAATAGATGAATAGTAATGAATAGTAACAATTATATGCTGAATAGTAGATTAGACAATTAAGTTACCAGTAGTAAAGAAAATATACTTAAAAGTGTGATATATGATTTTTTTTTGTTACCGAAAAATTATAAAACTAATATTTTTGAAATCCTTATGTAATTACGAGTTTAACGGTATTATCGGGATATTTTTAATATTCTAGGTACCGAGGCACGTTTTTCGAAAACTAATCCCGTTTAGATTTGAAACGAATTGAATTTTAACAAATCTGATCTTTTTAAGCTATCTTACATTATTTTGAACCATAATCTATTATAAACTTATTTCTATTGTTCTTAGATTTCAAGCGCGGGATTACCGGAGTTAAAACTACCGGTATGTCTTGATCTTTGTTCACTTTTGAAGTTTTGGTTTGATTAGAGTTAGGGTTTACTTAATCTTTACCCTAAAATTGAGGGGTTTACAGGGCATAAATCTACATCTTGTTTGGATTTCGGGTTATCCAAGCTTGTATTTGTGCATATAATTGATTATTACATTGTATATGCTTACTAATTAAACTTGTTTGTTCTTACTTGATGTATGGTCTAGTCAAGTTATCTCACTGAGCTGTGGTTTCCCTCACACCATAACAGTGTTTATGCAAGAATAGTACTTACTGGGATTGGGCTAGGAATGTGTAAAGAGTGCTTCTCTATAAGATTTTCTTGAACTTAGAATACAATTTTGTTAAATTGTACAAATATTTGAGACTTTGTATTTTATAGGTTGGAACCCAATTTTCATTATTTGATGGGGGATAGCGATTTTCTACAATCTTGGTACAATGTGGAAAAATCGGATCCTCGGTGAATTTAAATAATGTTATTATATATATATATATGATTAAATTATGATAATTAAATAAATAAGATAGAGTCTTGTAATATTTGACTTACAAGACGGTTCTCATATAGGGTCTATTTGGACAATCCTACTAGGCCCTCTCTTAAGGTCATGACACATGATACATTGAAACTCATACTTTATATAGGATGTATTTGGATGGTCTGTTTTTCATTTATATCTGAAATATGTAAAAATGTCTTATTTACATTTAAATTTATCTATATTTGATCTTTTAGTGAGAACTATCAATTTCTTTTATCTATACCTAATTCTTTATAAATAATTTGTCAGAAAAAAGTTTTAAAAAATTGTCTGTATCTATAATCTATCAACAAACAAACAAACTCATAACTTAATATGTGAAGCTTAAATTTGTTACATAAAAATATTCGGTCAGGCCTACTATTTATTTGACCTTGAATTCTTGGGTTAAGTAATAGCATCTTAGGAGTCTAATTCATAAATAGTGTGGCTTAAGGAAATTTAGTTGGATGGGATACAATTAAAGTACATTGGACCGATCGACCTATTCTTAACCTCTTTTGAGATAAAGTCACAAACTTTACAAGACAAGCTAATGTCTTAGACATGCTATGCTCATCAACATAACCTTGAAAGAGTAAATTTAATCTCATTTGTTGTTCATCATATATCATTAAGAGTATAAATACTCGGGCTTGTATCCTCATTCTAAAGATTAGAGAAACAATGCAAGAAAATTGTGAAATCAATACTTTCAAGGATCAAACAGAGTATGAGTTAATATTCAATCACAATCGATGAAGTTAATACTCAATAATCTCTTCAAACAAAATATGAATCAATATTAGACCATGCTCAATGAAGTCATTACTCCATAACTTCTTCACTTGTTACGAATATGTTTAAGCCACTAAAGCTACTTATTCCTTATCTAAGTCCTCTCATTAAGTGTTATATTTAGTATATAAAATTGATGTAGCATTTACATGACGATATCAACAAGAACCCCACAAACTCTAACAAAAAAACTAGCAGATGAAAATTTTATCCACAAACACAAATTTCTTCTTTTTGAAATGATATAGCGGTGTTGATAGACTCGACACCTAATTTGAATCAATAGCAAATCATATGTTCCGAGTAACCGTAGGTCCAAAGCAAACAAAAGTAAATTACACAAAATGAGAATCGTATTTTTTCAAACTAAATTCCACGAACTCAATCTCAATCCAGCTTGATTGGCTGCACAAAAGTTCTGGTCCAATAGCTGATATTAATTATTACGCATGTTTAAGAGACGAGTACTTCTATTTCTGGCATTTCCACGACAAATTTTGCTTTGAAGCAGTAGTAGAAACAACCAACCAAAATTCCACAAAACAAAGAGACACCAGACCGTCCTTAAAAAAATGCTACCACAAAATGCACCTTTTTTTAACTTGGAGTTTAGCAAATCATGAGGAAAGACTAAACAAATTATCATGCTTTCCTTTGTTTGTTTCTTAGGTTGCTCAGAAAAAGATGGACAACAACTCACTATGCGCCAGATCCTAGAAGAACATGAGCATGGACCATGTGGGAAGACAGCTGTTATTGTAGTCCTCATGGCAAGACACGTTGAAACGTTACTATAAACATTACTGTCTTTTAAGTCAAGCCGGGCCCGAATCTGACACAGCCTCTTGCTGTTTTATCTCTTTCTCCAGTGTTTTTTCCTCGCTAAAATCTCCGTAAGTTCATAGGCCACATGCAATATTGAGTGGTTGATATAAACATACGTGGTTTGACAAAAACTTTGATAAATACTTGAGAAAAATTAAGGTTATTGGAATTTATAACATTTCGTAGCAAAGCAAGCATAAATAAATCAATCAAATCGGTTGATAATCAATCAAGTTAGCTCATTTTTCCCTCAAATTTGATTCGAGAATATCTAAGTCAGATTCAGATTTAGACTATTCAAATAGATTATTAAGTCGGGTTGGAATTTCATTATATATAATTAGATTAGCTTATGAGTTGAGTATAAATATTAGCAAAGTTCCAATTAGGTTTAAATAATTATATAATTTTAAGTAGAATTAAAACGTTTATTTGGATAAATTTAATTAAAAAGGATAATTAAATTGAATTCGAGTTTACTTTAAGTTATATTCATACTTAAAATTTTAAATTTAATTGAACTCGGACTGAATTCGAGTTTTTAAATTTTCAATAAGAATTTAGTTGATAATGGTTACGGTTTTAGTTTTGAATTTTTAAAATCTACTTGTATTAGGATGCATAGTAGTAGAGTGAATGGCTTAATAGGTACCTTGACCTATGAATCTGCTATACCCTTGCAAGTTACGCCAAAAATTTCAGATAAAAGAGTGCTTTATATGACACAATTTTATATGAAACATTTCATAAAGAAATCTCATTGTTAAGAATTAAGAAATTATTTTAGTTACAACTAAGAAATTTATAAAAATCCAATCAAACAATTTTATAGTCATATCTATTAGTTATATTGTTGACAATATATTGAATACTGTGAATAGTAATAAATTTTTATGAAAAATATTTTTTTTGGCCATTTTTATAAAAAAAATAGTTTAAACATTTTTTTTGTTATTATTTATTTATTTATTATGCTTTTCCTTTTTCTTTTTCCTCTTTGCCCTTTTTCTATTTTTAATATTTTGTTCCACGTAGTCCATTAATATTGATCCAGCGTGTTGGGGGACCAGAAGCGTAAACCGATTGCCGAGTCAACGAGCAAATCATGATTTGTTGGCCCACCAGTGCTCGGTGGGGATGATCTCAATGCAGACCAGTCCGCCATCATTTTTTTTTTTAAATCGAGCATAAATGATTGATTTTTTAATATTTTAATTTAAAATTAATTTATTATTATTAATGAATAATCATATTAATGGTTAATTATTTTTTTAGTTAAGCTTTTCGATTTTTGATTTTTAATCATTTGACATATTGGTTAAGCAAAAGTTATGGTTAACCAAATTTCAATTACAACCATAAAAAATCGATCCTTTTATTTCATAATTACATTAAAAAAATTTCAAAATAACAATTCAAATAATATAATTACATTTAAAAAATCATAAATCAACAAATCAAATAACATAAAACCAACAAATTAAGAACATAAATTTAATTCTAGTTCATAAGGCTTAAAATACAATACCAACATTACATGAATTAAAATTTTATGTCTTCTCCAAATTTCAAATTACAACACAATAATTTAAAACTTATTTAAAATATAAGTTCTATATATTTATATTTTTAAAATTTTAGTTATTTTTATATATTATATCTATTTCAGACTAGTTAACCAAAATCATCAATTTTTTTAATCATAAATCAAAACTAAAAACCGAAAAAATTAAAAACTTTAAACCTAAATCAAAATCATATTTTTCAGATTAATTTTTTTCAGTTTCAGATTGTTTTTTTGATTTTATTGGTTTTTTTAACTCACCAGTACTACTAGGCGGCGTCATCAATCAAACACAACTACATCTATGTAATTAAATTTATCATTTAGTTGTAGTGAAAAAGTCAGAAACTTTAGCATTGCAGTCATTTTAACGATTAAGAATCAAAAACCCATAATCATAATACATGTCGGACTTTAATTTAATTTCAATGAACATTCGGGTTATATTTCAGTATTATTAATTTTGGACATAAAAGTCACTTTAGGATTCAAGCACTCTTTTTTCTAAATGATCCTGATGAATGGAGTTTCCTATGTAGAATGCATATGATTTCATGGTGTTAACGAAGACCAATTATGGAGAGAAGGAATGAGAGAATTTTAATGTATCAAATACACAAGTGATAAGTAAGGAATTTATATAAACTCTATGCATCAACTTTATAGATTTTAAGCAAATAGAATAGCGGTTGCATTATTTTTCTATTTGATCTTTATGTGTAAGGCTTCTTATATAAAATTTTGTTTGTTTTCTTTTTTCAAAAATTATAAATAATGGAGCTTGAGTATTTATAAATACTTGGAATGAATGATGATCATCTTATCATTTAAGTAATTGACGCATAAGATGGAAGAAGCTTATGTTATCTTAAATGAGCTTGATATGAGTCAAGGCAAATTATTATCTCCTCACGTACGTAATCCCACTTAGGAGAGGTTATATGTGATGGACCAGTATAAGAATCCCTAATCTAAGTCCACTAAGTTAAATCTCCTTACGTCAATTTCAATATATGAACCAGACACCCAAGATCCTATTATCTAACACACATGATACATCCAAATAAATTACAACAGTTATATGTATATTCATGCTCTCTAAACAATCTATATTTAATATTAATTTATAAATATATTTGCAATAATCCAATTTATCTAATTATGATATAATTTTGGAAAGGTGTAAACAAATGTAAGGTTTGTATACTTGATTGAAATCGGCTGCAATATTTATTCGGAATAGGGACCTCCCACACGGGCCCTCTAAACAATGTCTATTTAATATTAATCTATAAACCATTAATTTTTGTTGGTCATAAAATGAAACCGAAAATCTAAAAATTAAAAAATTTAAACCTAAATCAAAATGATATTTTTTGGATTGATTTTTTAATTTTAATTTATTTTTTCGATTTTATTAGTCTTTTTATCCATCCCTAGTACTAGACGGGTCATCAATCAGACAACTATATCTATGTAATTAAATTTATCATTTAGTTGTAGTGAAAAAGTCGAAAACTTTAGCATTTCACTCATTTTAACGATTAAGAATAAAAAAACCCTAATCATAATACATGTCGGACTTTAATTTAATTTCAATGAACATTCGAGTTATATTTGAGTATTATTAATTTTGGACATAAAAGTCACTTTAGGATTCAAGCACTCTTTTTTAAATGATCCTGGTGACTTTTTCTAAAAGTCACTTCAAAGTGTTACTAGGAAGACCAATTATGGAGAGAAAGAACGACACAATTTTAATGTATCAAATACATAAGTGATAAGTAAGGAGTTTATATAAATTCCGTACATCAACCTTATAGTTTTTAAGCAAATAGAGGTTGCATTATTTTTCTATTTGATCTTTGTGAGTAGGGCTTCCTCCATAAAGTATTGTTTGTCTCCTCTTTTCAAAAATTATAAATAATAGAGCCCGAGTATTTATAAAGGATGATTGTCTTATCGTTTAAGTAGTTTACAGATGAGATGGAAGAAGCTCATCTCATTATCTTAAATAACTTTGATATGAGTCAAGGCAAATTATTATTCCCTAACATACATAAGCCCACTTAAGAGAGGTTACATGCAGTGGACTAGTATAAGAATCCCTAATCTGAGTCTACTAAGTTAAATCTGTTTACGTCAATTTCAATATATGATCCAAACACCCTAGATCCTATTACCTGACCCACATGATACATCCAAATAAATAACAACGGTTATATGTATATTCAAGCCCTCTACACAATCTATATTTAATATTAGTTTAATAATCTATTTACAATAATCCAATTTATCTAATTATGATATGATTTTGGAAAGGTGTAAACAAATGTAAGGTTTGCATACTTGATTGAAATCGGCTGCAATATTTATTCGCAATAGGGACCTCCCACACGGGCCCTTTACGTTTTAGTGTTTCAAGCTCATGTAGCGATAGTGTCAATTTATATGTATATCCTTGTATTAATTCCAAACCGGAAAACTTGTTTTTAACTTATTTCATATATGCTCCTTATACGTATTTGCGAGGCTATACTAGAGGACACTAATAAATGGTAATACAACTGATCTCTCTCTTCTATTATTGTTTGGCCCGTGTATCTATAATTTTTGTACTTTTGTAAACAAAGTCAAAAAAACTCATCTTCTCTCTCTATCCTGTTTCTTACATGAATTATAAGACAAGAAATCCTTAATGCAATAAAACTAGTCCTAAAATGTAATAATTAGCAATAAGTTAGAGGATGATAATTTACTATAAGAAAATTGGTCTTTAGAAATAAAATTTCTATGATAAAAAATTGATAAGAAAAGTAGATAAAATCAATGACATTGATTTTTGTGATAGAAATTTATATGCAAAGCTAAGAATTTTATTTCAAATCCCAATTTTCTTCTAGTAATTTCTTTGATATGGTGGGCACTACACATAGTGCAAATTTATATCACCAATTGAAACGATTCCAAGGCTATGTTCCACATTATGCCCACCACCCTTATCATGGCATATCACTACTTCACTTCTACAACCATCTCTTTCACTAGCACATATGGAAACTGGAGCTAGTTCGACAACTAAAGCTAGCATCTTCTTTGCAAGAAGGTAGAAAGGTGAATCAGTAGGTAGTTTGTAAAAATGTGGAGAAAGAGGCAGTTGCTAGAAATGTGGAGGAAGATGGAAGCCAAAAAGATTACAAAGTTTGCTGTTTTGGTGTTTCAAGTAAATGGACTAAATCATTTAAAAAAATAACCACTATCTGCAGTTAAAAGGGAGAGGGAGAAATGTATGTGGGTGTAAAGACCCGACATGCTCAATTCTCAAATTAGGCACACCAAGTCCCCAACCACGTATAACTCTTATGAATTATACGTAAGGTCGTCTTAAAAGAAGGTGTTTATGTTGAACATTGCTATTCGATTTTAGGTTATGAAATCATTTAGTTAGATTTTTAGATAACTGGATTTAGCAGCGGAAAAATAAACTTTAATAAAAACATTTCTATATAAAAGTATTTCAAACTTTCACTATTACAAGTGGAAAAACTTTACTTAACAAATATTTGCAAAAGCTTATTTAATAAAAGATAGGCACTAACAACCCCTTAAATGAAAATACAAATTTATAAATAAATCCAGTCTCTATAAAACAAACAAAAGGAGAAACAAAACAACTAAACTACTCAACGCTCCTGACTCGCATCACTCATCCAGAATCCTTCTCAAGTCCACAGAAGCACCCAAAAACCCAAGACGACATCATCAACAACAACAACATCATCATATCATCATCTCATCCTCCATCATTACCAACATCAACAAGAACTCATCATTATCAACTTCATCAACATCATCTTTATCAACAACAAAACCTGTAAAAAGAATAACAACAACAAGAATGAGTCGAAGCTCAGTACACAGCAACACAATCACACACGGAGTGGCACGCGAGCTTAACTAAATATAATGCATCAGTCCACAAGTTATTATCTTTTCATTAAAATAAACAAATCAACAATGGAGCACTCACACTCCGGAACAAGCCCATGGTAATCTGGGGGTCCTAAGTAACAGCAGCTGCTCAGGGGGTTGATATAGATAGACCAGATATCTATATCTCCTATATCTAACCGATAAAGAATATTAATAGCATCATCTAGGGTTCACACTCCTTGATATACTCTACTTATTTCGGTCTATAACATCAATTAGTTTAATGGTCCCATACCCGTGAACTAAAACATATTATTTCCTCCCGAACCTAAGTAAAGAATATACCGATACAATTAACCCTATTAGCTATATACTTAGCCAATAAAAGAAATCATCATTGCATTATGGTGAACCATTGCATCATGGATTTGAGTCATTGCATCATGACAAAGGATTGGGCTAAGAGCCTAAACTACCGTGCCATTGCATCATGACAAGGTTGTCGCTCCCCGGATCCGGATTCAACGACGTAAAGCACAACCAACACTCATCAATTATTAAGCTGTCTTTAAGTTCTTAATCCATTTAGGATGCCTATCCTATCAATCATCACGCAAGTTACTACGTACCTTGAATATGAAATCCAAACATAGCCTTGGAAGGAATTTCAGAAGATAAATCAGATATCCACTTCTGTTAAGGAAAGAACCCATATAAGAAACTAAACTAAACTAATAATCTACTTTCTCAAACTTTTATTAACCCTATTTGATCAGACACTAATGTGGAACCCCACTATGGCTGCGAATATCGCCCCGCCAAAATATGGACAGTTCTCCTTTGTCTGTCAAAGTGTTTTTTTTCACTTTGTTTATGGTCTTTTATCAACAAAAGCTTAATCAAGGCATTCATTCACAAAAACATCTATTTCTTAAGCAAATACACCTTTGAAACAATATATTCCCCATATTAATCAAAGATCATCCTAATTCATTCATCTAAGCTAATTATTAACTATTAACCCATTTTAGCTTAACCTTAGCCAAATTGATTAGAATTATTCATTTAAGTCATTTACTAAGCCAAGGTGATTAAACTATATCAATCTAATTCATTTCAGCTTAGTGAAGCTCATTAAGCCAAGTTGGACTTAGATTAATTACTAATTCATTATATATCTAAGATCTATGTCAATTCGAGCTTACATTAACTTAAACTTAGCCAAATTCATCAAAGTTAAACAATCTAATCCATTTTAGTTTATTCAAGTTCATTTAGTCAAGTTGAACCTAGGTTTGTTAACTAAGTTTATTTTATAACTAACTTCTAGATTTAATCTAATTATTTGTTAAATCTATAAATCTACTTAACACATGTTTAATTATATCAACCAATCAACATAACACATCAAACATCACTTATCTATCTCATTTTAACTCAAAAAGATTCACTTCCTAAGCAAAAACACATAAAACAAACAAAAACAAGTTTTTAACTTTGTTTGGAAAATGTATTAGTTGGAAAGAAGTGAACTTTAAGCGCTGATACTTTTAGAATTTTCAAAAACTCAAAACATAAAAGTTGTAGATCTCTTTTTAAGCTTTCCAACGCAACTTGAATCACCTCAATCCGATATCGTATGAAAAAGCTATAATCAAATTATGAAAACATGTCAAGCTGCAGGGAAGGATCACGCCCAAGCGGTCGCCCGTGATTTCAAACAAACACAACCAGAGCATATCAAGCCCCTTTGGTCGCCCGTGATGTTTGAAAAATACACAATCAATTCATTTCACTCCCTTTTGCTCGCCTGTTTAATCCCCTTATACATATTACGAATTTGTTCTGTTTTTAAAATCCATTTTTACACTTTTTCATCAACTTATACATCTCCTACATCGATTCTAATATCAAATAAACTCTAATAACAACTCCTAACACTTCAAACTTCATCCAACAACATCAAACAAATCCAAACTTCAATTCACTTCAACAAACTCCAACTCACTATTCATCCTCTTCTTCACCATTTCCAATTTCCATCAAACATTAAACTAACAATTACAAATGTAAACAGCACTTCCAACTCAATCCACCATCAATTCATCAATTACAAATGTAAATAACAAGTAAAAACAAAGAGAAATAGAAATAGAGAACTTAGCTTTTTGGCTAAATCATGCAACTACTTATACTTGTAGCTTTGATTTCCTTCTTCTATTCTCATATTCTACTTGATTCCTCCTTTTCTCTTATTGAAATTGAGATTTATGTGTTGAATTTTGAAGAGAGAAAGAAGAAGAAGAAGAAGAAGAAGAAGAAGAAAAAGATACAGGAAAGAAGAAGGAGAAAAGAGGGAGAGAGAGAAAGAAAAAGAAAGATGGCAGAGGACAAAATAAAATAAAAAAAAGAGAAGATACATATAAATATATTTTAAAAATAACGTATTAGATTTAGAACTATTAGATCAATATCTATAGTTCCAGAAGTATTTAAAAGATGATTTTAGAACCGATAGGTTAGAAATTAAGAACTTAAAGTAAGAACTTAATTTACAAATTTATTTTAGATAAAAAGATATAAAATTTGAGTTCGGATTTAAGAACTGATATTTTGAGATAAGCAAATGAACTCAAATTTTGGAAAGATTTAGGAATTAGAGTTTTGGCTAAGAAATAAGGGTTTAAGAATCCTCTAAACATTTCAATGACTTGTTTAGAGAATTTATATTTCAAATCTTAAATTTCATTTAACTAATTACTAATCTAACTTTATCAACTTATCTATTTATATCCTATTATTAATTTAATTCATTCAAATCTATCTAAACCCAATTTCTAATATATGTGAAGGTTTGGGATATTTCAGCGGGTTTGAGATTTTGAATATCCATAATGCTACATGACTAACGAGAGGAATGAACAGTTACAATTAAATTAATTTTTTTGCAGTTGAAACATTTGATGTATAATAAATATAGTCAATAATTAAGATATAAAAAGTAAAAACACCAAAATGGTGTGTCTCTTTCGCCAAAACATATAGGGAACTAGCACTAGTTCAACAACCAAAGATGGCATCTCCTTTGCGAGGAGGTAGAAAGGTGTATGGTAGGTAGTTTGTAAAAATGTGAAGAAATAGGCTATTGGTAGATGTGGAGAAAAATGGAAGCCAGAGAGAATAAAAAGTTTTGTTGTTTTGGTGTTTCAAGTAAATGGACTAAACCATTAAAAAAAACAACAACCACTATCTGTAGTTAAAAGGGAGAGAGAGGCGAAATGTATGCGAGTTTGAGATTTTGAATATCCATAATGTTGCGTGACTAACATGAGAAATGAACTATTACAATTAAATTAATTGTCTTGCAGTTGAAACGTTTGATGTATAATAAATATAGTCAATAATTAAGATATAAATAGTAAAGACACCAAAGTGGTGTGTCTATTTCACCTATGCACATGCGGAACTGACGCTAGTTCAACAATCAAAGATCGTATCTCCTTTGCGAGGAGGTGGAAAGGTGTATCGATCGGTAGTTTGTAAAAATGCGTAGAAAGAGATTGTTGGTAGAAATGTGGAGATAGATGGAAGCCGGAGAGAATACGAAGTTTTATTGTTTTGGTGTCAAGGACTAAATCATTAAAAAAAAATAACCACTTTGCAGTTAAAAGGGAGAGAGGGGGGAAATGTATGCATGTTTGAGATTTTGAATATCCATAATGCTACGTGAAGAATGAACAATTACAATTAAATTAACTATCTTGCAGTTGAAACATTTGATGTATAATAAATATAGTCAATAATTAAGATATAAACAGTAAAAACACTAAAGTGGAGTGTCTCTTTCACCAGTGCATATGGGGAATTAAGGCTAGTTCAACAATCAAAGATGGCATCTCCTTTGCAAGGAGGTAGAAAGTTGCATTGGTAGATAGTTTGTAAAAATATTGAGAAAGAGGCTGTTGGTAGAAATGTGGAGAAAGATGGAAGCCAAAAATAATATGAAGTTTTGTTGTGGTGGTGTTTCAAGAAAATGGACTAAATCATTGAAAAAACAACCGCTATCTACAGTTAAAAGGGAGAGAGGGGGGAAATGTATGCGAGTTTGAGATTTTGAATATCCATAATGCTACATGACTAACTAAGGAATGAATAGTTACAATTAAATTAATTGTCTTGCAGTTGGAACATTTGATGTATAATAAATATAGTCAATGATTAAGATATAAACAGTAGTGTCTCTTTCACCAGCGCATATGGGGAATTGGCACTAGTTGCAAAGAGGTACAAACGTATATTGGTAGGTAGTTTGTAAAAATAGAGAAACAGGCTGTTGGTAGAAATGTGGAGAAAGATGGAACCTAGAGAGAATACAAAGTTTTGTTGTTTTGGTGTTTCAAATAAATGTACTAAATCATTAAAAAAAAACAATTGTTGTCTCCAGTTAAAAGGGAGAGACAGGGAAATGTATGCGGGTTTGAGATTTTAAATATCCATAATACTATGTGACTAACATAAGAAATGAACAATTACAAATTAATTGTCTTGCAGTTGAAATGTTTGATGTATAATAAATATAGTCAATAATTAACATATAAACAATAAAGGCACGAAAGTGGTGTGTCTCTTTCACCTGCACATATGGGGAATCGACTCACCAAAAATGACATATCCTTTGCAAGGAGGTAGAACGGTGTATCGATAGGTAGTTTGTAAAAATGTGGAGAAAAAGGCTATTGATAGAAATGTAGAGAAAGATGAAAGCTAGAGAGAATATGAAGTTTCGTGGTTTTGGTGTTTCAAGTAAATGGACTAAATCATTAAAAAAAAAAAAAAAACCACCATAGTTAAAAGTGAGAGAGGAGGGAAATGTATGCAAGTTTGAGATTTTGAATATTACCTGACTAAGGAACAATTACAATTAAATTAACTGTCTTCCAGTTGAAACATTTGATGTATAATAGATATAGTAAATAATTAAGATATAAACAGTAAAAAAATCAAAATAGTGTGTTTTGCTTTAATAGTATAGATAGATATTAGAGGTGATTCAGTATAATTAAGATCATAAATAAAACTAAACCAAATGTAAGTATTGTTACTATTTAGTTTAATGATCAATGAATTAAATCAAATATAAAAAATCATCTTTTTAATTTGATTTTTCGTATATTTTTAAGTAGATTATTTGTCAAACTGAATCATGAAAAATGGTCAAATCAAACCGAATGAATAGAAAAACAAAAAGTGAAACTCAAAGAAAAGGAAAATGAATTTTTGGTCCAATCCTAACCATCCAAGGCTTACTTGGTTTTTTTTGCATTGATGTGTCATAGATGACTAATTCTTGCATCATCAACTATATAAAATCATAAAAAAAGATAAATTATTGGATATTATATCATCTTTGTGTGAATATACAACACATGAGTTTTGATAAATTTTTTATGCGTATGAATTATAGAATAGATGATGTAGCATGTAATACTGATCAATATGAAAAATTGTAATATGAAAATTCCAGCAAGATGTATCAGAACACATATGATCCATGGGATTAGAAGTGGAAATGAATAGACTCCACAATAGAGTAAAGATTCCAAGGGAAAGCAGAAAGTGGCATTGAAAGTGAAACTTGGGTGAGGAGATTTAATTTGGGATCTAGAGCCACTAAACGTGGAGAAGCAACTATCATCATTTCAAGGGAGAAAATGGAGATAATGCAAGCCATGCCAAGTAAATATTCTTGGACCAGAGGAAATAATAACATGGACATGGACTGGACATATAAAGATTCCATATTTCCATCATAAATTGTACTATAGTATAAGACATAATTTATGTTAATATGATGTATTAGAATTTAATATAAGGAGACCAACAGTATTCAATGAGGAGAAATTCTATATAAAAGGCTTGTAAAAGAATACACAACAAGATTTGATACAATATATAATAAAAAATTTTAAGATATTAGAATAATAAGATAATGTATGATAAGTAATTATCAATAAATAACAAAATATCTATCCATATCAATTTATAATCGGGTCTCTATGAACACGTTGTGTCACATAAAATCAAAATTTCCTCGCAGTTGGACCCACTAAGCCACGTCCCTATTACTTATTTGTACCTAAAATCTCTCCTACGCACATTTAGAATATATAATCAGTCTATCCCTTCCCTCTCACACTTGGGTCTTTTCTTCTCTGTTATCGCAATTTCTTAAACACAAATCTCCATGGCAAGTAGCATCTCAGTTCCAACTCCAACATCTTCCTTGTCCATCAACATAAACAACAACATAGCAACCCATGTTAATTATTCCAATCACTACACCATCCACTTCCTCCTCCTCCTCCTTTACCTGTAAAATCCAGAGTCCCATATGAACCGCCTTTATTAATTTCCTTTCCCCTTGTGTTTTTTGTCTAGCTGGACTCACCCTTTATATTTTATATATTATAAATATAAGTTATTAAAATTCTTAGTATTTGATATTCATGGGTTCTGGGGTTTCTATTTTTGCAAATGGGGCTGATGAAGAGTCCAGGGTTAATGTTTCTTCAACAAGAGGAGCATGCCTTGGGGACTTGCCAGAAAGTTGTATATCTTCAGTCCTTATGTTTTTAGACCCACCCGAGATATGTAAACTGGCAAGGATAAATAGAGCTTTAGAGGCGCATCATGGGCTGATATTCTGTGGGAATCTAAGTTGCCATCGAATTATAATACCTTGTACACAGAATCCTAGGTGAAAATCATGGAAACTTAGCTAAGAAAGATGTTTATGCTAGATTATGTCGACCCAACTATTTTGATGATGCCACTAAGGTATGTATGTGTACATTAATCATGCTTTAGTATTTAAATTTTATTCATTCTATATGGTTTTTTTTTTTTTTGGTTTACTATATTTTGTAAATGTCTGTGTGTAATTAACAAATAAATAATAAAGGGTTCTTTTGTTTTATTTTATTACAGGAATTTCGATTGGAAAAGATTAGTGGAGAGATGTGTGTGTCAATTTCCTACAGAGCAATGAAAATAACAGGAATTGATGATAGGAGATATTGGAATCATATTCAGACTGAAGAGTCCAGGTATTTTGTTTTAGTTTTCTCGAAAAATTAATACGGATTCTGGACAAGAAGAAAAGGAAAATAGACATTTTATTGTAAAATATGTACGATTATCAAAAAGCTCTACATATCAACCACAAATTAAATTTTATTTTTTCTGTTCGATTATATAAATGTTTGAGATTTGAAATTTTCCTTTCGAAAAGATTTTTTTTTTTTTTTCCATTCCCCTTTTAGATCCAGCTACAATGTCAGAACCAGTCCTCTGTTTTTTCAAGAATAAGTTTTTCGAGATTACTTTCAAGTTGCATGTCATGATATCAAATATTTTCTCAACATGCAACAATTAATATTAAATTTTAGGACAATCGATATAAAAAAGAATGGTTTATTAATAATTATAGTAATTTTACCAAAACCTATTATAACAGCCAATTTCTATGGAGATTGTATCAAATCACTTTTTAAACAGTTCATAATAATTATTATTACTTTAAAGAGGCTGGACAAAATCATGCTCATAGATCTTTTATTGCAAATTTTGAAAGTTAATAACAATAAGATTATTACTAAGATATTTACTATAATTAGAATTATTGCCATGATAAGTATAATTCATAAATTCCATTGATTTACCCCCCAACTATCGTTACCTTTTCCAGTGTTACGCACAAGGACAGGTTTGAAGGATCCATTTATTTATAATTTATTCATATATGTGTGTGCCATGGTTAACGTGCCTTGTAGTTTTTGTCTAATGTCTTATTCTTACGATTCCTAACCCTAGCTCGCGGTTTTTGACTCGATAATTCCAGTAAAGAATGTGATATTCCTCCTTGTGAGCCAACAACAAGTTCCTTTCAAGTCAAGCTCCTAGCTATACAGTTGATAACCGTGAATGTTTTCTTTCGAGTCTAGGGTTCTCGTGCGTCACCTTATAATTTATGTTTCCGTGCACTAAATTTCCATGGAAACATTTGTAAAAAATATATATATTAAATTTGATTATACCTACACGAAAAATTTAATTGAATTTGATAATATGAAATTTCCTTGATTTTATTTATAATTTCAACTAGTGCCAGCAATTGCTGATAGAATAAAAAAAACACAGAACTCAATATGATACAATTAAAAACAGGATTACAAAAAGAAGAACCAAGAGAAAAGACCCAAGATACGATACAAAGACATAATTATAACGCGATAGACATGATTTTTTTAAACTTAATAATGTAGATCATATGATCTACAATTAATTTTTCATGTATTTTTAATACGGACATACGAATTAGTGCCAGCGATTGCCGATAGAATAAAAAAAGACACAGAACTCGATATGATACAATTAAAAACACAATTACAAAGAGAAGACCCAAGATACAATACAAAGAAATAATTATAATACAATAGACATGATTCTTTTATAACTTAAAAGTGTAGATCATATGATCTACAGTTAATTTTTCATGTATTTTTAATACAAACATACGAATTAAACATGATATAGAAACATGACAGACACGAATCTTGTATAGATTATATGATCTACAATTAATTTTTCTTGTATTTTTAATACGGACACACGAATTAGACATGATATAGAAACACGGATTAGACATGATATGGAAACATAATAGACATGATTTTTTATAACTTAATTGTATTGATCATATGATCTTAGTTAATTTTTCGTGTATTTTCAATACAGAGACATGGATTAGACATGATATAGAAACATGATAGACTTGATTCTTTTACAACTTCATTGTGTAGATCATATGATCTATAGTTAATTTTTCGTATATTTTTAATATGGGCACACGGATTAGACATGATATAGAAACACGATAAACAAACAATTCTTTTATAGCTTAATTGTGTAGATCATGTGATCTACAGTTAATTTTTCATGTATTTTTTAACACGGACACACAAATTAGACATGATATAGAAATATGATAGACATGATTCTTTAATAACTTAATTGTGTATATCATATGATCTACAGTTAATTTTTCATGTATTTTTAATATGGATACACGGATTAGACATGATATAAAAACACGGATTAGACATGGTAAGAAACACGCTAGACATGATCTTTTATAACTTAATTGTGTAGATCATATGATCTACTGTTAATTTTTCGTGTATTTTTAATAAGGACACACGGATTAGACATGATATAGAAACATGATAGACATCATTTTTTATAACTTAATTGTGTAGATCATTTGACTTACAGTTAATTTTTCGTGTATTTTTAATACAGACACACGGATTATACATCATATAGAAACATAGATTAGACATGGTATAGAAACATGATAGACATGATTCTTTTATAACTTAATTGTATAGATGATATGATCTACAGTTAATTTTTTTTCGTGTATTTTTAATACGGACACGGATTGGACATGATATAGAAACACGATAAAACGATTCTTCTATAACTTCATTGTGTAGATCATACAATCTACATTTTTTTGTGTGATTTTAATACGAGCACACAAATTAGACACGATATAGAAATATGATAGACACGATTTTTTATGACTTCATTGTGTAGATTATACGGTTTACAGTTAATTTTTCATGTATTTTTTATACAGACACACTAATTATACATGATATAGAAACGTGATAAACACGATTCTTTTATAACTTAATTGTGTAGATCATTCAGTCTACAGTTAATTTTTTTATGTAATTTTAATATAGACATATGGATTAGACATGATATAAAACACACGTACTCACACATCAGCACAAATTATCAGCACTAGATTCAACCTCCCATTTCACTTCACATCCATGTGGATCGTGTAATCCTAATTTTTGGATCTGCTTAAGTCGTCCTACAATAGTACAATAAGAATGCTATTTCAATCGCAAATAGATCTCTTCTGCTTTTAATTTATTTCCTTAAAATGCTGGCACGTCTTTCCAATAAGATAATTAATAATTATTCACCAAACTAGAACTAGACGAGCCAATAGGCCAGTTGCCGTGTATCATCATTTATAAAAAATTACATGCCATGATCGTGTTTTGGTTTACAGGTTCCACAAAGTGGCATATCTCCAACAAATTTGGTGGGTTGAAGTAGTGGGAGAATTAGAATTCCAGTTCTTCCCCGGCACATATAGCCTATATTTCAGGCTCCAACTAGGTAAGACCACTCGATTCGGTCGGCGAGCATGTAACCTTGATCAAGTGCACGGTTGGACATCAAACCGGTTCGGTTCAAGCTATCTACATCGAACGGAACAGGCTATGTCGGAATGTTACTTGTACAATCCAGGAAATTGGGTTCAGTACCATGTGGGTGATTTTGTTGTTGACAGAGAGCCCTAGTAATCCTATGAGGATCAAGTTTTCAATGATTCAGATAGATTGCACGCACACTAAAGGGGGTCTCTGCATAGATTCTGCCATAATTTGCCCAAGGAATCGCAATAAATTGCAGCAAGAACAAATTGTCAAAATTTCCAAATGACACTCATATAAATACCATTTTTATTTGAAAAGGTTGTGCAACCGATAGGGATATCAGTTTAGCTTAGATGCATCCACTTTTATATATAAAGATGCGACTATGTAAGAAATGTTCAGCTATACTAGTTTATCTATGTAAAAATGCATATTGTGCTTCTCCTTCTACTTCTTGTAAATAAATGAAACAAAATGGGGATGTGTACATGGGAAAGGAAAGATCAATATGGTATTTTGTTTGCCAATTCTAGTTGCTTGTCCATTTCTATGTCGCTTCAACTCTCGGTATCATTGTATGTGGAGGAGGATCATCCAAATTTAGCTACACTCTCCATTGAGGGTGTGCCAAATAAGCTTGTGGAGTCTTACGGTCTCATATGTGATACTACATAAGATCCCATAAGCTTATTTGACACACTCTCAATGAAGAGTGTAGCGAAATTCAGGTCATCATCTACCATCTATCTTTCGGGATCTACGGTTTGCCATGTTGTCTTACAACTGGCTAACAAATGAATGCTGTCACTTCACTTCTCTTCCAAGGATGAATTAATGAGGTGGATCCCTGTGTCCATTTTTTTCTGCCACTTGTAATTTGGAATACTTATCCCCAGATTTTTTTTCGGCTGTTACTGATCCCCAAAATTGTCAGCTTAAATCTTCGTATTATCTAAAGGGTTCTACTTAAATTAATGAGAGAATCTGATGTTTAGTTTAAAAATAGTCATTATTTTTATGGTCCGTGTGGAATATTACTTATGGGTATTAGAATTTCTCTTATTCCTTTTTCTCTAGACATGTCGCCTCCTCTTTCATGATGTTATAATTGGGTTTAGTTTGTTTCCTTTTTGGTACGTAATTGAATGATTACTAGATCAAGTCAAAGAGTTGTTTTCAAATCATCCATCTAATGGTATGGGATTAGTTAATAGCTAACTAAACAGATAACTATTAAGTCTTCTCAATTCTTTGATTATATTGATAGAAGCTATCATCGGTTTTCTATATTATCCACTAAAGACATCTTACACAAAATCCTTTCTATTTTATTGGTAACCATCTTTTAAAACCACTTCTATTTATGCAAAAAAATTAAAATAAATGAATAAAAGAGGACATGAATTCTACATGTCCCCTATTTTGTGGAGACAACTAAAACCATTTTCCATATATTTCCCTTGCAAACCTTGCCATATATTTTATTGTTTCAGCTACATTCGAATTGTCTCGAGCTTTTTTATTCTCTAAATATCATAACTTTGATAGTTATTATGTATATTATTTTCATACATATATTACAGGTGCCTCGATTGCTAATATATGGTAAACTAGTGATAAATTGCTAATAATAGATGAAAAAAAAAAGTCTATTTGAATGGTTTAATTTTCATCTATTTCTCATATGCATTTAAGATGCATATGTATTTTATTTGTATCTGATTTATTTGATTTGTTTATAAATAAAAATATTTATTTTTATCTATATTTATTTCATAATAAATATTAATTTAAAAACGATAAAAATAAGAAAGTCACTATTATAATGAGAGAAAAATTGTCAAAGTATTTAATATGAAATGACTATACACCCATTACATCTTAAACCCAAATGACAAACGGACATAAAACCTACTCCATTGTCCTACGTTATGCTAATTTTATTAGACAGGTTGCATTTCAAGATATTTGCGGTGGATATGATTTTAAAAGCAGCAAGTACTCAAAAGACAAGGACTGAACCATCTGGACATGCCCGAATTTAATCGAAAAAAGTCATTATCAGATGGCAGACTAAAAATTTTGATTTTAGACATCTTGAGTAGACATTTGAATACACCCCAAGCCTAAGTTGAAATCCAGTCATGACTCTTTCCTTTCTTTTCGATCTCAGCTGGACAAGAAGCATAGTCGTCTATAGACATCTTTCATTCAGTTTAAGATGTCGACATTTTTATTTCATATGGAAATTATACCAAGTTGGAAGAAAATGATTCTTTCTTTCTTTTCACTCTCAATCTAGGACAATAAACATAGACGTATATAACTCTACAAAGATCATTCATCCAATCTAATAATTTTGATAGCGTGTGTGGGTTTTCTTTTTCTTTTTTTAAATTTTCTTTTCTCTATTAAAATGGGATATCTTACCAATAGCTTTATAAATTAATAGTATTTACACTTGTTTGCTAAGTGGCATCAATTTTACCAAATTTCGATCATTACATATGTATTACCATCATAAAATAAAGCTCGCTTGTTCAAATATTATCTAATTAAACTTTTTATGAAAATTCAATTTAAAACCTAAACTTCAAAGTGGTTAATACCCAATGAAACTTTTTGAAACTAGTTTTACTATAATAACACCATTTGCTTTGTTTTCTAACATGAAAAAAGTAGTTTAAACTTTATTAAACAATAAAAGAAAAAGTAGCAAAAATTAAACAATAAATTACTCTTTTTACATTGAAAAACAAAGCAAATAATATCAAAATCATAATAAAAATAATCACAAAAAATTTAATTATGCGATATACCAGACCAATCTTTTTGTTTCTACTAGAAGACGAAATTATCCCCAAGATTCCTTGCGCAGGTGCGAAGGAACCGGTCTGCTCGGCATGCATGCGTCTGGCTCTGAAAGACATGATCTCCTCAACATCTTAAGCCATCTTTGATGACAATATAAGAATCAAGACATGATATGACAATACATATACATATATATTTATATGTTTTTTTTTAACCCTTTCTGCCCAGTGTTTGACATGCAAGCCGCACAACAAAAATCCGGGAGATAACACATCCCCAAAAAAGGCTGAACAAAACAAATCAGTTAATTTTTTCTGCACACATGGATAAAAAGCTCAAAGAGAATTCACCCGACGACATGCCACAAAGTTGGCCTGAGAGAACAAACTTTAACCATCCCCGTCTCTCTTTTTTTTTTTTTTTTTTCCTTTTCTTTTTTCAATCGTCCATGTCTTGCTAATCATATGAAACTATAAAATAGAATTGTGAAGGTTTCAAAAAGAAGTTTAATCCTGAGTTTAGAATCTTTAAAGCAACATAGTCCGAGGATAGAACTTAATTAGCCTACCATGTAAAATGCAAAGCAACGTGAGATATAGAGTGGAGGAGGTAAAAACCTTGTAAAGCCCAAACAACACGAATACTGTTCTCTCACAAAAAAATAAAAAATACATGGGTTTAAATACCCTTTCAGATTATAATTATGGGGGAAAACAAAAATAAACTAAAGAGAGAAAAGGAAGGAACTAAGAGCTAAGCATTTTACTTTTCTCAAGTTGTGTGCAATAAGATTGGTTACACTTGCAAGACCGAAAACAAGAAATCTCTCACGGATATTGCTCAATACCTATAACAGTCCCACTTTAAGGTCCAAGAAATTCCACAATTTCAGAGTTAAAATATGAGAGAGAGATAGAGAGAGAGAGGCCAAAAGAAAGGAAAAAAATTATCAAAAGAAGAAATAAAAAAGAAAAAGCCAGATATCCTGTACAATGGTAATTCCTGGATCATGTATGGCAATCAAAACCAACAATCCGGGTTCTTGCGCATCATGTCAATCATGCCTTCCAGCCATAATCATCCAGGTCATTGTTAATAAACTGCTTTCTGAGAACTCTTGGCCTATATCGGGAAGATCATCCTGCATATGAAGACCCTGAGGCAAATCAGGTGCTCTCTGGCTAAATCCATTGTTCCCACCCACCGCCAGCAGAAGATTCACTGTTGGATGCAGCTTTGAAGCTGTTGCTCCTATAGGCACGGGACCTGCAGCACCACCGACACATTGGAGGAGGGCTGCATGAGGGGCTGCGGCATTATTTCCAAAACCCATTGCATTCCTTGTTGCATTCATGTTTGCAGTCTGGCCGAAAGAGCCTGCTGTTGCATCCCTCCCCCGTTGCTGTTAGATATATCATGCAGCAGCTGCTGAATCATTTGTTGTTGCAACCTTGGCTTCCCTGAGAGGGCTGACCATGATTTTGAGAGTATGAACTATTCCCACTAAGCACCCGCTGCTGCATCTGCTGCTGGGCCTGCTGTGGTGACTGTTGTGGGGGCATGTGGGGACTCGAATAGCCACTAGATGGTAATTTCTGCATTGATCCTGGCACTAATCCACCAGGCCCCTGAAAATTAGAAGACGGACTGGCAGAAGAATTATTGAAAGATGATGCCTCTTGTTGAAGAGAATTGGGATTTGAATTCATTGAGTTCTGACGCATGAGCAAGTTTTGGTAGCTACTGAGAGCCAACGCAGCTTGGGCAGAACCACTTAATGTGCTACGATTGACCATATTATGCTGGTTGTTACCCATGTTGTTTAGTCCAGGATGTAAGGCCATCAGCTTGTTAATTGCATTTCTGTCAGTTGGGAGTCCCTGAACGTTAGTTAGCTGCTCCATTTCCTGCATTTTCTGCATCTGCAATTTTGCTGCAGATGCATGGCGAGGATAATTTTTCAACCCATCTGCAGCATCAAGGAAATGAAAGGTTAGACATAATTATAGAATGAAAAAAACTCTTACTGCCCAAAGGAAGAAAGCGACTGATATCTTCCAAAAGTATTACCAATTGGCCCAACTTTGGTCTCTCGACAGAAATCTACAAGGTCCTTCATGCTAATGACGACCTCAGCAATCTGAAAGTAGGGAATTCAATGGTAGTGAGAACAACAAGAATCCGCAAACAAGAAAAGTCAATTTGCTGATGAGAGAACAACAAACACATACCTGCAAACACCTCACATATCTTTTGGAAAACCCCAAGTCATTTAGTGATTGCAGCTCCAAGCTTTTAGCTAGCTGCCGTGTAGCCATCAAGACCCTGACATGAAGTAGAAAAGAAGTATACATCAGCATTGACCACACCCATGGAACCCAGCAAAAGGTTTATGAATGGTGACTCAAAAGAAGTCCAGAGCTTCAGCAAAGGAAATGCATTTTGTATGGTAAATGCAAAATCTTAGAAAGCAAGATATCTAATCCTGTTATTAATGGGGTTCTCATCGTCTAGACAGCACAAGCAAACCAACAATTCAGAAGGTTGGTTGAAACAAGGATACATGCTGCAAACAATGACATTGATTCGGTCCCAAAAAAAAAAAAAGAGAAAATCATCTCAATGAACTTACATATTGCTGTTTGTTTGTAGGTCTTGCTGGGAAACCCCATCAGCTCCACTTTCAGCAATGGTGCTCTGGCATTTCTGAGCAACCTGCAATAGCTGGTTGACCTGAAAAGTTGCCATATCATCAATATCAAAGAAAAGCAGGCAAATAATGAGAAGAAAGCTTCCCTGTTTGAAAGTGAAACAGCAACAACCAACGTATTATTGCCAGAATGAAAGGAACTGCAACTAAATTGCCATATAAAGCAGCTATAGAACGCAGACAATTTGATGGGGAAAAGGCGCCATATAATGGCTTAATCCATAAAGAACAAGGTGCATATAAGAAATCTAAGTACTTCAGAAGACATGAATATGTACTGCCAGAATGACTGCTCAATACCTGTGGTGCAACCAGACGCCGCGGAAGAAGTTCTTCATGGCGTCGAGCACAAAACTCCCATGAGATTATCTGAAGACACAGCAATCAATGAAATCATCTTTCTTACTGATTGATATGAGAATGAAGTAAAAAAAAAAAAAACTACCTTCAAATCTTGTGCGAATACAATACGAAGCTGACCCTCACGCACAACACGAAGTTGCTCATACACACTCTCCTGAACTGCTTTTTGATATTCCAATGTCATTATTCCTGAAGGATGTCTGTACTCTCTAGGCCAGTCTAAAAATAAAAGCTCATCAATTACACCGCTGCCAAATTTGATCTCATTAAGCCGGGGTAGTACTTCAAATGTTGCCTCTGTATCAATGCAGGAGGAGACAGAATGAACAAGCGAACCAGAAAAACATTATGCAGGAAGGGACATAGAAGAGGAAAGATACGAGAAGAAGAATATTAAGCCAATATGAAGCATATGTAGCATTCCAATAAGCAGAAGGTGTGAGAACTGGGAGGGACACTTAACAATGGGGATGTAAGCTTAGATTATCACAATGTGGGAACTAATTGCCAATTAATTCATAATCTTAACACAATCTTCAGGCCTCAAAATAATACACAAAAATAGCTGAACAAGAATTATGAGGCAACAATCCCAAAAAATATGTTGCCCTAAAAGAATAAAAAGATCTGCTTAAGAACAGGCGACCAAGATCAGTAACTTCTATTCATGAGAAAACAAACACAAGAATGACAACATAGGAACTTCCTGAAGTTACACAAAAATCAGGGTATAGATGTTTATGAGGGAACAATTAAAAGAAATAATAATAATAAAATAAAATAAACCACAGAACCAGCATACCAAATGACCTTAGTATTAATGTTAAATACAGCATAATTAATTTGAAAACTTAATTTTATCTTGAAAAATTTTTAATTTTTCATTATAAATCACAGAAGACCATGACAAAGTGACAATCCTAGCCAGCAAACACTCTCACAACTTAAAATAGGACCAAAGATTACCCATGGCAGGAGCAACCTTATAAATTAGCTACGGCTAATACTCATAACCCTCTTTCATTTAAATATTAAAAAAGAAAAAAGGGGGGAAAAAGGGGGATTTTTGAATTGAGGAGAAGGTAAGAAGCCAAAATAAAAATAAAATAAAAAATACATTCGAGAATTCTGATTTCTTACCGAATCCCCTTCCAGAGTTAGAACCACAGATATCACACTGCCAAGCATCCTGCCAAACATGTAAAAAAAAGAAGTCAGCTTACTTAGCAACGGAGTTCTATTTTTACAATTTCTTTTTTAAATCATGTAATGGGAGCATTTGATAGCATTTCATAGAGAATTTATGTTGGGAAATAACACCCATAGTCGCCTGAGGAAACACACCAAGTGCATGTTGTCCAACATTATCATATCGTGACAAGCACCACTTCTTCTTCGCACGTGGTGAATAGTACTCTGTCACAAACTTCCTCCAATAAGCAATCCCATTATCCTGAACAAGCATAGAATGAGAACATGATCAATTAAAGCCTCTGGAGAAATAGTCAAGATAAAAGCAATATGTAGATCTAGCAGCATATAAAGGGAAGATCCTTGTATGAGTATGCAAAGGAATGAGACTGGTTTTCTTAATTTAAACAGCATATTAATCACACCTGTGGTCGCTGTCTCTCGTGATAAAGGTACTGCATTAGACGGCGAGCACACACACCACTATCATACGGCCGCTTCATTGCATTCACAGGTTGCATACCCTGCTGCTGGATCTGCTGCCTTAATTGCATCTGCTGCTGCTGTTGCTGCTGCTGCTGCTGCTGCTGCTGCAGATGAGCTCTTTGCAGATGTGGCATTGACTGGAGAAATTGTTGCTGCTGCTGCTGCTGCTGCTGCTGCTGCCGCAGCCTTTGGTGCTGCATTAATACTTGCAGCTGAGCATTCCGACCAGGTAACTGCATGGAGTCCTGCCTCTGCAGCAGTTGTTGAAAGACTTGTTGCTGAAGAAGATCCTCTTGCTTGATATCTAGCCGAGGTTTTTTCTGCACTTGACTCAAGTTATTGGGATCCTGCATAAAAGACCCTGGAACACGCCCACCCATGGGAAGCAACATCTGCCCTGTTTGAGATGCCGACAATGATGTAGCACTTGAGGCCCCTTGTTGCTGTTGCTGATTCTGCTGCATTTGCTGTGTTGCTTGGTCTTGATGAGAATTTGGCTGCACCACAGAGGAAGCATCCATAACTGACGAGCCAGATAGGCTAATATTATTTGACGAGTATGAAATAGGGGATGCCGGTAAGCGCATGTAAGGGTCTCCATTGATACTTGCACTTCTTTGTAAATGCGGTCCACCAGAGAGTCCAGAATTAGCATCAGTAACCAGAGAGCTTGCCCCAACACTGGGTCCTGAATTCGCAACGCTGTTCAACCCTACATTATTCATATCCCCTGAAACCTGTCCTAGGCTTGGACGCCCACTTCCTTGAATAGAATTCACAGAATTCCCGAAAGAAGACGTCAAATGAGAGTTTACTACAGCTTGAGACTGTGCATCTCCTTGAAAGTAGATTCCAGAACTTGCAGAAGATTGGGTTAACCCTGCAGCTGCCCGAGATGGGACCATAGAGGGCACTGCCCCGAGATGACTAGAATCCAAGTAGCTCTCCAGGGCCAAGACTGATTACTAGCTCCTTTACGCAACAAAACTCAGTCCGCGTTCACAAGCATGGTCTAACACGACATAATCAACCATATAAACCCGAAATGATCCAAACTTCTCCGATCTCTAAGCCTGAGATTAGTATAAAATTGTATCGATCTACTTCAGCTTTCAGTTTCACTTTTATGATGCTAGTACCTGAGCAGTTGTAAGCAGTAAGAGACATGAATCAGCAGTTCATTTTTTTTTTTTTTGGGCCATAATCAGCAGTTAAAACCATAAAGTTACGGATGAGGTTACTGGATTGAACATAAAAATCACTTCAAATTTCAATCAAGAAAAATATGACCTCACCCTTTCAACAAATCCAGTAGATAAAGTCCCATTTGTATCGGTCCCCCTTCATAAAACCCAATTTTACTAACATGAAACAAGGTAAATATACATGTAAACCAATAGAGCATTCAAAAAGTTCATCTTTTTACACCAAAAAACCTCTAATTCACTATCAAAAAACTGTGAATTTATCATCAAATTTTATCAAAATCTACAATGTCACGCCAAAATCAAACCGAAATTAGACTTGATCAAGAAAAACCCCTGCAGCAAACCCAAAACATAAAATTAATATCTCAATCAAACCCATTTCACATTAATTAAACCAAAAAAGACCCTACACTAATTAACCAACACATACCCAAGATCAAAAACAACATAAAGCTTCAAACTTTAATGAACAAAATGCTAATCAAGACCGAGTTAAACAACTTTACAAGTATACAATTAGACAACCGTAAACAAAAATCACAAAGTAACTTAGTAAACAAACACAATTCGCCTACCCAAATTTTTGCTAGTTTACATACAACCAGACAGCTACCACGAAACAATAAAAATAAACATAATAGTAAAAGGAGTGTGTGATACCTGAAATCAAAGAGAGAGAAAGTGGAAAGCGGTTTTGGTAACGGAGAGCTTGTTTTATAACTAGAGGGAGGTGTAAGAGGCAAGGGTGACCGGCTGCAGTTTTCTACCAGCCCTACTTTACTTACTATAACCGGTAACAAACGTACACGTGTCTGTTTCTAAGGATGTAATGAGGTCGGTGCTAGATCTCTGTGGTTGCAACTTATGACGTTTGATCAAGATCTAACGGTTTAGATGAAGCAAGAATTTTTAAATGCTTCTGTCACAATTTAATAATTTCCTTTTTATTTTTTAAATATCTGATTTTTTAAGGAAAAGGTCTAGGTTGTAGAAACCGGATACAGCCGGTTAAACCACACAACTTGTAAATTTTTTTCCTCTTTTTGGCTTTTTAAGTTTTTTGGGAATATAATATTTATTTATATTTTATTTTTTATGTGTTTTTATCTAAAAATGCTTATGAAAACTGCCTTTTTTTTTTTTTTTTTGCCAGAGGAAAACTACTTGATAGATATTTAACTTGTTTTTGTTTTGCACTTACGGTGATAGTAATGTTTGAAAAATAAAAATTAGAAAATTAAAATTTACATAATTTTATCGATAAAGGGTTTAAAAATAAATTCTATGTACTGAAAAAGAATGTTTTAATTGATTTTTTTTTAAATAAAGGAAGTAAAGAGTGGGAAAATGCATATTTGTGGGGATTGTTAGGTATTTAGCCTTATAAAAACTATATATATATATATATATATATATTATTGGCAAACATGCGATTAAAGAAAAAAAAAACAAAGAATAAGCTAAACAAAAGAAAAAGAACCCAATTACCAAGTTAACCAAATTAGGCACGTATAATCCATTAGAAAAAGCAAAAAAAATAGCCAGGTTGGCATTAGCATTTAATATTTATTGAGTATAATTAAATGGTGGGTAGTAAGGTGTGATAATTTTTAATTATAAGAGTTAATAAGGTATTAACAACATTCAAACCTAAAATAAAAATTTTCAAGGTGATTCATTAAAAAATAGTTAAAAGATAGATAAGCTAATGTATGAACTTCTAAAGATGACCATGATCCATTACACGATTAATTAATGGCAGTAGAGAAAAAGGTATAGTACACTTTGTCTGAAATCAGAAAGGGAAATTACAAGATGGAAAGGGAAGAAATATAGAATAGAAGGTCATACGGTGAAAATTATTTTGGATAATGGAGGAATGAGAATGATTTAGAATTTTAATAATCAATAAAAACCAATTAAGATGCATTGTAAAATTACCATCATACTCTTTTTTTTTTTTTCACGAAAAAAAGAAGAAGGAAAGAAAGAAAGGTATATAAGCGAAGGAGAATTTAGGAAATATAATTGATTTCTACATTTCTCATTTATTTTTTGTGTAATCTGAAAGGGAACGAGCATGTAGACAATAGACCTATAAAAATAATTATCTTCTAATTTTTTCCTCCTTTCTAATCCCTATCTCAGTCTAGACCAAGATTGTCAAACTCACGATTCTACATAAAATCGTCAAAGGACTATAGAATCAAAACATAGCGTAAATTTCTACAAATTATGCAATATAGCTTTGAATACATACTTATCGAAGTCATAAAAAAACTTAAATTACTTAAAGTGTAATAAAAAAAATAAAGTTCACTTTTTCATGATAACACTTAATTTATAATATAACATACATAAAAAAAGAAAAAAATGATATAGTCAAAATTAAGTTTTTTCATATTATTTCATTTGAAATAAGTTATGTACTAAAGGAGAATAAAACTTTTCAACGTATATTTAATTCTTAATTATATAGATTAGATGAATAGATTTTATTATAAATTTCAGTACTATAACTTGACTTAAATGGATTTTATAAATGTAAAATAGAAGAGTTGAGGGTGAGAATGAGAAAGGGAAAGCGATAGAAAGAGTTTATAAAACCAAAATTGAAATGTAATAAAAAAGATATATGATCTTAATAGTTGATGAACTTGTAAAAATACAATTGTACTTTTTTATATTTTAACTTATTTGACTAAAATAGGTAAAATTGGTAGACTCGATTAAAAACGTAAGTCTCTACCGGATTTACATGTGAACTCGGATGAAATCATAAGAGTTTACAAAAAACGATTCTACTCACGGGTCAACTCGTAAGAGCCTCATAAAATCGTATAGATAAAATCGTGATTTTAACAACTATGGTCTAGATAATATTTCCTCCCAATTTCATTTCTATCCCATTATTTCTTTCCTATTTCCCCCCTTCAGGACACAATGATCTTTGACAATTAAAACTAAGGGTGGGTGAGTATAAAAATATTGAGGTATAAGGTTTTATTTATATCCTACCATAAAAAGAATATAGATTGTTACATTATAGAAATGGAATCCATTCTATAGGTGCATTTATGGTTTGATTTGAATTCGGCTAGATTTAAAGACTAAATTGAAGGAACCAAATTGAAAGTTTGATTGAAATCCCAATTACCTCTTTACTTTGACATGAGGTTATTACAATGTGGCCACATGGGGTTATTACAACGCAGAGAATCGAATTTGATACATTAATGATCAGCACCTAGATCGGATGCCACTAGTCTACAAAGCTATTGGCATTAAATACTTTATTATTATGAATATGGTTTATTTCAATTTATTCACTGCATTAAGAATAAAATTAAAGATATAATTATTTATTAATCTTAATCTATTTGTTGCAATATTAAAAATAGTCTCTTTTTTTGTTATTTTTTTTTTCAATTCCAAGAATTAGACTTCTTCTAAGGTCGGGTCCAAACTGGGACCCAACTCGGACCACCATCAGCGGTGTGGGAGGTATAACCGCCCTGACGGCAGGACCCGTCGAGGTGGTGGGTCCTTGCAAGTTTCCTATGTGGGACCTACCAGAACCGGCAAGTCCAAACCGTTTGACAAAAAAAAAAAAAAAACCCAACAAACAAAGTTAAGAGCACATGAGAATGTATATGTTCAAATGTATTCATATATTTTTTTAGTGATTAATTAAGAAAATTTTCCTCAAAAAATAAGTATAATATAATGAGCTTTTTTTTTAACACATTGTATTTGCATTGGGTAACTAAAATTTTGTAATGAAGATTTTTTTAAAAAAAAAAATTGTACCAATTCGAAACCATGGGACCTGCCTCGTGAACCAGATGGTCCACAGTTCGTACCCGTCCATACTATAGACGGGGACGATTCTGGATCCGTAAAAAGTGGAACCGGATCCGACGGTTCGAGTCATGGTTTGGACCCGAACCGGAAACCCGAGATGTCTACCAAGAATATAGGGGAATGAGGGAAATTACCAAGCAAATGATTTTATCTATTTTGTAGGTAAATGAGATGATTAGGTGTAATTTGGGAATATTTATTTTGTTCATCTAAACGGACTGTTAGTGAATTAAAGCACTTTAAACATAATTCATTAAGACTCCTTTTAGAAATATCATATTTTAATTGGCAATATCAATAGCCAGAAGAAATTTCAACCAAATGTTGTTGTGCGAATACTTGAAACGTTATGCAGAAATTAAAACCAAGTAACATCACACGATAGGGACATTGCACAATAATAATAAGAGGGAGATAAAGGATTTAAAAAAAAAAAAAAAGACCACTAGATTTAGAGTGAAATGCTACATATATTAAGGCCCCGTTTGTTTCAAGACAAGTATTTTATGAAAAATAATTTCTTTTTATTTCTCTTTGTTTATTACGTAGAAAATAATACTTTAAGTAGAAAATATTTTCTCTTGTAAGGAAAAATAATTTCTACTAAAATGTAAATCATATTCATTTTAAGAAAAATAACTTACTCTTTTCAAAACATAAAGTCATCTTTTGAATTAACCTTTACAAATATTCAAATTCTAGCAACACGATATTTATTTTCTTTTTTATCATAATTAACCAGTAAATTCTATTTCAAACATGAAAATAATTTAATGGAAAAAAAAGAACAATAAAAAATCAGTAAAAAAATATAAATATCAACTAATGATTTGCAAATAAATGTTGTAAATAATATATATTTTATACTTTTACCTTTAAATAAAGTTATTTGGCATAATGTACTTATATAGTAACTTTCTAATAATAAATTATTTACATATGATAATATGTTACATAGTATTGATTAGTCAAATACTAAAAACAATTCGATATATTTCTATAAATGCAACCAAACACATGAAAACATATTAGTTTTAAGGAAAACAATTTTATGTAAAACACTTTTCTAAATATAAGACATTTTCCTTGAAACAAACGAAGCCTAAAACTGAAAAATTAGCTCAACACTCTAGTTCTAATGTTATTGGCATGAAATTTTCTTTCTTCATTAAGTTTTTTCGATGCCACACTAGTATTGTTTTTACCTGGTATCCTATGTTGTTGTAAGAAAGAGTATTCACATTTCTTAAAACCTTTAAGAGTTTTTTAAAGTGTCATATCAGTATTTAAGGATCTCATTTTTTAGATAACCACAATAATTCATCCCTAAGATTTTTCATACAAAGGTCTTCACATCTTTTATGTTTTGTGGGTTCATATATTTTTACATAATAATAGGGGTGCAAATGAACCAAGCTAGTCAACAAACTACTTAAATGGATTCAACATTTACTCTAGTTCGATTTGAGGATAATATAGTCGAACTAGGCTACTCAAGTAGTTTATCAAGCAAAGCACAAACTTTGTATGTTTAACTTGATTTGCTCACAAACCTAATCAAAATTTATTGAATTCGAGTTGAGTATAAATATTAATTGAATTCAAAACTAGTTTGAGTATTAATATTAATTAAATTAGAATTAATTTTTTTAATAAATTGAGATTAATCGAGTTGAGCTTGAGCTCATGCAGTGTTACTTCAAATCAAACGCAAGCTTAAAATATTAAGTTTAATCAAGCTCGAGCTTTTAAAATTTTCAGTTGAGCTCGAACTTGAAGTCAATACTATATTATCTTGACTCGACTCAATTGCAATCCCACATTATAATCATAACCAAAACAAAATTATGAAAAGACATGAAAGACTTTACTTTTTAGGGTCATTGATAGAAAATCCCATAAAGTTTTAAGGACCTACCTCATCCTATAAGACCTCAAAAAGTGAAGTGCTTGACATAGGGTTTGATATTGAAAATCTTGTGATGGGGATACCCTAATAAGTTATAAAATATATTATCAAGAAACAAGCCCTTAATAAGTGAAGTACTTCACATACAATTCTGTGTTAAAGACTTTGGATGGGAATGCTCTAATGAGTTATAATATATTAAATGAAAAGGATATAGTTTAATTAATACTTAAAAGAGGGAAAAAAAAAAAACTTGTATGTGTTGTTGGAAATATACAATCGTATGTTAGAATGTAAGTGGAAAAAAAATACTTTGGGTCTTTAACAAAGGAATAAGGAACAAGATAATAATATTTGAAAAAAAAAATATCATTAAGATAAAAATAAGCAAACTAAACTCATCTTTTAAAAAGATGCTTATCTCAAAAAAGAGTTCTCTAAACTCATCTCTTCAACAAAAAACTTAAATACAATCTAGGCTTACCTTTTGTTTTTTTTTCCTCGTAAAACCTAGACTCTTTTTAAACGGACAAGTAAAGTTGGTAGTTTTGAAATTAGTTTTGCTTTTTTATGTTTTTGTAAATTTTTTTGAGATTCTTTTTTTTTTCTTTTCCCCTTCAGCAAAAGATCCGTGAACTCCTTTCCAATACATAAAACCTATTGAAGTTCCTTCTTTTTTCTTTCTTTTTCCTCAATAGAATTCGGATAAAAGACTTCATGGCTGGTATTTCAAAAATTTACATAAAATCTTAGGGTTTGTTGGTTCATTTATAGATATTGATTTTTTTAATTTTTTTATAACAAATTATTTATAAAGAGTTGGATATAAATAAAAAAATTAACAGTTCTCATTAAAAGATCAAACATATTAAATATAGATAAAATATAAATATAAATATAAATCAAGTATATTTACACATGTCATTTTAAAAAGATACAGATACAAATAAAAAACAGACCATCCAAACATAATTATTTATACACATAAGTTTAAATATAGTGAACTAAATAAAATATTTTCCCAAACTTTATTTCGTAATAAAAACTATTTTATCCATATAATATATATAATAATCAGGATATAAGAATACCAAATTCCTTATTAGATCAAAATCAATAAATCCTCATATAGTCTTTAATAAATATCTAGACCCTAAGGTCCATGGGTCCTCAAAAGCTAACGTTAGGTTCTATTCACTTGGAATTCTGATTCAACCAATGATTGCACGACATATCATCGTGCTAGGGATATTTCTGCAATTTTTAGCTGAAGCAAGGGTATCTTAGGAAATTCAAAAAAGAAAAAAAGCAGTATGATGTAGAAGATAAATTATTGGGGTGGGGGTGTAATGATTGTGTAGAGAGAGAAACAGAGAAAGAGAAAGAGAAAGAAGAAGAGAGAGAAAAGGTTTACCATCCATATGTATCATATCAAGTTAAACGGATGGAGACAGACCGTCAGATTCACACGTGCGAAGCGTGAATAGAAACAAACACACGTGTGGGTTCTAGTTCTGGTTCTGGTTCTGCTGCCTGTGGTGGATGTGGACTGAGAGGCTCTAGTCAAATCTAATCTAATCTAATCTAATCTCTTCTTTAAATTAATTAATGTCATGATTATGATGATTTGCGATTTTTTTAAGGATATCTTATAGGAATAAATACCATTAATGGACATGGCCAAATGGTTGGTAAAACTTATATAAAAGGAAAATCATTTTGATATATCATAAATCGTTTATACATTTTAGAACGCAAAATAAATTTATAAAAATATAAAAAGTTCTTTTTATTGATTTCTAAACATGTAATAGGGATTTATTAGAATTTTCTTTCATATTTAAAGCCACGTTTAGATACCTCAACTTAAAAATCTTCCTGTGGTGTCTTCATTTTAACTTTTTGACCAATAAGTTGCATTTAAAATAATTAAAAAGAAAACTTGGCAGGAAAAAAAAATCTGAAAAGTAATATTAGACAGCATGAAAGATTTACTTATACTGTGTATATGTGTGGTATATGGGCATTTAATAAGAATTTAATGCCATTTGTATACATAAGTATAACAAGAGAATATGATAAAGGATTTGAGTTGTTCAATGAAAAGGAAAAAAGATCTATCTTATGTTCGGTACGGTACTAATTTTTTGGTTAAAGATGATAGATATTCTTATGATGCGTTTAATACACAAAAATAAATAGAAATAAAATCACGAACCCAACTTTCATTTTTTTTATTTTTAGAAACATTTTTTTTAACCACATCATTTTTGGAAGCATTACTAAAGTCGAAATTATGATTCCGACTTTAGGGCAGAATTTGATTCCACCAGCACACACATAAAATCGTGATTTATTTCCATCTTACATTATTAATATTTACTTTAGTTGCATATTTATCCTATTTAAAACTATTATATCTTATTTATTGTTAATGGTTTTTTTTACAAATTCTATTATATAACAATTCATTTTCATTCAATTCCGTGTTTGTATCCAAACATATATTTCTTATTCTCTTATTCCTTTTGTTTCTTTTTTAATTCCAATCTATTTTATTATGGATGTTTCTCGCATACCAAACATAACTATTGCTTCGTAATAAAACCCATGACAACAATAAAAAAAAAAAATACTATAATTTTTCCTTTTCAATCACTATACAATCGCACAAATTTACGAGAATCGAAAACCTATAATATTACGATACAAAATATATCAACAGATGCGGCAGAAGTCTCATGGTAATGGGTGTGCGAAAAGTAGCAATAAATTTATATGTACAAAAGCCATCAAACAATTGTAAACACCCGTAACAATATAATTATGTTAAAGTGATTAATTAATTCTAACCCATTCTTTATTTTTTTTTAATTATTTAAATACTGTGCTTTTAAGATAATGTAAGAGGCTAAAACCGTGTTACGCTTTACAATTGGCCGATTTTTATATGGTGCCATCTAGTGTACCATAGGAAACGAATCATAGGAGACATGGATGGGGTATATAAGCTGTCAATATCTTTCTTTGATGTAAAGAGTTCTATTGATATCTTGCTGCTGGAAACCTGGTACGCTACGGGAGTGGGCTTGGAAATGATGTTTTCTTTCTTTCTTTTCCTCTTTTTGCCCTTTTTCTTTTGCCCCTCTTCTAGATATACCCGGAAGGCTGATAAGCTTACTTTTTTGAGATTCATCGTAAAAAACCCAAAAAATTTAAAAGAATCCTCAACATCCGTAAAAATATAAAAAAATGAAGTCGTTCACTTGAGAATTTATTTTAAGAACCTCGAATATAGGTGCTCTTACAATGATCTTTCTAATCAAATCATTTTATTTCAAGTCTTCCTCTCCCAACCGTAATCACAAAAACATGCACATATTTTTTGTGTGGACAATAATTCCATGTTCAAAAGACAAATACCACCCGTTTAGTTCATCATATAGAATAATAAAAATAAATATAATAGGATTATAATAACTATTATAATGTTTATTTATTGTAAAAGATAAAACAAGCTGTTATATTTGTGTGTGTAAGGAATCCGGATGCAACGATCACGTGCGTGTCGCGTGACTATCGCGCTACGCGTGACCTAGGGAAACAACACGTGATAGGATGATCAAGAGAGAATCGTGTAGGGAGGAGGAGTAGGCAATCTCAATAGGCTCTAACACACGTGTGACAGGCAAGGGAGCTAAATAGCATCAACCTCACTGAATACTATGGATTCGTGTATGTTCTTGAGTAAATTAAGTGTTTGATTCACCAAGAAGGAAATCCGGCAGTACGACGGTGTTTGTCCAAGATTTCACCTTGTCCAAATGAGGTAAGGACTAAGGTATTTATAGAGAATCCAGCTGTCGATGTCGTCCGTCGGATCCGACAGACGACCGACGGCTAGGATGAGTCCCTCTCATTATGGATATGGTTGTGGGCTCCCTTATGGACCCATGCCCATTGAGGCCTTCATAGCAATGTGTGTGAGCCAATTTGAGAAAGGTTGGAATTGGGCAGGCCAATTCCAACGGGCCCTACTCCAAGCCTACCATGCCAATTCTCCCATGATCATCCCAATTGGATTGAGCCTAACTCTTTAAGCCCTGTCACATTAGCCCAAAGAGTTAAATCCAAATAATAATTAGGCTCAAGGCTTTTGTAATCAGATTTATACATCTACAATATTTAAAATAAAATCAACTAAAGACGCCAATCTATTCCCAAGTTCTAATTTATTTTTCAGTCTCAATCATTTTTATAAATTAATAGAGTCTAACTAAGCAAACTTTAAGTTTATTAAGTATTAATTTGAGCTGAGTTTGAGCTAAAAATTAAAATTCAATTAAGATTGAGTCAAACTCAAGCACAAAAAATAAATCTCGATTAATTTTGAGTCTAGCTCAAATTTAAAGTTTTTCACTTGAGTCGAGTCCGAATTTAATTATGTATAATCTAGATTTGACTCATTCAGGGCTCTAGGTTTATCTATTTCGGTTTCATGTGTACTAGTGATTCCACGAGAAAACAAAGGAATGTGAAATTATCTGCATAAGAACTAATAACAATAGTTTTTTAGGTAATAATTATAATCGTTAATATCGATAATATGTATGTTTCATGTTTGAATTAAGAGTAGTGTTTATAGTTTTTCATAATGGATAGGAAAATTCTGGAGTATTCTTATCTATAAACACTGCTCTTTCGGGTCCCTGGTTTTTAAGATGATGATTAACAAATATCCATAAAAGTAGAATCACGTGTTCGTTCTATGAATATGGCATACTGCAAGTTTTCATGAGTAATACAGATATATTATTATATATAACTTTTAAAGAAAATATATCCTATAATTAATTATCGTGTTTTTTTTTCAACCCTCCGATGGGTTATTATGTAACATATATCGGCCCGTTCACTTCGTTGTATAGAATAAGGGAGAAAATAATTCTAATTGAAAAAGATTGTAATAGGATTGTAATCGCTATTACTATGTTTACTTGGTATAAATTATAAAAATAATTATTATTGAAGTAAAAGATAAAAATATCTATCATACCTTCTATATTTATTATAAAAAAAAAAAGAAGATAATTATATAGGTGATATTTTTAAGATAGGGATATTTATGATAAAATTGAAAAATAAAATATTGACGATTCATACGAGTAAGAACATAAATTGCTATTCATCATTTTAGGTAATAACAATTCATTATGACTTACCATTCTCATACCTTAATAACAGTTTTACATCAAACAAGGAGGGAATGAATAATTACTCTTTTCGATTGAAGGAGCTAATGGATGAGAGTAAAGTTACCAAATTTTAAACACGATATGCATATAATTAAGAAAGGGAATAAAGCATAAAAGAAATTATGATAAATTATGGATTATACATAATAGATAATATGATAAAAATAATCTTAATATGAGTAAACGCAGTTATAATTATACATAATCATTTGTGATTTTTAATCAATTTCATATATTTTTTATACAAGGACGAATTCAACAGATAATGAGATTAAAAAATGATCGGTCAACACAAAGTATTCCCACTAGACAAGACAAGAGAATTATTCTTTCAATAAGATGAAAAAAGATCCACTTCCTGTTAATCAGGGCGAATTATAGAAATGGCAGAGAAAGAAATTAATAAGGGTTAACAATGAAAATAGTATTTGAATTTGTATAAAAATAATAATTAGATACTTGAACTTTAATTTTGAATAATATGGTAACTTTGTTCATGTCTAAAGTTTGGCTTTAATAATTTTAGTACCTGAACAAAATTTTCATTGATTTTTTTCATACCTAAAGCAAGTAAAAGGAGATATAAAAAAATTTCATGAAAAGTCTGTTCGGGTACTAAAATTGTCAAAACTAAATTTCAAAGTAAAAAAAACTTTGCACCACTACCAAATTGTTCAAAACCAAACTTCATGTACCTAATTATTATTTTTGCGAAAGTTCATATACCTTTTTTTTTCATTATCCCAATTAATAATTAGTTAAGTTAAGCTAATTTGCTTAATGATAATGTTAATTTATTGTCGCACTAGTTATTTCTTTTTTCTTTTTAGGAAACATCTATTTGGTCAATACATACCATTTCGAAGGTCAGCTATTTAAGACATTTCGAAAACCTGTGAAGCGTCTATTAACGACCTATCCCATTTAGTTTAAAATTATAAATCTTTCAAGTTAAGTAATCCTACTTTAGGTTTGACTCTTTACAATCTGATCTGAAATGGATAGCAAAAAATATTTTTACCAGTTTTTAACTTTTTATGACATGCTTGGTTTGAAAAATAAAACAAAATAAAAATTGAATTGTAATTTTTTTTAAGAATAAAACATGGAAGTAATAAATTTTAGGTAGTATTTCTTTCAAGCCTCCAGTCATAAGCACATAAGGGTACATGCCTAAAAACACAAGAAAAGAAATAGGTATTTTCAATCTTGTAAAAGAATTGCAATTTTTAATTTGTGGTAATTGTAATTATGTACAGTAGTTATTCTGACAATTAAACACAAAGATATATCGGATTAAGGAAAAAAAATGCTAACTTTTTGAGAAAAATTACATAAATCATGCAAGATAAAAAAAATTCAAAAATAGGCAACTTAAACTCGTCTCTTAAAAGGACGAAGTTGTAAGTGGCTAATCCCGTTTTTTCAAGAGACGAGATCGACTTACTTAATTTTGAAATTATTTTCGTTTTAGTGATATTTTTATAATTTTTTAAAATAAATATATTAATTTCCTTTTCCTAGATACATCTACTAGGGACGAATAATTAACCTATATTGTTAAAAATTCAAATATTTTTGGGTTTTAAGATTTTCTCGTTTCTTAATTTTATATTTTCAAATTACACATAGGACTGGTTTTGATTTTCATAAGATTTTCTTTTTCCATTTTTTATTCAAAATTATTCATATTTGAAATTAAATGTACCGTGGAATTGTACTGTCATGAAGCTGTTCAAGTCAAACCGTACTTCTCCATTATTCTGAACATAGTTAATGCCTAATGGTATTGTAACTTATTGAGATTTTCTCTAATATCTTCGCCGCGAGCATATTTCATGATGTGGATTAAAAGGTGTTAAGTTTGAATTTTTCTATCATTATAATAGGATAAAAAAAGATTTTCAACATAACTGTTCATTCTAAATTCTACAAACGATATAATATAATATTTTCTGTTTCATGTATAGCACATAATAAACATTGTATAAGAAAATAAATATATTTAGTTAATCTTACGCAAAAGATATACACATATATATATTTTCAGTTAGAAACTTTAATATTAATGTCAAACTTAGTATTTTTATATTTGTATTTTGTAATAGATATTTATTATGGCATAAACAGTGCAAGTACATAGTTGCTAATACTTATAAATATATAAATATGTATGTTTGATATAAGAGCGGTGTCGACACATTCTCATAACGGCTAGAAAAATTCCATACTGCTCTTGTCTATAAATGTTCTTCTTTCGATTTCTACTTAATTTTTAAGATGGTGATGGGAAAAGAATCAATAAAAGTAGGATCGTTTTATAAATAATGCATATTGCAAGTTTGCGTGAGTAATACAAATATATATACACAGAGATAATTTAGGGAAAATATGTCCAATACTTAGAAATATTTTGTCAAATTTTAATTTGTTTCATTTAAGTTTTGTTGAAGCCTCGTTCTATTAAGAATTCTTGATATCATAGAACTGAATGTATATAATAATCTAATTATTAAAATAAATATATTATATTAAATATTTTAATGATACGATCATAATCAAATATGAATCCGAACTATTAAAAAATCCATAGAACCGATCAGTAAAAAGAAAAAAAAAACTATAAAATTTCTCTCCATTACATAAGGAAAGTAACACCCACATATACATACGGAACATGGTTAATTGACTCTGTTTTAAAATTGACTAATCAGAAAAATGTTAGTGGTTTTTCAATGTGGTGCACTATTATGCAGAATTGCAGATATCAAAAGGAAGATGGTACAAAAAACACAATAATGATAAAACATGAATTATATACACGACACATGACATTATAAAGATCATTACGCTGCGAATAATTGTAATATAATCATAAATTAATCATTTATTATTGTCACTTTGCGGAATGAAATAAGAAAGGATAAAAATTTCAATTCAAAAAAAATGCAATAGGATTGTAATAATTGTTACAATATCTATTTTGTATAAAAGGTAACACAAGTAATTATTATAGTAAAAGATAAAATATCTATAATATCCTTATATTTATTACATAGAAAGATAATTATATATGTGAAATTTTTAAGACAAGGTATTTATAACAAAATTGAAAAATAGACACAATTCATGTGGTGATCACATGAATTGATATTCATCATTTTAAGTAATAGTAATTCATTATAAATTGTCATTCCTTTCAACTGAACACTGTGTCATGTTTGGTATGCGAGAATGAACTCAGAATGAAATCGCGATTCCAGGTTTCATTCCCATTGCTATCTTTAGTTATGTTTTTAAAAGCTGGAATCACGATTCCTAAGAATCAGTAATTCCAGCTTTGAGGAGAAATTCGATTCCGTGCTTGAAGCGGCAGAATCGCAATTCCATTCTTTCCTCATAAATAATTAACATTAAATTATATTTTTTATCATCTTACTTATTTATTATTTACATTAATTATTAAGGATGTTTTTGACAAATAACATGTTAATTCCATTCTATTCCAATATGTATTCAAACAAAGAAATAAATTTATTATTCCACCTCCCATTACATTCCTTTCATTTCAATTCATTCCATTCCGAATGATTCATGTGTAAAACGTGACGTGATATCAGTTTTTTTTAAAAGAAGGAATGAACAGCTATTCATGTCAAGTTAATGGATTATTAAATTTACATATTTTTTTACACTAACACAAATTCAATGAAAGTTCGTACGTAAACACGATCCATTAGCACGAATTGTCAACACTAGACAAAAATATAGTTCTTTTAAATGATGCTAATTTGCTTAGTTAACTATAATGGCAATGGACGTTATACTGTCTCCTTAGCAGAACTGCTAAATTGTAACCTTGTTTTCATTTTAGGAAATAATTATTAATTTATGAATTGCATTATTCACAATTCTCTCTAATTGGTCAATACATATATCATTTTAAAGGCAGGTCATTTTTTGTTTGGCTATCGTTTTAAGGTAGATCATAAATATTTTATTTTTATTTTTATAATAAATTATTTATCAATAAATAGATACATATAAAAGAATAATTAACAGTTATTATAAAAAGATTAAACAAATAAAATATAAATATAAATACAAATACAATAAATCAGAGACGTCTATGTATATATTATTTTAATACAAATAAAACTACCATTCAAAACCCATACGTTGCATAGCCAGAAGCCTATTCAGAGGACAATTTATTAAGTAGCAGTCCAATTTGACTTTGAATTGCGAACCTTCCAAATTAAGTTTTCGACCTAAGACTTGACTCTTTTGCCATCGAAGGGTTAGTAGAATGTGATAAAAGAAAGTTTAATCGTAGATATGTCAGGTTTGGATTGCGAGACGAAATAAATGCTCCGATTATTTTAGGAAAAGTATTTTTTTTAGAAAAATTTTTATTTGTTTGCTATCGTTGTTTTTTTTTTTTTTTGGGTAGAAAGAGTAGACTTATATTAAGTGAAAAGGTGTTATATTTGTTTATTATGTTGAAAAGGTGTTTTAAGTGGAATGTCTTTTTTCTTGTAAAGGAAAAACTTCTCATTTTTTCTAGAAAATGACTGATGCTTTTTAAATAGTCTCCACAGGAAATTTTTTTTTATGCAGGATACTATATTTTACACATAAAATTCATTTTACATATCAAAAAAAGTTTTTTTCAACACATTTGAGACGTAAAATTGGAAAATATTTTTCTTATGTTGAAAACATCCCTTTAAGTGAAATAAATTTTCTCTTGCAAGGGAAAAACTTTATTTTTCTAGAAAATGACTCTTTTTTTTTTAATAGGTAGTTTTTTTTCCCAAAAGGATCTCCACAATAAATAATATTTTTTACATGGTATATTATATTTTGCATAAAATTCGGGTCAAACATTAAAAAATCTTTTCAATGTATTTTTATAAATACAACTAAGTAAGAAAACATGCCACTTTTATTTTGAACAATAACCCAAAAAGTAATAATATATATATAATTAATGTAATCATCAAGGTTTATAAAAGAGTAATTGTGTGAATGACATCATAGCGTCTTTATCCTAACTTATTTGAAGAAAACTTCAAGAATATGAGTAATAATAAAGTGAATACTTATTGGGATAATTAATAACTAAAGTTACTATGACAAGCAATCCTGTCACTCCTTTCTCACTTATTATTTCATAATTATTTAATTTTTACAAATAATAACCCTCTTACTTCTTCTTCTATTGGTCCTTTTACACTTATTTAATTTTTATAAAAAATAACAAACTTGCTTTGAGGTAATAAAATAAAATGGGACCCACAAAAATTTTAAAAAAAGTAGATAAATATGAAGATAAAGTAGAAAGTCGTCTAACATTTTGAGATGCTTCAAATTCTGACATGAAACTTTAAGTAACTCTTTAACCAACTTAGAGATAAAGATAAATATACTATTATATTCTAATAAAATCAGCGGAGTCTCTCAAATAAGAGATGCCTAGAATGTGCTCTAGTTATAATCACTAAAGAAAAAAAAAAGAGTATATTAAAATTTCTTTGACATCTTATATGTAGATAAAGGGATATGTGAAAAAAATTAAAGAAAAATGTAATGCCCTAATCTAAATACATTACAACTCGCCATATGCTCTAATTAAAAATAACACGCTAAGACTATTAAAAACTCTAAACCACCAATTATTAAAAACATATATCTTCAAAACTCTTTAAATAAGGATACTTTTAAAAAATAATAATAAACAAATGTCATAAAACTAAAACCATCTTCATAACTCTCTAGTTGGCATAAACCAAGCCAACGTACTGCAACTAAACTCAAACAAAAAGTATTTTCAAAATCTCATGAATCAAACAGAGGTTTCAAAAACAACTTTCATAGTTCATCTATTCTCAATGATCCAAGATAAACCTAGAGATCTGCAAGATAATCAGGTCCACTAACGTCCTTCCCGTAGTTCACATATACATCGAATCCAGATAAATCATAAACTATCTGATCATCACCTGTACATGAAAAAATATATATAGGGGTGAGCGAAAACGCCCAATACGCCAAACCGAAAACACATGCTCATGAACAAGCAATAAGCAGTACCCCATACAACTTAGAAACTAATGCAACAAATACAAATTATTATCTTCAAATTAGCCAAGCAAAAAACACAGTTTATGGCCATTCGTGCCTAACCCCAAACCCGGAGTATCTCAAGACTCCCTAAAAACAACCAATATAGGAAAATAGATAATTATATACATATATGATGCTGGGAATCTCCCACACACCCCGGGGTCATACTACCAAAACCTATTCTACCAGAATCATCTCTATGCACGAGTCCACTTGGGACAAACCTCACACATAGATCATCAAGTGCCTCGTTAGTATCACACTCTATGTGGTCTTTACTAACCAAAATTAAACACAAAGCTATACACATTCAATTATATATCGGATAGAATTAAGTCAATTTATTATGCTAATCCTACAAGCACAAAGAACAAGCATGGTAAGGTCGTACCTGTTTCGCTTCCAGAACTTTAAGATCAATAAACCCTTTTCAAAAGTTTAGAAACCCCAATCACCAGACTCCTAATCATCAACATATATCAAACCAACATTTGTTTTCATGTTCATAATTAAACACTACCCCTAAAAATTCACAATCTAAAGCATAAGATTTATAATATTAGATCTACACATTTATCTTCTAGATCACCAAACAATGAAACCCTAGAACGCAATTTTCTCCAAAACTCCTCAAAAACCCTAGAATCCTCCATAAAAAATAGTACAACTATCAGAAAAGATTCGATCTTTTAACATAATAAAGATTGAAATGATTCAACACTTACCCAAAACTTCAGATTCCACACTTCCTTGACTGTAGAACTAAGATCTCCAATTCACAACCTAGGGTTTTAGTATCCACCAAAATCGTCTTCACCAACTTTGATTCCTTAAATATAAAAAAAAAAAAAAATCTTTAGCAACCAAGATTTAATCAAAGCTTGACCAAAAAGAGATTTGAGATGAATTCTTACCTAAATCTTGCCTTAGATTAAGCTATGAAGAGAGAACTAAGGGTCTTGATGTATATATATAACTTAGGAAACCCTAGCACCAAGAAGATGTTTTATTTTGTGTGAAATATAGGCTAGAATCAAGCTAGTGGCTTAGGAGCAGCTTTAAATCAAAACAAGGAACAAAACTACATAGGTCGGTCGTATGCTGATGGCCTTGAATTTCAACGCCGGTGGCCTTCAACTGTAAGCCGACGGCTTTTAGCCAACTTTCGCCATACGCTATCATCTTTCACACTTTTCGTTTGCAAATCATCCAAAGCTCCAAAACTGATATAAAGTTGGTAGCCTTGTATTCAAAGCTGGCAGCTTAAAGCCAGCCTAAATCCTTCCTTTCTTATTCTTCGCGAACAACATCCTTAGGTCCAAATCCATTTGTTAAAAGACAAAATTAACTTCTTAAACGATCTTATATTACTTTGGCTAAAAAAAGAAACAATCTTATATTATATTACTACCCTTTATTATAGATTAATTATTTATATATTACAAAAAATATAGTCATTCTTTCAATCCAGCAAAGGAGTTGTAATTCATAATTTGGTAGTGATAATAATACCATATAGTAGTACCGTCAACAAAAGTAAGAATAAATTTACAGAAAAAGGAATAATAACTTTATTTCATTATTATGAAATGAACCAAACCAAACGTATTACTATTATTTGTGGTCTTGAATTTGTAGTTTAATGATTATGCTTGAACAAGGGAAAAAAAAATGCCAATGATTGTGAGACCAGTTCATATACGGTGGCTAAAGCGAAAGGAATTCGATCATATTATCACTAAACAATCCTATAATTGGAAATATCTATAAATAAATAAAAAGATAGAATTGACTTGTATCATATGTAAAATTAGTACATATTATATCGTTCACGATATCCCATATATAATTTTATTTTATTTTTATTTATGTATACAGACTGATTGTTATCAATAAATTAATAAAATATATGAAACAGATGCAACTGCTTTTATGGTTGCCTTCTTTTTCTATACATAAGAGATAAAGAGAGAGTGAAAAAAAATAAAAAATGAAATAAACTCCTTCTTCAACAAGTTGGCGAAATATAAAAAGATTAATATATTGTTAACTGTTCTTTTAATGATTTTATACTTGTTATCCAATCCAAGCAAAATGCTAGCTGTTCCTTCTTCAACAAGTTGGCAAATGCTGGCTGTTCCTACTTACCAAACACAATAACGGCCTGCGTAGAGTTGTGTTTTTATTCCCAGGGGGCACAGGAGTGAGGCTAGACTCTCGTGTCCTCAGATTCTGATATATTGTATTTATATTTTATTTTATATTTATGCTGTCCATATGTGATATGTGTTCACATAATTTGGAGTCGAAAAAGTTATTTTATCTGTTTCAGCTTTATCATATTGTGCTCGTATAGATTGCTTATTTAAATTTTTATATCTTGTCATGGTATAAGCAATGAAGATGGTGATTTGAGGGGGAAGGGAGGGGAATAAATAATATGAAAAGAAAGTTCACGTACTTTAAAAAAAATAAAAATAAAAATATTATAGTTTTATAAACTAGAAAATAACAACTTTATTTTGTTTTTTATGCAACTAAATAAATTTAGAAAAAAAGAATATATGTGCATGTATTATAGACGAGAATTTGACTAAAGTAGGTCACACAAGTTTTGCATTACATGCAAGTATGTAACCTTAACATGGTGATGTGAAAATTGGACTCAGTAAGTTGACTTAGAAAAAAAATAACATAAAGGAGGACTTCGTAATTTTAGCATCTTAAATGCCTATGTGATCGATGAAAGAGCCTAAGGGATCTTAAGCATTGATGCAAGGATTCGACTTATCCTATATCCATTTTCAGGTAAGTCAAATCTTCCGATCATGTATATATCTCAAGTATTAAATGCACAGGCCTCCTTAAAGTATTTGTTTGTCTCAAGCATTACTAAGAAATTTTAGTTTTGAAAATCATATAATTACATTATAAAAATAACTTAATTTGATTAATGATAAAACTATTTTTTTCAAATAAACATTCATATTGGGTAGATAAACAAATCATTAAAAGCTTGTTACAAAGCATGTAGGCTTTACTAGGCCCTTAAAGAAAAATGCAACTTAAAAAGATTAGATCCAGTCCTTAAAACAATATAAGAACAAAACAAATAATCCATCAGCCCGACTTCACTTTACTCATCAACAACTTTTCTTGTTTCATCCCATACCCAAGTTAACATCATCATCATGATCACGCTTTTTTTTTTTTTTTCTATACGTATTTTTTAAAACTCTTTTTAGTTAAATTGAAATTCCTTTAGAAGCGCAAATTTTAATAGATAATGTATCGGATACATGTGCAGTAATAATATATTGGTGAATACTGAGTCGAGTCTATAAGAAGTGAGGACTAGCTATCATCTATATCAGTCCAAATCATTGCTAGGCAAATCAAAAGTGTTTCTATTTTTTGATTTTTTTTTAATATTACTAAACTACAAAGAAATAGGGATTTCCAACACCTGTAAATGATTAGGTTGAGAGCCAATAAATTTGAACAACAATCAAATGTATGCTACTAATAAAAAATGCACTTGTCAACCCAAATTGTCAATGGGTTTAGTGTTCAAACAATCAAGCACCAGATAATAACTCTTTCTTCCAAAGTGAGCAATCACCCTAGATTAACCAATCAATTTTCCCTATTCCTAATCTTTATAAATTACCAAACCCTAATTGAATTTCGGTCCATATTCTTATGTGATCTATAATCTAAATTAGATATTTACAAATACGATTAGAAAAGAATTTCTCAATTACAATCCTAATTTGTCATGAATTCTACATCTAATCCAAAATCCTTGATATGTGAAATAACATCAACAATCCGAATACAGACAAATGATCAATCAACAACATGGATCATCAATCAGATAATTCAAATCTACAACTCTAAACCCTAATTAAAATCAAAAGAGACAAGTATCAAACATCATCCAAGATATGAACATAAGAAAAAGAACAAAATCACATTGTCAAAATAATCCTGCTCTTGAAATCTAAATCCAAATGATGTCTTTACTTGAACCCCGATGTGGAATCCGAAAACAAATTACGAAGAAAACTAATTAGTGTTCAAGCCTTAATCTAGATCTAAGAATAATGGAGAAAGGAGCTATTTTCGTGCCTAGGGTTTCTTTCTTTTTTTTTTTTTTTCAAATGATGCAACAAGAAGAATCAATATGAAGGGATGCAACGGAGTTACATTGGCATTAAAGGCAGGTGACCTTGAATTAAATTTGGCCAGCCTTTAATGTAAAAATTAATTTCCAAGAGCAGCAATGAATATATGCCGTCTTCAACAACGACAGCCTTGATTTCTCCTAGTCCCGACATACCATGTGCAAAGCTGGCTGAATTTCTCTCTATGCTAGTAGTTCTTGAACCGGCTTTAATATTTTTGCTTCTGTGGACATCCAATGCCGCCTCTAAGCCGATAGCGTAAACATCCCATTTGCCGGCCTTCTTTGATTCCTTTGCCAATTTTGCACAAATCTTCTCTATTTTGCTTGAATTTATTATATAACAATTTAAGCACACTTAAGTACCAATTTCATTCAATTTCTATAAAATCTCTAATAGATAAACATGTTTTGATTAATGAAAATTGAGTGGAATATGACTTTATTAACTCACCCATACTTGAACTTTTGCTTGCCCTTAAGCAAAATAATTAAAACCAAAGTTAAAATCTGTTATAGAATGTACAACACTTTATCTTTCACAATTCAAGCATCTTTTCTTTTAATAGTCATGACTTGCATTGCTAGTGTCTATCGCTCAAACCAAACTGGAAACATGTAATTAGATTATTACAATCAAAATTTAGAAGCTAATCTAGACAAAACAAACTTTAATCCCAGTTTTTAACAAAAGAACATTCCATCCAAAAGTAGATACACAGTTTATTAAAGAAAAAACAACTATTTAAACTTCACTTGACTTTTAGCAGGTATATACTCTTAGCAACACAGAGTGAAATCATATGGTATCCACTCCTTCCCTATAATTTCTCCCTCTTTATTATAAGTCTTATTTCATTTAGAGCTTTTGCATTCATATTATTTTCGTTTCACTTATTCTATTTTTGGGAGGTTTTTGCCTCCATCTTTTTATCTTTTCGAAGTTCAAAGATTGAACTTTTGTCTTTCTTCCCTTCTTGTTATAGTGAGTTCATTGAGTCGACATATCCTGAGTTCATCACTCAAGTGACCAAGTTTTAAAAGGACCCCTAAGAATTCTTCCTCACTTTAACATTCAAGTTCAGATACTCATAATTCAATTACTTGAGTCATTAGAGTAGAGGCTATACTTGTTTTCTTTCTTTTCTTACGAATGTAACTCAAATTCAAGACTTATTTTTATAAAGGATCACTAAGTAAAGAATTTCATTTGCCTCTTTCACTAAGTGTTGAAAAGTTGTCAAAGAAATAAAAGAGTATATACAAGCTCACTTTTTCCTAGAAGTAACCTATTTATTCTTCACAGAAGGATTCGACCTGCTCTCAAACTTTTAATTCTAAAGTTAAATACAAGATAAGTTTGTTTATTAAAGATTTCACTACTTAATTTTAACCAAGTAAACTAATCACAACAGTAGGTGAGTAAGACACTTGACAAGTCATTTTCACATTCTTTACAGATGCTTTCTGCAATTCTTTGTACAATCTCAACATTTCATCAAAATATTCAAAAAATTTTAGCCCTAAATTTTTTTTTATAATACTTTGAGGGCAAAACAATTCAAAGCGTGTGTACACAATACAATTCAGATGTCATAGATATTCAATTAAAACAGTATTTCAGATATAAGCAGTCATATATACTCCAATCTCCATTCTCCAATTCTCATTACCCTAAAAACTAATCATGCTTTTTCTATATGTGCTTTTTAAAACTCTTTTTAGTTAAATTGAAATTCCTTTAGAAGCTCAAATTTTAATCAACAGCGTATCGGGTGCGTGTGCAGTAATAATATATCGGTGAATACCGAGTTGAGTCCACATGGAGTGATGACTAGCTATCAACTACATCGATTCAAATCATAGCTAGGCAAAGCAAAAGTGTTTCTATTTTTGGATTTTCGTTTTTATATTACTAAACTACAAAGAAATAAGGATTTCCAACACCTGTAAATGATTAGGTTAAGAGCCAATAAATTTGAACAACAATCATAGCTAGGCAAATCAAATGTATGCTACTCATCATAGCTAGGTAAATCAAATGTATGCTCTCAACTATATCGGTCCAAATCATAGCTAGGCAAATCAAATGTATACTACTGATAAAAAATGCACTTGTCAATTCAAATTGTCAATGGGTTCGGTATCCAAACAATCAAGCACCAGATAATAACTCCTTCTTCCAAAGTGAGCAATCACCCTAGATTAACCAATCAATTTTCCCTATTCTTAAGAAATTGATGAATCGACTAATCTTTATAAATTACCAAACTCTAACTGAATTTCAGTCTATATCCTTATGTGTTTGTAATCCAAATTAGATATTCACAAATACGATTAGAAAAGAATTTCCCAATTATAATCCTTATCTATCATGAATTCCATATCTAATCCAAAATCCTTGATATGTGAAATAACATCAACAATCTGAATGCAAACAAATGATCAATCAACAACAAGGATCATCAATCAGCTAATTCAATTCTACAACTCCAAGCCCTAACTAAATCAAAGGAGACAAGTATCAAACATCATCCAAGATATGAACATAAGAAAAAAAAAAAAACAAAATCACTTTGTCAAAATAATACTCTGTTTTGTAAGGATCTTCAAGTGGGAACAACAGATAGTACTTAGACAGCGGCTGCCTTAGACAGGTGAATAGAGACGCATCCAAGTTCACATCTTTATACTTGAAAGATCAAGGGAGTGTTATTTTTTGAGACAATCGAAAGTCAACTGTTCTTGGTTAAGGTAACGTTCTCGTAAACAAATATTTATTTATTAAAAATGTATTGCTTGTTGATGATCTAAAACATAACTTGCTTAGTGTAAGTCAATTGTGTGATAATGGTTTTAAAGTATTCTTGCCAATAAATGCTTTATTGAAAGAATTGACAATAACTAAGCTCACTTTGAAGGATACAGACAAAAAAATATTTATAAAATCAATTTAGATGATTTTAAATCATCAAATGAAACTTGTTGATATTCCCAAAGTGACAATAGTTAGATATGGCATAGAAAATTGAGACATTCTAGTATTTATATTATTTCAAAACTTATCAAAAAGAATCTTGTCAAAGGTTCACCAAAAATAAATTTTCAAAATAAAAAGATTTGTTAAATATGTCAAGAAGGAAAGCAAATTAAAACTTCTTTTAAGTCTAAGAATGTTATTTCCACTTCTAAATCGTTATAACTATTGCATATAGATTTATTTGGTCATACTCAAACTCTAAGTTTGGGAGACAAGAAATACACTTTGGTTATTGTTGATGACTTCACTAGATATATATGGATTTTCTTCCTTACATCTAAACACGAAACAAATCATGTTTTTTAGATATTGAAAGAAAGTCCAAAATGAAAAAGATATTAATATCTATTCAAAGTGATCATGACGAAGAATTTAAAAATTATGAAATGGAGGATTTTTGCAGTGAATATGGCATTGAACATACAATTTCAGCACCTAGAACTCCATTATAAAATGGTATAGCCGAGAGAAAAAATATAACTTAATTGAAAGGGCTTGAAACATGTTATGTGAAAATGATTTACCAAAATATTTTTGGGTTTTAAACACTATGTGCTATACATCAAATAGGGTTTTCATAAGACAAATTCTCAAGAAAACCTCCTATGATCTTTCGAAAGAAAAAAGACCTAACATTTCTTATTTCCATCCTTTTGCCACTAAATGTTACATCTTAAACAATGGAAAAGAGCAATCAGTTAAATGTGATGCTAGAAGTGATTAAGGAATCTTTCTATTTTATTTGTAGAAGATTCTATACATGTTGCTTTTGATGATTCTTTGCCTTATTTATGCTCAAATGATAATGTAGGTGTTGTTTGTGCTTATTTGAATAAATTCTCTCTCGAAAATAATGATAAAGAAGATAATAAACATAAAATAGATGTTGTACATGAATCTACTAATTATGGTTCTCCTAAAGAATAGAAATATGGAAAATCACATCAAAAAAATCTAATTATTGTTGAACCTTCTAATAAAGTACCAATGATGTTAGAAATTGGTTCCTAGACCTGATAGTAGATTGGCTATTAAAACCAAACGGATATATAAAAACAAGCTCGACGAATTTGATATAATAACAAGAAATAATGCCGCATTAGTTGCTAAATGTTATAATCAAGAAGAATGCATAGATTTTGGTGAGACATTTGCCCTGGTTGCTGGACTAAAAGTAATAAGAATGCTTTTAGTATTTACTGCTTTTAAGAGTTTTACTCTTTTTCAAATGGATGTCAAAAGTGCTTTCCTAAATGGTAAAATAATTATCAAGTTTTGAAAATAATGAATTCCCCGATCATGTTTTCAAATTAAATAAAGCTCTTTATGGTCTAAAGCAAGCTCCTAAAGCTTGGCATGAAAGATTCGGTAGCTTTATTTTAAACAATGGATTTTATAAAGGAAAAATTGATACAACTTTGCTTATCAAAAATCACAAGTCAGACATATTGATTGTGCAAATCTACGTAGATGACATTGTGATTGGCGCTACTAATATGAGTCTTATAAATGAAATTGTTGAGTTTATGAAGAAAGAATTTGAAATGACCATGATGGAAGAACTCAATTATTTTCTAGATCTTCAAATAAAACAAATTGAAAATGAAAGATTCATCAATCAATCAAAATATACAAGAGATTTGTTGAAAAGGTTTAAAATGAATAATTGCAAAACAAGACCTATACCTATGAGTATAAGTATAAAACTTAATAAAGATGAAAATGGGAAAAATGTTTGTAAAAAGCTTTATAGAGGCATGATTGATAGCTTATTATATTTAACAGCTTCTAGATCTGGTATCATGTTATTGACGTGTATATGTCCATGATTTCAACCTTACCCAAAAGAATCATACTTGAGTGCAGTAAAACGCATATTTAAGTATTTTGTAGGCACAATTGAAATTGCCTTGTGGTATCTAAAATTTACCTCTTTCAATGTAATTGGATATCCGATGCTGACTTTGCTAGGTGAAAAGTAGATCGAAAAAGCACAAATGGCACATATTACTTTTTTGGTAATTCTTTAATATCTTGGCATTAAAGAAGTAAAATTTTGTTGTACTTTTAACTGCTGAAGCTGAGTATATAGCCTTTGGTAGCTGTTGTGCATAAGTTTTATGGATGACACAAGTGCTATAATTTTAACAAGGAATCCGATCTAACACTCAAGGACCAGTCATATCAATATGAGACATCATTTTATTAGAGACCATATTCTAAATAGATAAATCAACTTGGAATTTGTTAATACAAACAATCAGATTACTAATATTTTTACAAAACGCTTGAGTGAAGATCATTTTTGCACTTTATAAAGAGAATTAAGCATGATCAAGTAAGATGAACGCTAAAATATCATGGAGCCAAGATGATCTGGAAATTGACATAAGGATAAAAGAAGCTATTAAATGTTCACATATGCTTCGATGATGGTTGTAATATGCTTTGCTTGCAAAAATCTATTATATGTATGTAAGGCATTTGCGAAGTCCTCATGTGTTGAGACAAGTGTGTGAAGTCCTCATATATTGAGGTAAGTGTGTAAAGTCCTCATGTATTGAGGCAAGTGAGTGAAGTCCCCATGTGTTGAGACAAGTGTGTAAAGTCCTACATGTATGTAGGCATTTGTGAAGTTTTTTTTATGATGAATTAATTTGTATTGAATGAAATACGTGAAATCCTCCTTATGTGAGGCAAATTATTGAATCTTGTATGTTATCTATGCATCTCTCCTTATTTGTAATAGCATAAGTTTGTCATTTTTTTAAAGTACTAAGGGGGGAGAAGTAAGTAGAGCATACACAATTAACAAGCATCCATATAGTCTATTTTGAAAGTGGGAGCTAAATGACGTATTAAGTATAGTTTGCATTTCCTTAGAATTATGCATCAAGTCTTTGAATTAAACTTGAGAAAATTTCTTTAAAACCCATATGCTTAATTGATAGGAGTATCCTTAATTAAAAGGGTTAATTGTATATAATTGATCTTATTAAAAAGGGAGAGATTTTTGAACTTGTATACTTAATGTAAATTTTGATGAGACAATATAATGCACAATTAATTATTCAATTATTGTAAATTGCACTTAATTAGTCAAATATATGTGTGTATGTTGTGTGTCTTTGTCGAGTTTCAACAAGTTTTTAGTAGGAACAGTAACAATTGAGAGCTAGACAGCTTTACTCATTAAGGCGTGACAAACTAAAGATCAAAGCTGTATAAGCAAAAAATACAAAGACATTAGTTGAGGGTCATGTCGAATGGTCAACAAGTCAATTAGTTGAGGCGTGACAAAGTTAGGACCAAAGCCCAATAAGTTTAAATATGCAAATACACTGGTTGAGGGGTTGGTTGAAGGCTCGACATGTTAAAGCATTAGGGCGCGATGATTTGATTGTAAGGCTCGATGGAGTAAAGACATGTCGGGGGCAAATTTGAGGCGTGACAAGCCTTTAAGGCATGACAATTTAAATATTGTAACCGATGTGGTAAAAATAGTCGTTGAAGTGCTTTTAATACTTGGCAACTTAAAGACGTCATCTCTAACAGACATTTGAATTTTTGAAAACTATACTTGGGAGATTCAATAGAGAGAAGCGAAGTGCAAAAGAGCTTTTATTTGTGAACTAATAGATTATTAATTTTCTTGTTCTCTTATTCATTAAATTTGGAAAATTTGCAAAGAGGGGAAAAAACATTATGGTGCTCTGTTCTTACACTTATAATCTCTAAAGAGCATCTACGGAGAGAAATGAAATATTTTATTTATTGTGTGTTACAAAGTATTGTAATTGCTTAGTTTAAGTGTATTTTTTGTGATTAATAAAAGTGATGGTGAAGTTCTCGATTTGAGGTATTGGTGGACTATGGAAAGTAGGAAGTGGGCTGAACTCCATGTTATATCTGGATTAATATGTTCTATCCTTATATCTTTTACATTCCATATTGTTATCTGATGTTATGTTATTCGCTGCAATTAAAGTAATTTTTTATCTGCCCTTTGAAATTAATTATTTAAATTTTTAGGGTAAATACTCAATTCACTCCACTCTTGAGTATTTTATAGTGCATTTTCATGTTTTTCAGGTTTTACTATATACATTGTAAGTTAAAAGATGATGAAATATGGCAAATATCTCTTAATAAATAAATCTTGTATCCAAATCAATTAATGTAATGGATTCATCTTTTTATGGAAAAATCATCATTTTATGGCAAAAATAAATAAAATAATGGATTCCACCTATTCAGGCATAGGAATGGTGCCCTTCTAACAAAAGTTTAAGAGTTTACTATTGTGAACATGCCATAAATATGTTACCATATAATCCAATAATTGGATGTGAATATGATTATATATGTGAATTCTTCGGTTACGACATCGAGAAGTTAAAAGCAATAATTAGCTACTTATTATCCTATTGCAGCTTTGAGGATTTACAATGTGGAATGATTTAAATACAATGATATCATTTTTTTATTCATAATTTATGAAGGTATTTGCATGTGAACATAATCAACAATCTGGTGAGGGCTTGTTAGAATAGATTACCAATTATATGTTTTAAGATGTAAATTTTGTATTTGAAAAGCTCAATGATTAATTAAATGAGTATTTGTATTGAATACAAGTATAAGAGGGAAATATGTAGAGTTCATATAAAAATTCGTACCTTTTGGCAAAAACTTTGGACTATCTCTTACAAGAAAAGATAACAAAATCAAAACAGAATGTAATGGTATAAGATGATCTAGATCACGTTGAGTTGATTTGGACTCTTTATGCCTATAGTGCAACATGATCTGGATTAACTTGAACTGATTAGGGCTCATTGAATTAGCAAATTTTTTGAATGATAGAACTTGAATTCTCATTTTTTATTCAAATTTTGAAGTATTTCATATGTTTGGGTCACATCCATTTATAACTAAGGTTTTAAATCACTTATAAATTGATTAAATCCTTAATGTGTTTTCTGGAACAACTTAAGTTTGCTAACTGATAAATGCGTATAAATACAGTTTTATCATGCACCTATCTCACACTATCATGCATGCCTTTTGTGCTTTTAAGGTAAAATTCTGCTAAAATTGATGGGCTGCATAAACACAGATCAATCATGGAAAAATGTGTTAAAAAAGGTTAAAAGGAGTTAAAATATGTGAATTCTTGCAGTTTAAAAGACAACATTTTAACTTGGTTCTCACGTTTATGGCCGCAGGATATGTTGTGTTAAACGGTGAAAGAGATGTGTATTTGTGGATGTCATTGTTGAAGTTAATGGCTATATCCTGTTAATGGTTGTTTTGTTTAATAGCAGCTGTTTATGTTAAGATAAATGTGAACTTCCAAGTGCAGCAGCTAAACTCAATTACAGAGCATCACAATAGAACAACAACTCTCGAATTGATTAACATGTGCAGCATCCTGAGAGTCCATTAAGTTCACTGATCCAGCTCATGCATGGTAGCAGCAAGCAATGGCTGAGTGTAGGTTGAAGTGTCAGACGAAGACCAAGCTATTAACTAAGATTCATTAGTTGAGCAAGTACCAGCCGAACAGCAGACCAAATCGCTCATGCCTCATCCGAACTGCAGACCAAATCGCTCATGCCTCATCGGAACTGCAGAACACAGCAGATTGAGCTGCTTTCACACATTGAACTCCCTTGTCCATGATCACCAACCAAGCTAAGTTTGACAGCAGAGCAGCAGGTCAAGATAGAGTTATCATGAACACACACTATCGACCAGCTACAACACAACCAAGCTGTTGAAATCGTAACCTATATGAACTGCACCACATTGACCGTGCAAGAAACCAATCAATCGTGGACAATAGATGGAACCTAACGCATGACTTGCAATAGACGAGCAAAGCAGTTCACCAAGAGCTCAAGCTTTCGTATCCAAGCTACTCATGTCGACCTACTCCTTTTCTTACCGAGCAAAGATGACCCAAGTGGTTACAGTAGGGCACGCTCAAGTGCTTAAATAACAAAAGTAAACCCGAGCTGCACACGAAGCTACAAATACCTCACCGACCAGCTTTAAATCATGCTGAGTCACCACTGTTGTAGAAGTTTGAGCACTAAACGTGTTGTTTTAGAATGTAACACCAAACAAATTGCAGCAATATCGAGCCACCTCAGATCAACACAAGTAGCATCATACACCCAAGCCGAGCAATTGTCCAGGGAACAACCTGAAGATCATCTGAGCTAACCTGACCAAGCTGGTGTGAAAATGATCGAGCAGTGACCTCCTTTCCAAGCACAATACTGAACAGCAGCCTTTAACACTAATAGCAACGGCGTCAACTTGAGCTTCGATCATGGGGATGTAACCAGGTCGAGTTTCAGACGAATCATATGAACCGAAATCCGATCTGCTAACTCATAGGATTTACCAAACCAACTCTATAGCCCCAAAGTTTTCATGCTATAATCAAACTTGTCCTACAAGGTTTGATTTAGATCTGGAACCTGACTCTGTAACCTATAACTCTATTTTTTTCAGTCTATTTTTAAATTTTAATAATAAATTTAAGAAAAATAGGTACTTTTGATAAAAGTTTCCTATATATTAAAAAATGAAAAGATGAATATGGAATTAATAGAAAATGTTTACAATATTTAAACACATAAATATATTATTTCTGTTACCGTATAGTATCTTTAAAATATGGTTAAATTAAATCTCCTATTGCAACTAAAATATAACAGACAACAAATAATATTAATCTTTAAAACAAACATGACTCGAACAAAATTTAATAAAAGTTTTAAAATTCGTAACTAACATAAAAGAAAAAAATCATTGGGAGGTAAAAAAGATGGTAGCTCCTTCATGTTTTTTTTCCTCACCTTGTCTCTTTAATAATGTTTTTATTTATTTATTTATTTAACTATAATATTGAGTTATCATGTATCCATCGAGTTTGTTATATGATCCAAACACGATCCTATAAACTTATAGGGTTTTTACTATATATTCAAACTTGATCTTGAAACTCTATAAGGTTTTTAATGGATCGGGCAGATTGAAAATCCTACCACGGCCTATCCTGTCAGACTGTTACATCCCTATCCGTTTACACTAAACAATCAAGTAGACATGGATATTGAGCTACATGTTTTGGGAGCTTCACCGACCTACTCCTCTTATACACAGAGTTGACTTCATTTTAACCACGAGCAGACTACATAAGCAGCATATGATCGAGCTCCAAGCTACTAAGAAATCCACTAACTTACCTGACTCGAGTAAATTGACTTCACCGACCAGAAGTGCAGATTCAAGCGAACAACACAGGTGCCGATCTGCTGCTATCTAATTCCGAGCATGAAATAGCTGCACTGAGCGCATCTAAGCCCGAGATGATCCTATTGAGAAATGAACACTTCATAAGCTAGCTAACCTCTCTAAGCTTATCTTTAAACTACGTCTCGACTTATTTTTCCATTGTAATCTTTAGATTTATTTTTATCTTGTTTTCTTTTTGTATTTTACAACAAGGGACCACTCTACTCCACACTTGCCATGTCACATACTCCATATACTATAAATACCCATCGCCATTCTCACAGAAGAATCATCCATTATTCCACACTAAACCTCTCATGCTCCTTTATCCAACATTCCATTCATCATTCATTTATACTCCATTCTCCATTTTCTATTTCACACTCATTCACTTCACCTCACTTCTCAACCCCAACCTTATTTCACCGACCTCACCTCACCTCACCTCATCTCTTCTTCTAGCACTATTCATTATAAACCTTTATAGTGGAGTTGGACCCAAAATCACTAAGTAGACATTTCTAATATTTCATATGTATTCTCTCCATTTTCCATTATTATGGATTGTGCTCAGAATATTGTCACAAATGAAAGTATTCTTTTTTTAGAATGAGCAGATTTGTCTGAGTGGCATTATGTGATGGGCTAATGAATTTCTTGACTAGTTGAGTCGTTTTTATAATGGGTTTTGTTGAATTGGATCTTTGGTTGTTTTTATTTCAATGTTCATGAGATTAAAATTTATCTATGAATTTTCTTATGAATTAGGATTCGAGATACTCGAAAGGGATTTGATAATCCAATTGAAATAGAAAATAAGATTTAAAAAATTGACATGGATACGTACTATTTTGGTTTATATCTTAGAATTCACTGTCTTAATAAAATCGAAGTTGTGATTTAAGAATGCACACATGCTTGAATCACAATTTCAATTAGAGTAACATCATTTATGAAAGAAATATGTTATTTAGTCGGTGATTGTAGATAAATTATTCGAAAGGGATATCTCTACTGTAATTAGAATTTTATAACTCGAGAGGGAAACAATTTATTGTGAATTTGATCAAAATCCAATTGGACACACCCAATCATACTTATAAGGAATGAAAGGAAATTTGGCTTTTACCATCGCATAATCCCACACTTTTAAATTGAAGGAGTCCAAAAGTAATTTTTAGTAGAAATTAATTTTAACTTAGTTATAATTTTAGTAGTAGACCTTAGAAGTAAATCGATTAGACTATATCAAAAAATTATGATATCATCTTGCTTAGCTTAAAGGATGTCATTACCTTATGGTACTTAACCAATTAGCTCTCCATGGATCACGACTTAGTTCTCACCAATTTTATTACTACACATGCAGTTGGTATATTGGCTGGTAGTTTCATGCTTTAAAAAGAGTTTTAACAGAAATGTGTGTGTCACTAACTTAGTAGTTAACTACCATATGTGAAGGAGCTTAAAATATTAACTTCATTGTTCTATAGTAAGAAGTTAGGCGTTCTTTAATCAAAGGGGTACTTGGTTCTTAATAACAGAGTTTTTAGTAACATAATTGTGTTGTCTTTCTCCTAAGTTGCATATGAGGTGCAAGGGATGATTTTGAAGTTTTTCTTCATTCATGTGAACAATCAATGGTAAATGAGGATTATTTTCATATAATAAATTAGATGGCTTTGATTAGCGATATATTAGATGTATCCTCTATTATTATCGATTATTCTTTTTGGACTTCTTGCAATCTAAAACCTTATTAGCTGGGTATAAAAGTTTGAAATTCATAAGGTCAAATAATTTTAAGACATTTCTTATAAATGAACGTGAGTCTCTAACATCATCATTGGCCTAATAAATTGGTTCAAGAAATAAGTTTGGGTCAAATCTAATTCGATTACATGTGATACATAATGCCCACTAGATAATTTTCCCTCTTCAAGTGGTAAGTTGGACAAGCCTTTTAAACCTATTGAATTCTCTTGACTCGAATAAAATGTTCAAAGAAAATATCACTTAAATGGAAATAAACACAAATAAATCCTAAACAAATCATGGTTTTATGTTAATAGAGTTGATTTGAAAAAAAAAAACATCTATAGTTTATGATTTAGGGTATGTTTTTTACCTGTATTTATATTTGCATAAGTATCTTATTTAGATTTAATTGTATCTATCATCTGTATATGCTTCTTAACAAATAGTCCATTTGAAAATATCAATATATTGTCCGTATGCTAACGAAACAAACAGACCATAGTCCATATATAAGCAAACTGGATCACTTGGTACCAAGTCAAGTCATTCCTTTTGGCTTTCATGAACTAAACTTTATTCATTCTAATAGACTGTTGACTTATTTGAATTACACCTTTTGCGAGCTAAGCTTTGTGTCCTTGTGAGGGGTACGTAGTCGTTGCAATTAGAGATGCAACCAGGCTTTGTTTAGGACGGATGATATGAATTCGAAATCCAACCTGATATCCTATAGGGTTTACCAAATCCGATCCTATAACCTGATAGGGTTTTCGTGTTATATCCAAACCCATTCTATAGGATTCATGTTAGAATATGAAACTCAATCCTATAATCCTTTTTTTTTTCCAACTTAAGAGAAAAAAAGCCTTATGTAACTTTTAGTCCATAAGTATACCATTAACTTTTAGTCTACACTACATTTTAATATCAACACAGTTATTTTCTTCTAGCACTGTGAATAACAACAATTTTATAACTAGAAGTCCTCCCAGCAAATCATGCAAATTCGCTTTGCCAATCCTACCTAAAAATTTTTACTTTAGTTCACATATAAAACAATTTAAACCAATAAAATATCGCAAAATTGATATGGAATATAGCCGAATTCATAAAATTTAAAGTAAATTTACACATTTACTAAGCTCCACTACTCTTGTATCAATTTCTTGCATGTCATTCTTAAAAATTGTTTTTATTTAGTTATTTTTTAAAAAATTATATTATTGGATTATCAGTATAAATCAAGTTTATTGTATGATCAAAATCTGATCTTAAAACCCTATGAGGTTTTTATTATATATCAAAATCTAATTCTAAAACCTAGACTTAACTTTACAGGATTTTTATCATATTGGATATGACTAATTGCATTCCTAGTTGTAATTGTATTGGTACAAATTGATCAAACCAAATCAAATCGAACCGAACCGAACCGAATCGAATCGAATAAAGCCACTTTAGCCGAAAAAAGGTGAGAAAGGAGTCCGTTGCTCTGCATCTGCCAAATCACAGAGTAGGAAAGAATTATGAGCGCCAGCGCACTCCATTTCAATTCCTTAACGATGGACCTAAGGTTCCCTCCATTTCAAACTTCCATTCCCAGCACAACCATCACCAGAACAAGAACAAGAACACGTACCACCATCACCACCACCAAGATGAAGAAAACCAGCCGCACACCAGTCTTCTCTGCTTCCAAACCCAATCCCCCCCAACCCCAACAGCAAACTAATCTTTCCGTTCTTCGCTTCACTCTCGGTAAGGTTCAAAATACTCAATAGTACGCTATTTGCTTGAATAATTTGAATCTTTCTTATATTTTTTCAGGAATTCCTGGTTTGGATGAGTCTTACTTGCCTCGATGGATTGGGTACGGATTCGGTTCGCTTTTGGTCTTGAACCACTTTGTTGCTTCGGATTCCGCTGGGATTGCGCCTGCTCAGCTGGTAAAGTTTTGATTTTGGTTGCTTGGGTTAGAGTTTTGATTGGAAAGAGTGAAATTGGTTGCATTTTGAGTTTCAAGTTTTGATCTTTATCCTCGAAGGTTGAGGTTTTTGATTGAAAGGAGTGAAATTGGCTGTGTTTGAGTTTGAAGTTTTGATTTGGATCCTTTACGGGTAGATTTTGAAAGAAAGGAGTGAATTGGTTACTTTTTTGTTTCATGTTTTGATTTGAAGAAGGGAAATGGTTGCCTTTTGAATTCCAAATTTTTAATCATTTGGTTTTTACTGAAGGAGTCAATTGGTTGCAATCGAGTTTTAAGTTTTGATGTTGACGACTATTAGGATTCTGATTACAAGGTGTGAAATTGAGTTTCGTTTGAGTTCCAAGTTCGAATTTGTACTCTAGAGTTATGTTTATGATTGAAAGGAATGAAGCTGGTTCTGTTTGAATTCCAATTTTTGATCTTTATCTTACGGGGTGTAAACTTGGAATCTTGATTAGAACGAGTGAAATTGGCTGTGGTTTGAGGTTTTGAATCTTTTTATTTATGTTTTGGCTTTTGTTTGTGAATGAAGAGGACTGAAGCTTTGGGGCTTGCTCTTGCTGCTTTTTCAGTGCTTGTGCCCTACCTTGGAAAATTTCTTCCGGTATGATTGTTGCTCCCTTTTAGCTATTAACTTGGAAAATATCAAAATGTAGTTAATGCTTCTGAAACATAAGAAGAATTTAGTTCATGCCATAGTTCTGGGATGTGATATTTTAATGATTGGAATGGTAATAAACATACCCTGTGGATGTTTGCTCAAAAGATAAGAATGTTATGCTATAAAGTGGTCACTTTGTTCGAGGATAATATGCTCAAATAAGGGCAAAAATAGAATAGTTGTAAACAACATATCGAACTTTTTCTCTGCATTCTCAACAATATAAATATACTATGTTGCCAAAACAGCGACTATTACATATGTTGCTTGCATAGGGGGGTAGAGAGAGAGAGAGAGAGAGAGAGAGAAAATTCATCAGCGCTACCTTTGTTATTCCAATTTCCTTATTTTGTGGTGTCCTTTTTCTTTGGTCCAATGTCTTCAATCTCAAGCAAATTAGTTTTGACTTTGTTTACAGGACTGTTATGCTTTGTTTTTGGGCAAGTTGTCAATATATATTAATATTTTTGTATTAAGTTGCAAGGTTGCTAATGGGGATTAGGCTTATGAGAATCAATGGGTATGATTTTGGATCGGAAGAGTTAATTTGTGTGTTTTTCAAGTCAGATGATGTTGGTTTGCATGCACATAATCTGCCTAACATATATTCTAATATCATTTGGATCCAACTCAAACAAAGTCCATGGCAGATTCACAATCAATCACTAAGTATTCGGCCAAAAAGAAAAAAAAAAATCACTAAGCAAATAACATTGGTCGTCTGCAGTAGTGATACTGTTGGATGCATTTGGAGGAGCAAAGTAATGTACTTAAAATGATCAAACTTGATGGTCACATACGTATTTGCTGAAGATGCTTATGCTTATTTACTAGAATGAGTTGCTCTTACCACTTTCAATTCATTACCCTTGATGAGGGTTGGCAATGGGTCAGCCATTGAGGGTAGGATATTCAGACACTTTTTGGGGATCCTCTTAGTTCACTTTCTATTTCATGTGGTTTTAAATGGGGGAGCCAACAACATATTGTTTGTACTTCAGCCATCCATTTAATAGAGGAAAAAAAAAAAAAAAAAAAAACCCTATATTGCTTTCAATAATAATTTAGATTTTTGTATCTTAAGGTTTGACAAGCTGGTAGCAGGAATGACTAATGAATTTTGCAGGGTTCTAATTCAGTTAAGCAACTGACTTTGCCTGAAGGTACCAAGCAGATCTTTGTCATCTCACCCAGTTCATCAGATGCGGTGAAACAGGACCTGGCTTGGGCGACATTTGTCTTACTTCGGAATTCAAACACCACAGCTGTGGTACATTATTCAATTATCTTTGAATCAAAGGAAATTTTATACCAGGAAAATAGTCTTAAGGTGCTAGTTGTCTGCTTTCCTTTCAGCCACTGTATATTGGGAGTGGCTTAGATTTTTGGCTTGCTTTTATCCTACTAATGGTTTCTTCCTTGGCCATTATTGGTAATTCTGAACTATAAGTTATGCAGTTGCACCTTTGAATTTTAGAAAGGATCTGATGGATTGCTATTTTGCTAAATTAGGTAAACATGAGCATCGTATTGTCATTTTTTATCCTACTTCTCTCATCTTCAAGGAAGCAAAATTCAAGGACAATTATGTTGAATCTCTAGTTGATATGACTTACTGTTTTTTCCCCTGGTCCTATTTGCAAATGATTATTTATAATCAAAAGTGGAAGATACAGGAAAAAAAAAGATTCAGGCAAATATCCCTATTGATCTAATTGAAAATTAAGGTTTAACTACATGTGTGTGTGTTTGTTTTGGTTTTCCAAAATGGTTTTCTTTATCTAGAATCATGTTTACCATTGCAGTAACTGCTTTTCTTGCAGCTAATATTGACGAGGGGGAGTTATGTGTACGTGGGTATTGGACTGTACCAGATGATGTACCAAATGCTTGTCTGGTTGATTGGTTTAAGAGGCAGATACAGAAAGTTGGTCTTTCTGAATTGAAGGAGGCCCTCTATTTTCCTCAAAGTTCTGGTAAATAAAATCTTTCCATTTAAATTCTCAATCACCTGTTCAGTTGTTACTCTTTTTGTTTAAGTGCCCTGTAGGAAACGGCATCTCATCGAGAGAAACTTGTGGTGCTTAATATTTTGTGATTGCTCTTACTATTAGAAGACTATCAATAATTATAAAAAGAGGAGGGGGGTGGGGGTATCGTGGGTGGGGCTGGGGCTTCAGAAGATTCTTCATTTTGGGTGTTGTTAATTGATATTAAATCCAGTTTCAGAAATTAAGGCCCTCCTGAATGATGGGGAAGCAAGTGAATGAATGTCTTTTGTCATTTGTGGAGGAACCCTATGAGTCCCTTTTCCTCAATTTGAAGATGGGTCTCACCACCAGATTTAACCTTGTCAATTCCCTTTGACTATATATTTTTTATCTGCTTGACAAGCTTAGCATAATATGAGGGTTACCCTTTTGGAACTCTTATTCCTTATTTTCACTTATTGAAAGATGAAGTAATTTAAAAGGTTTTAAAAGAATATCAAAGGCCTATTTGATTGACTCTTTGGCACTTTTTTATATTGTCTTTCTGGCATAGTTTCAATCAGAATGGTTGCCGAAGTAAAATTATTAAGATAAAAGTGTAAATGCATGTACATCATTGTTACAAAACAAAATACTTGCTGAAGTAGAATATTTACCTTCTCAACGTTTCACAGAAAACCAAGATAGAGTTTTTTTTTTTTTTGCCCTTTTGAAGTCTTACTCCTTTTCTGACCTAGAATGTCCTTCTGAATAAAGGCAAATATGCAAACCTTCATCTTCCCTAAGCACCATCTTGACTGTGACTGTGTAGCTCCCTTGACAATCTTTTTAATTTTCTCATATTTAATTATTATATATTTATATATCATACAGTTTTCATGATGTTATATTTTTGTTATATTCAAATAGATTATTTATATTTTGGCAAGCTAAACAAATATTTTAAATAGATGTAGATTAGATACAAATAGATACATATAATAAAAAAATTTAATCCGGTGAAGGATGTCAAACCATGCAAATGAATCGAGAATGAGGATTTTTATTTAGTATTGGTTTACCTTTTTCTAATATATGATTTTACTTCTAATATGACCATTCTAGGATTGTGGCATTGAAAAGTTCACTTTGGGAAAGTACTTCCACCCAAAAAGAAAATTGTAAATTGAAAGCCTGACCTTGATATCTCTACCTGCTCAAAGCATAGCTTTCAGCTGCTCAAAGATGTACAGATGTATTACCACGTATGGGGTGACCATTTTACATTCAGCGCTTAGATCAGTCTGGTGACAGAGTAGATGACAACAGAAAATTTTAAAATAGCATATTGGTAAATCATTTGCTTGTCATACAACAGCCTTTTCATGGCAATTAGAAATATGCCTGTTCTGATTGGCATTTTAATGTTCGTTGATACTGTATTTCTAAAGACTATTGAATCATAGACATGTTGTAGAGGTACTACAATTATTTATCTTGTTGATTGAATGTGTTTGCTTTGTGGTAGGCTGTTCTATTTGCTACTCTTGACGATAGGAGTGTAAGTGAGCCAGGTTTATTGGCATACTACTTTGGCTTGATAATTAGTTGAATTTGATTTGATAGTACTCAAATTGAAATTGGGCTACTCAAATAGTTTATTGAGTCGATCTCGACTTTTATGGTATATACTGACTAGGTTTTAAGCTTGATTGAGTGCAAGTCAAGTTTAATTATTAGCTGAGTTTGAGTTAAGTTTAAATATTTAGAATGAATATATATATTTTTAAATAAATCAAGTTTAAAAGTGTTGAATTGAGTTGAGGTCAAGCTCTTTGATTGTTTATGTTGAGCTTGCATTTAAATTTTTAATCTCATCGAGGTTGAGTAGAGTCAAGCTTTGAAATTAAGTACAGCTTGAGCTGATTATCTATCCATTTCGACTCTACTCCTTTGTAGCCTACTTAAGGTGCTGTGTACCCATTCCCCATACATCCATCCTTTGCAATGCTTTGTGAAATTAGATAGAGTACCAATCCCAAATACCCTCTCTGTGATACCCATTTTTGTTCTATTTCCAAAACTTCAATGCATGCATTTATTTTCCACACTTCAGAAAAGTTGTAGATGCTCATCTTGCGTTGTATTGTTGGCAGACATGACAACAATAGCAAGCTTTAAATCTCTTGGTTGATTGCACAAATCCATAGCTCTGTTTGACATCTTTTAATGCTGTATCTGATGTAAGGGAATTTTTTTACTACCTCATACACAGTGTTTGCACACTGAATATGAGTTAGCATCCATGTATTACTTTTGTTTTAAGTGGTTATCTTGCTTTCTGGTGCTGAATTTGTTTGAAATATCAGATGAATTTCAAGATTTACTTCCTCGTGGAACTCGGTCAGTCTATATTAAGCCTCTTCTTCAAGTTTCAAAGGACAAAAACGATGAAATAGGAGAAGCGCAAGGTCTTCTCCTTCTGGCTTCAAGCATGGATTTTGCATACACTGATAAAGATAGAGCCTGGATTGGAGCAGTTGCAAACAAATTTGTAGGTATGGTTATAAGTATTGAATGCTCTGTTCACTCTTGGCATGTTTTTTACCTCATACAAGAAGATTAAATTAGCTTCCGATTTTCACAATGCCTTATAGACATTAGGCTATGTTCTGTTGTTGCCAATTTAATACACGTTTCTCTTATGGACACACTTTTCTCTTATTCAATGCAGGTTATATTCCGTCTATTGAGGAGAACAGTTTGAGTTGATAATAGCTGGCCTTTTTGAAATGTCAAGGGCGAGACCATAATTGGTCCATGTAATTTCCAGATGGTGTGCTCTGCCAGCCTAAGTTGAATTAACCACCCACCCCAGGTTATTGGATGATCAAATATGTCAGGGCTTACCATGTCAAAAAGAAATTACAAGTGAGTCTGCATGTCATCCTTTAGTTAAAGGTCAAATTCGACCTGTTATGTTACCAATGATTAAGATTAAAAGCTTAAACGTAGGTGTTACTCACAAGAAAATGCGGAAAATGCTTTGAAATTACAATCAAGTGTCTTTTTCAGCAAGAAATAATTACTCAATATAATCTACAGGGCTTAGCAATTGATGTTCTGAATGTAACCAAAAAGCAGATTTGGTGGACTTGTTTCTAGATTAAAGATCATACACTCACTTGTTGCTCCCCTTTGCTATTTATAAATATTAGAGATTAGTAATTTTCACAAATCTTTGCCCTCCAAAAACCTCGAGTGTAGATGTGGATAAGGAAGGATTCTTGTCACTCTATTGCTTGCATGAGTGGGACAGCTGAATATTGGTCATTTGTGGCCCACGTTTGAACTGGTCCTTCAGAGATCTGTGCCTATTAGATGAAATCTCGGAAAATTCTCATTGCTTAGTACATGTCTGATGATCGCGACTAGAATGCAGATTGTGATCTAACATTTTTATAATATGATTACCAAGCAAATTAAAAATTTCAATATGACAGTTGATTGAGATGGGTCAGGACATAGGTTGAGAAAACCCTGCATGTGATAGCAATTTTAACAAAAATGGCTGGGTTGCTCCTCTGTGACTTGTTGATTGGTCAAAACTGCAGTGACCTCTGCCTAATTCGTGTTGCCTGCCATGCTTATGGGTTGAGGGGATAGGTACTGAAGAGCTGAGCTGATAAATGACAGTATTACCGTCTGAAAGCAGTAAATGGTAGTGGTTTGTAATGCTTTAATGGATTGACCTATTGGATTAGACCTGCTTGTTTTCATTTTATCATTTTTTCCCCAGTTTTGTAACAGCGATAATTGAAATCTAATTTTTTGTCTTAAAAGTCTACAGAGCTTATAAAAAGGCTAAGAGTTTGTTTGACCAATACGATACCTTCAGCTTTAATTATATACTTTGGCAGTTATAAGGTTAGTGGTATTTGAGTCTAAACGGCAGGGGTTTGTGGGGTGGTCATTAGCCCTCCTTTATGTTCAAAATAATTTTGTGAACCTGTCTCTCTTGTCCTTTAAATCAATCTACTTTTCCATGCTACAACCTTGGATAATCTCTATTCAGTGTGGTCCTAAGGAGCAAAAGCGATGAAACATAGGGTAAATGAATCATATTCTTGTGTTGTGAACATCCTGTAAATAATGTAAAATATAACTGATGCGGAGTCCATCATGCCAGTGTGATTTCCTGCTGCCCAGATATCTGGAAGTCCAACCTATACGAGAGATAAAAGGCAAGTCCATGTACAGTTTCTTTGTCCTTTCCACGTTTGCATACATCTCTAGCTTGCCAATATACTCTTGCTTGAAATGCACAGATATTTCTGCAATTTTTTTTTATTCATTTATCATGACATCCCCTGATTTAGCTTAATTTTCATATGCAGGTACAGAACCATCCATGGTTGATCTAATGCGGAGTTAGGATATACTCATTCCTAGTTGGTGTAGAATATTTGCATCCTATTCAGTTGCAGTAGGTTAATTCTTTCTGAAAGAGTCTAGTCTCCAATCAGACAGGATGAAATTGCTGAAATTCATGAAAGGTATCACTCCTTCGCACTTCTACTTCAGTTTGCTCACTCAGTTACTCAAGGAATCTCGAAAAGGTTAAAGGGACTACTCCAGAAAGAAAGTGCATACAGAAAGTAAAAGCAATCCATTTAGCATCTTGCAGTGGACTTTGCACCACTTCTTTTGCCATTCTTCAATTTGAAGTGAAACTCTCACGAGTCTTTATTTTTTTAAGAATAGTTTTGTTTGGATCCGCGGAATGCTGTCACTTCAAGTTTTAATGGTTTTTGACATAACCAGGGTGTCACCTTGTGTAATATTTGGTTTTTGACATTCATTTATCTAATTATATCATGTTGTGATATAAGGTTATGTTGCACTATGTTGGCTGAAACTAGCACTACTAGCCCCCGTTTTCTCTAGGATAAGAAAGGATGGATGGTCATGGTGCATTGATTCCATTTGGAATTTGATTGAATTCAGTGGATAAAGGGGAGACAGTGATTGATGCAGCTGTTTCTAACCAGTGATCCTTGGCAGGTTCTTCTACAATCATTTGCTTGGAAGAAAATTTCTATTTCCGACGTGTATATGCCACATGCGATATGTGCTCGAATGCCAAATATAAGTGTTACGTGACAAATGGAAATTCCACTGAAAACAAACATTTGCCATTTGTTTTCGTCTCTCTCTTTCTTCATCCATAGCTTTAGTTTATAACATACGTGTTCTATTGTTAATCCATTCTCTATAGATGACAAGACAAATGGAAAGTTACCTATACCTACCGATACTCTTCTACGAGAATCTGAAAATTCTGGGGACAAAAGGAATATTGCTATCTTAATTTTGGGGTTAAACGTTTTTAGGGCAAGTTTCACTAAACTTTCGTTTTGGTGAGATTCATCTTTAAATTTTCTAAGTACGATTTGAGATTTACATTTAACATTTCATTAGAAAAAAAGATATTGTAAATTAATCTCTTGAATTTTTATCTATGTGTGGTATACTCTTTAATTTTTAATTTATGTGCAGATTTATCTTAAAATTTTTAAATTGTATTTTTTAATAGAAAATGTTAATTGTTTATAATTATGCCGGGAATCTAAAGTACAGTTTGAAAGTTTATGGATGAATCCATAGTTAGGTAAAAGTTTGGATGATTTATGATTTTTCAATGTCTTGATCAAATTATTGCTTGTTAAATTTGTTGTCGAGTTACGGAAAGGCTAAACGTTATATCCAATTGTGTTCATCCTTCATCATCTTGAAAAGATACTGTGACTATGATAACTTATTGCTGAAGAGTAATAGTATAAGCATTGAGAAGTAGATTGTTCAAGCGATATGCAACTTTGAATGATCATATGTTTACAGCAATTTTAAGTTTCAAAAAGTGGAAAAATAATAATAGTTATTAAGACGGTGAATTTCACATTATCTCAAAAATTTTGAGGACAGCTTGCTAAGGAATAAATGCTCATTTTCAGACAAAAGAATTTATAAAGTTGTGTACCAAAATTATTGTTAGATTAAATAAAAACAAAGAAAAAAAATGTATACGAGTAGGACAATAGGAGGAAAAGCAAAGACTGGGCCAAGTTAGCTGAAAATCTTTTTCTGGAATAAAGTTGTTGCTCCCACACCCAGAGAGTTCTGTATGATCAAAATTAAAAATTCACGAGATTGGGTTTTTATTTATTTATTATCTGCGAGTTGATTTCAACATCCAGGTTGGACTTTGGTTTGGTTCTAGAATACAACTAGTTATCTTTATACAACCCTACATGCTTAATCAATTTCTCAGTAACAGTATTCATTTTTTTGGGGATACAAATTCCTTTTATTTTTCTTGTTTGTTCTTAGTATAATATTGTGTTAGTTCTTCAATGCGAGGAGCGAGTTTTGATTCGGTATTAAAAGTAAGTATTAACAATTGTAAGAAAGATTTATCCAATTAAAATGGAGGGGTAGCACCTACTATTAAATTTGGTGTAATCCTTGGCATAATCTGGTACTGGTAACTGTTTTCTTTCACCGCATGACTATTATATTAGTAGGGGTGGGAAGAACTGGACTGAGCTAGACTTTTCCCAGCTTGGATTCAAAATCTTTGAACCCTTAACGGGAGACCGAACAGGCTTTAATAAGTCTAGATGTGCAGGTTCAGATCCGAGCCTATTAAGAGTTTTAAGTTCAAGCTCGGCTCAAGCTTGTTTAGCTAAATGAGCCTAAACTCGGTCATTTATGTTATATAATTATATTTAGGTTTTTTTTTTGCTATATAATTAGGGTTAATTATAAAAATATGATCTGTATTATCCTTTTTAATATTAGGTGATTCGAATTTTATAAAAAATGTCAATATTACTTATTATTATAAGAGACTGTGTTAGAGTTTTATTGGTCTAAAAAAATCAATATAATAAAAAATAATACTAAATAAAATTAAATAATTGAAATATTAAAACCTTTTTTTAAATAAGAAAATTGAAAAAAAATGTAAAATTAATTTTTATGACCAATAAAATTTGACACGTTTCATTCTAAAATTATTAAATAATATTGACACTTTATATAAATCCGGCCACCTAATTGTCAAAAAATATAACAATGTCATATATTACATATTAATTAAAACACATATTATGTTTTTATAATTAATCCTTATATTTATAATGTTATTTTAATATATTTTATCTATAAGTTAAACAAGTTTTTAATGATTATTTACAAGTTCGCAATTGGCTCACTAGTCTAGAAATAAACTCAGATATGATTTGTTTAGTTAAATGAACTCAGTGAGCTTGGTTGTCCTAAATCAATAGGTTGTCTTAATTTAGATTTATGGATTTGTAATTTCTCCATCAAGGAATAAAACGCCGCGTCAAAACCTTAGTCTTTAATCTAACCAAGTCATGGATTTCATTCTAAGTTTACGTAGGAGTTTTTCTTGACGGATATTATCATTCTTTACATAAAATGTATGCTCAATTTTGGATTTGGTCTTTGAATCTTTTTTTCTTTTTCTTTTTTGTGAGTTATATATGTGTGTGTGTGTGTTGAGCTCCAATATACTTCATTGATTTTTTTTTTTCCTCTTTTATCTTATTTACAATTGGAAAAAAAATCATCAGCTCACTGACATAGTGAAAAGGGGCATATATTTGATATTTCCGTCCAAGACAATGCAAGGGTATTAATTAGCTTAGACATAAACGTTGGGTCAACCGGTTCGAATCCATCAAATCACAGATCGAACTGGTCTAGCTTGACAGGGATCAATTTGGGCTAGGTCAACTATGTTGTTTAAGGGTTGGGTCAAGACCTGTTGATTTATGATTTTTTTTTTTTTTTTATTTTGTCAGTTGTTGTTTCTTTTTCAAGTAAATGCAATTTTTTAATCCATCAAGTTGATGAGTAGCAGGATTAACCTACACATCCATTGGATCATTTAACGGATCATGACTATTACGATCGAACCGAGCCAACAGATAACCACTAATGACAAGTTCGTGACGGATCGCGAATCAGACCTCAGCTGCCGCTCTATCTAATTTAACATAACAAAGGTCATGGTCGTACATGTTAGCGGTATGGTGCTCCATCCATGTCACGGGATCTCCGAGGCCTCACGTTAATACTTTCCTATTCGTTAGTTTAGGTGATTCTGTCACTGCCTAGATATAAAATATTCAACCTAAGCTTGGTTTTGGTTTTCGTCCTTGTAAACGAAAAACCATATTTAGTTCAGATTTACATCAATCATCTGCAAAATTGATCGTGGCCAATTACCTTATCTATAAAAAATAGAATACTATGATGTATAAACTTTGGATCAGTCGTTTATTAATTTTATTAGTCAATATCTAACCAACCAATATAATTAACTTTTCGTTGTATGTATTTATTTTAAATCTGGTCATCGGTCATTTCTAAATCAACCAATTGAAAAAATGTTGTGAGTATAATATTTAACATGACACATGTATTTTATTCTGGTTAAATCTATCTAGTCACATTGCTGGTCCAAAAGAAAGTCTATGTGGATTATTTTGATATCCAAGTATACTTGTTAATTTTTGCATAATCATATTATATTTTGTTTTATAATGGATATATTAATATTAAAATTGAGCTTCAATTTTGAGTCAAATTTTTTAAATTGCTCAAATAAAAATGAACTGGATTGAAATTAGTTTGTAAATCGACTTGATTTGTGTATATCCCGGTTGCATGTATCAAAGTAAAACTGATCAAATGATGTAGCGTGAAAAGTGTTAAAACAAAAATCAATCTGACACAGCATGAAAGCATTTGAATAACATAAACCAAATTCAACGATTGATTTAAAACGTGAATTTAATACACAATTGCTAAGCAATTGCAAATTTAGAAAAAATCTTCTCCTTTCAATGTCCAAGATGTTAAAATATCACAGTCTGGTTAACAAAGACAAGGCTAAAGTATATATACTATTACATAAGGAATTCTAAAGGACAAGATCTAAAAGGCAAATAATAAATACAAATAAATAGTATAATCAACAATTAACGTTGAAATAAAGCTGACGGCCTATATTAAATAGCGATTTTCAAAACTCAAATGTTGAAACGTCTGCAATAAATGCTGACTTTAATTGAGATTTCGTGCTACATTATTAAAACCCTGATATGTTTACCATAAGCCTCAAACAAGGGTAGGAGCAAAACACACCGGTGACAAGAAAAGGATGGAAATTAGACTGCAAGTTGTGGCTGACATTGACGCATAAAAAACTAGCACCTCATTTTCTGAATTTTAAAATAAACATTTTAACTAGTGTCATATCCGTAACCTTATTAGAGTAATACCAAATAGAATATGTAAATTTATTCATAAATGGATTTACTCATAAATATTTATTTGGAATTTCCATACTATATGTACTTGTAAAACAATCAATATTGATACACGATACGAATGTGAAAAGTAAGGTTCCCATTAACTAGTTGTAAAGACCCAAACTCATCCCGATATTTAAAGTAGGTGAATACGGCTCTCCAACCACGTACAACTTGTAGTATTATATATAAGGTTGTCCTCAAAGAAGTGTTTGAATAATTATTTGTCTAAATCTTCAAAAGAACAATTTTTAAAACTATTAACTTTTAAAACTTTTTAGAAAAACATAACATCATCATCACATTTCATAAAAGATACGAACTTAAAACATACATAGATAATGATCGATATTACAAACAAAGGTTAATAACAAGCCTTATATAAAAGACATAAAAGATAAACAAAGTTATAACATCTATTACATATATCTAAAGATACATTAAGTTAGTCTATTACAAAAGGAAATCCATCAAGGTCCATGGTCAACATCTAATCCCCCAAATCATCTGGGAAGTTCTCAAAGTTCGTATCATAGCCCATACTCATATAAAACTCATCGCTGTAACCACCACCTGAAATTAATAAAATATGAGCCAAAGGCCCAGTACACAAGTAACGAAAAACACAAGCTTAATGGCATGCAAGCTTAAGCTACATGCAATTGCCACAACCATTAAGTTATTAGATAGTCTTTAGTTATCCAAACAACACTAGAGTATTCAAACTCCGGACAATAGGGGTATCTGGGGGAACCTGAGTAACGATCTCGACGCTTAGGGAGTTGATATAAGTAGTTCGGATACTTATATCTCCTAAATAAATCTATCCAATAACTAATAAGTAATCTCATTTAGGGTGCTTAGTCGTTTCTTGACTTTACTTAACCCAATCCATAATATCACCTAATTTAAGTGTTTCCATAAACACTAAATTAAATCATATTACATTTTTTTAAAAATAAGTAAATGTTATACCAATATCAAATACCCTATCAACTGCCCGTTGAACCATTTATGAAAGTCATTGCATCATGACAGGGGTAGTCTAAGCGCCTAAATTAATGCCCCTAATCCGAGCAAGGTGCCGCTCCTCGAACCGGATTCAACGGCATAATAAAAAAAATCATATAAACACTTCTTAAGTTTTCTTAAATTAAAGTGAACTTAGGGTATGTCTATCCTGGGCAAAGAATCAAGCATGTTACTGCATGCCTAAATCAAACCAAGAAACAATGATGGTATTCAACTAAGAATCTATCTTTGTTACAAGAAATTTCAACTTATATTAATAGTCTTAACTCTATTCCATGCATTATATACACACACACATATAGCTCTAGGTTAAAGAGTCATAAAATTCAAATAAATATTCATACAAGGTCTTAACTCAATATTTATACATCAAACATTATCATACAAACTCATAAAATCATCAAAGGATTAAATATGAAGCTTGGAAAGATGTTTGAATAAGTTTTAAAAATGGGAATATAGCAGGGGATACGCCGACCTTGAACGTTGGTAGTGTAAAGGTGGTGTAGTCTACACAAAAAATTCTACACTTTCCATCGCTAGCAACGTTAAGCCAAACACCGATAGTGTTGTGGTCTACACTGGCAGCGTTTAGCAAGTGTAGACTGCAACTCAAATTTATCAAAAAAAATTAGAGTTCCACGGGGTCGGTCAACACCCGTGAATACCCCTAACCCTGACAGTGTTGCTATGTACACCAATAGTGTTGAGGTGGCGTACACTGTAACACAGATTTTCAAAAAATTGCAGACTTCTCTGTTTCGAAACACAAACTTTATATCACATTTCTCACTTCCAAACTTCTTTCAAACGCATTTCCAACACTAAAATTCAACCTATGTGTATTCTAACTTCTTTTAATATACAAAATCTTCACTTCAAACTCATCAGACATCTATATTTACCATTTTATACACAAATCCTCATTTAGCCCATTCATTCTTCTTTAAACTATCTTAACCCTACTCATTCCTAACTTTATTCATTTCAACACTCCTTATTACCTATCTAGCACATACTCATATATCATCAAAATCCTACCTCATCTACAAATAACACATACAACTCCTCAAGAACTCATTTCAACATGCATATTCATGATAACATAAAACCCACATGTCTAGAGAAACTTAAACAAGCAAATGAGTTTTCAAACAACCATAAACTTACCTTAGTTAATCTTTGGTTTGATGGAAGACACTAGCGCTTAAGACTTGTTCTTGTTAAGGTTATGGAGTGCAACACAAAGAGGGACAAAAGAGCAAAGTTTGAAAAAGAAGAAGAAGAAGAAGAAGAAGAGGAAATTCGTATGGATTTTGGGTCTGTTTTGGAAAGTGCCTTTTTGAAAAAAAAAAAAAGTTTATACTTATCCAAAAGTTGACTTTAGGGGCTGCCTAAGTAAGAGTTTTAATTTTGCATGGGTTTGAGCTCATTTTTTGCCTAAAATAAATGAGTTTGGGTTTGTTTGTCTCCATAATTTTCTTCTATGTTTGGGAATATATATATATTGAGCATATTCAACTTATTTTAAACAAATTTTCATATACTTCATTACATTTACAAATTCATAGACTCAATATTTATTCACACTAAGATATTTCAATATTTAATATATTAATACAACACATATATCATATACTAACACAAATCACACATATCATGCTCAAAGTCATGCACAAATACCCTAACACTTATGTGAAAAATATAAATTTGGGAATTATGGCTATTTCACTAGTATATCTCTTAGAAGATGCACAAGCCTGTTTGGATAGTCAGGAATCAAATCTGTATCGGTTTGGTATTAGTTCAGTAGTGGTATCGTTCAATATTGGTTCGGTTTGATCAAGTTATGAGTAAAATTATTGGTTTTTTATCGTTATCATATATGTATCGATTCAATATCTATTTGGCACCAAAACGGTACCAGAATGACTATCCAAACAGGCCCTAATTATTCATAATAGATGGTATAATTTAAATGGGTTTCAAATTTTTCAAACAGAAACATATGATGGAAAAAAAATTATGGAGGGTTAGATTTGCTTCACATCATTTTGGTTAATCCTAGTAATAATTTGGATTTAACTCTTTAACTTAGTAAGAGCAAAAGGAATTAAGTCTATGTTTGGATGATTTGGAAAATTAGATTTGATGGGTTTAGAATGGTAATATTTGTGATTAGCTTGCCCACTTTTAGTTTTCTAAGCAAGTGTATGCACTTAGCAAAGATGATTGTACAACTTGGACTATGATAGGCCTATAAAAGAATCCATTAATAAGCAACTTCATCTTATCCATTAATTACCAAGATAATAGAATGAATGATACCCAGCCGGATACTATATACAAAAGGTATCTTACAAACAATATAGAGATCAAAGAAACAACATTTTTCCACTACTAAACCTTTTCTCTTAAAATTAAATAAGTGCTTAAATGAACAACAATCCAATTCTATTTAAGAACAATGAGGTTAATACTTTAAACTCTTTCACCTTATATTTATGCATTCCAACTCCTAAGATTGTTTTTTTCCCTCTCCTTATCACTCTCTAAGTGATCCCTTCATATGTAATCTCCATCATGCTTTGTGAGACTCATGTTGCATGTATGTGATATTATCAATTAGATCCTTATACCTACTTTTGGTAACTCTATTTTAGATAAAAGGAAACGACAACTGATTGGTGACAATTGTAAGGAAGAGGACAGCACGATCCGAACATCTATGCAAAGAATTTGAAGGTTACTTATGTTACTACATGATTATGGTTAAAATGCGAAACCATGCGATGAGGAATTCCTAAAATGATCAAAACAACATTGCTATTATAAATATTGCACCTTTTTTTTCACTTAATTTCATACACATTTGTGAGATAATACACCCAATTGAAACTTTAGTTATCAATGTTTCTACCTCGGTTAACTATATTACTTTGTGTCGTCTTATGTGTCATTTTCATACATTTCATCCAAAGGTTAAATTAAAAATTGGGACTTGATTTCAATAAAGCTAATAAAGAGAGGAGAATTTATGTAAGGAAATGCACCATCTCTTTGGTCTCTCTAGTTTGTAGACTGTTTAATCCCAACTATAGAAGGACAACACTTCATAGATGCGAGTAGGAAAATAACTTTTTGTATCTTATTTGTATCTGATCTATATATGTATTTTATTTGTATCTTATCTATTTGATTTGTTTATAAATAAAAATATTTTTTTTTTTGTATCAATTTCTTAACAAATAATCTATTTAAAAGTGATAAAAATAAAATGTTCAAATTATAAAACGAGTCAAACATACCCAAAGCCTAGTTCTTCCGCCTCTGTGACACGCCATATTTGTGGCAAACTTTTTTGGCCCTTTTCACCATTAATGAAAGTCGGCTTTTGTTTGGCCAACCCAAAAAGTAGGACTTTAGAAAGGTAAAGTGGATCTTTCATAGCCTTTAAACCTCAAATGAAACTTATTTTTACTTTAAGAAATCACCAAATTTATAATTTTAAATTTTAAGTGGAAAATTTGAAATACATCTGAACCTTTAGGTGGTAATTTTAATATTATGTTTATCAATGATCAAGAGGTTTCTTTTCATGTGATATACTTCTAACGTTATTTATAATGCTGAATAAATCTAAAATTTCATGAAATAACAACTTATTTATCGCCATGTTACTATGTTATAGGTATCCAATTTTGTTATTCACCAATACTCCATGGATTTTTTTGAGATCTAAGGTAATAATTGTTCGTGCCTTCTTGGTATCATTTTGGTAGAATTAAAACTGGAACGAAGGACACTGCTTCCGAATTTTAGGCTAGAGTAGCAAGATCAGTTCCATTCTCAAGCCACTAGGAGCCTTCACAGACTCGTTTGTCTAGATAGGTGTTAAATTTTTATGTTTCCCCATCCTTAGATGTAAGGTTGTAAAAGAATCAAATGGTATCGAAAATTTGTGAATATCCATATTCAATTTATTTAAAAAATTACTAAGCTTAGATTAAGTTAGTTAAGTGTTTATTAAGTCTAAAAGTTATAGGCTTGAACTAGATTTGTTTTGACAAACAAACTTTATTTTGAATTAGAGTGTTGCTTGTTAAGTCAAATTTGAGTAGCTCTTAAATGATTTTGTTCATTTGCAATCTTAGATATGAGATGAAACTAAACCTATGAAAGTAAATGCACAAAATGAACAAATTATAAATAAATAGAAGAATAAATAATGAAGAAAAATTCGATTATACATTATATATATACGATGTCATACCATATAAAATGCTCATCTATATTTTTTTTTTTGTTTTAATTATATAACATATAAATAATATATAATACATGAAACTTACGAGCTTTCACAAAAACTAAATTAATCAAATCACAAGTCCAAATAAAAGATTGAATTTAACCTATTTAAATAAATGGATTTTATTTTGTAGTAGAACTTTGCTCAATAAGTTTAATTCATTCATAAATTAATCATGAATTAAAGCAATATTAATAACTCATAAAATAATTCAAATATATTTATAGTTAGGATCGTTAAACCGGTTCTTACATGCTTTCACGACTCTAACTTCCACATCAATATTTCTCTCTTGTTTGGGAAATCCACAGTTAGGAGCTTTTGAGAATGAATATTATCAGATCCCTTTTTCCTCCACAATCTGGAAGACACGAGATGATGGCAATAAAGCTCATGTTCTACCGTCACGTGTATCACATTTTGACGACCAAACCATCCATCCGATATTAAAATTATATAAAATATAATAGTTTTATCGTCCCATGGAAATGGAATTTCCATTCTTTATCGCGAAAAGCGCTGAATTCTAAATTTTGTATACAAATTGGTGGGTTGCTTTGTCCCAACAAAGAGACCAACCCCTTCTCAACCCCCCAATTAACAACTCCGTTAGCACGTTATTTTCCCAATATTTTATGCAAGACTTTCTTATGTTTTTATTGGTAGAATATCTAAATCCGTCCTTCTCACTTTTGTGAAAACTTGCTTTAAATTTTAGACACAGACTTCGTGTTTCGTTTTCTTTCTCTTTTTTTTCCAATTTGTCGAATTGATTAGCATTCCAAATATAGAATAAATCTTCTTCTCTTCTTCTTCATCTTCGTTTCTTTTTCTTTTTTTTGTAAGTATCATATGACCGATTTGTATCCCTTTTGTACTTAATATTCGGAGAACTATTTGATTGTGAAGATCACCATAATTTAACAGAATGCATAAAATTTTTCCAAAAAATAAAAATTATAAGAATTTTATTATATACCAAAGTCTATAATAGGATAAACATTTTGACATATACACATCTTGAAAACAAAATCAAAAATAGGAAAAACCATCAAGGGCCATAATTTAATAGCCTATGGTCATAGATGTTGGTAACCAAGTAAAATGGCAATTTGTTTTAAAATTGATTTGCTTTGATTTCGATTACAAACTTTAATTTTAGAATTCTTCACACTATAAATGAAAATAAAAAATTAAAAAATTTGATATTTTTCGGTTTGATTCACCAGTCCCTTTTTTTTTTTTTTTCTCCTATCTTATTCCTTGGCCATTAATAAAGATTTACACGTTCCGGGAAAACTCATTATCATTTTTTTTTTGTTTTTCCTTATGAAATTTTTTTTGTAGAATATAATCGAGCCAAAACTTGAATTAGAGGGGACATCAAATTAAATGTATATGTCGTTAGTAGATCCTTTTCAAATTATAAGATTGTGTTAAACGAAGATAATAATGGAGTTGGTTTAATTTTAATACCTTTTAGTATCTTAATTAAGCGGTAGTACTAGAAGGTTATGCCGTCTCCATCCAAGCACGGATGTAGAGAATTAATTAATTTCGACTCAATGCATGGCCCAAAAAGCATCCACGTCTCGCACGTGTACCATCCTACCTTTGCACGTACCAAGAGTGTCGGTGTGGTTATATTTTTAATAGTTTTATTATTATTATTTTTTTTTGTAATTATTTTTGTTTACTTGGGAGAGTAATATGATATCAAATCTGTACTAACAAAGACCAAAAACAAAAGGTAGAAATAGTAAATCCAACAAAAGTGAGGAAAGGTTGTAAAGGCTTGAAGGGACACGCAGAAGCAGACTGACAATTTGATTGAGATATGTGACGTGAAGAAGGATTATATCAAAGATATGGAGATTTCTTGTTATTGAATAAATTCAAATCCGATCCTTTTTTTTTTGGGGGGGGTACAAAATCCGATCCATTTTACTTTAATAACCAACTTTAAAATCTATAAATTATAGACTCAATAATTTATATATGTATAATCTGCTATTTGGATCATGCTATATGCCAAAATGAGTAATGTTTTAGAGCATTTCCTAAATATTTTGTTTTTTGTTTTTCCCCTTAATGTTGAATACAATCTATGTTAGTTGTTAAACATCACTATATTAATCTCGAGTGCAATAATAGCTAGAGTATAGTAGGGGTGGGTGTGATGTAAGGATATAGAAACAGTAATCATAAAATTAGCAAAATTATTGAGGATGTCCTTGATTTGTTGGTTTGGTGTGGATTTGACATCTATTTGATATCTGTTTTAATCAAATTATTTGTCAAAAATAAATATAGATTAAATAAAACATATATTTTTACTCATAAATAAGCCTTATAGGTCAGATACATATAATATATAAATGAAAAACAGACTATTTGATTTTCATTTATTCTTATCATTATCTGATCTGTATCTGTATTTTATTTATATCTGATTTGTTTGGTCAATTTATGAGTAAAAATGTCTGCTTGTATCTATGTTTGTTTCTTGATAAACATTTGTTTAAAAATGACAAAAATAAGATATCAAATCGACAAAAAAAAAAAGATAAAATGTGAACCATCTTTATGTACATTTGTAATTTTTTTACATACGATTTACCTTTGCAAGAACTTACATCCTACATTGTTCTTCATCAAAACATTTTTTTTCCTTTTCTTGTTATGACCTTTATAACCAAGTAACATAAACGCGGGTCGCCATGAGATGGATCATATTTGATTCTCCTTTCCTTTTCTTGTTATGACCTTTATAACCAAGTAACATAAATGTTGGTCGCCCATGAGATGAATCATATTTGATTCCCCTTTCTTTTAATAATTATGATATGCAATAATTGAGGGAAAAAAATCACGTATATATTTTTATTAAAGATAACACGTGATACACGTATGCCATCCCAAGATAAGCTCAAATCATGAACTTAGGCAATACCATGATAAATGATATTGAAATCATGAATTAGGTCTAATTCAATTTAGTGATGGGGTCATGGTTACACTTGCCGGCTTTTTAAGAATTAAGCAACAATTTGAAAATTAAATTTAAATCTAGCTATCACAAAAATGTACACAAATTTTATACCTATAAATCCCAATCCAAATACCATGAAATTATCACCTCAAATGACAATCTCTTAAGTAAAACACGAAGATTGCCATTTTCTAATTCCATTGATTCTTGGGATGCTAAAGAATTAGAGTTAGATGGTAATATGTTAATTAATTATTTAAATGAAGCTAAGAGGGGGTTTAAACCACGGGAGAGGGTGATAAATTTTGGCCACATGACTCTTTAGAAATGTTTCATTGATGAAGAATCAATTTCTTGAATTGATTTCATGTGAATTCGATCACTTTATTATAATTCTCAAAGTAATCTTGCATGTTGTGTAATTACAATTTGATCCTTTGCTTATGCTTTATAATTGTAGACTCGATTTGTTTTCAAAACATTGGGTTTTAAGTCACGTTATGTTGAATAACTTGCTTGAAAGCATCTTGATGAAGTGCAACGTTATCAACATAAAAGGATGAGATTCACTCATTCATAATAAGCTTAAGTTTAGTGATTTATCACTCCACTAAATAAGGAAGTGATTCATGTGGTAAATGTGGTTTTTCTTAAGTCAAATCAGATATACTCCAGTGTTTTCCAGCATCAAGTCCCTCCACTAGTAAGAAATAACTTGGGACCAACACCAACATGCATGAAAATCTTTTACTCACATTTCCTTTAGCCATTCTTATTTTTAGGAAGCATAGTGCATGTCATAAGATGGGATGTTCTCTCCTTCTCAAGTGTCTATGTAGTGCATGGTACATTGGTACTCGACCATCATTCACATTGTTATGTACTTATATCATGGATGACGAACCAATATTTTCTCTCTCTATTTTCCCATGTTTGTTCTAAGCATATCTTTCTTACAAAGAGTGCTATCTTGGCATTGCCACGGTCCTCTGTATGTTTGGGAGATTCAACTGCTTTAATTGGTTTTGGTCTAATACGATCTTATTAGGAGAGCGGTATCAACTCTTAACTTGTTTGTTCATATGAGGCTAAACCTACCTTTAGAGTAAATAACTCCTCGAATAAATTATCTTGCTAATGCCACTTGCAACGTTATATCCCGAAGTTGAAAGCTCTCACTTGACCCTTTAATAGTTACATCGTGACAAATATAACATGCCATGATATTAACAAGGTCTCTCAAGAGACAATGCAACACACCTCTAAATTCGAAATAGTTATTAATTAATTTCATGTAACTTCATTGTAATCAAGAAAGGTGATTCATAAAGAAGTAATACATTTTTATTAATTAATTTCATACCAAATGTATCCGGTCTCTCAAAATTTGGTGACACTAATAACATATGATGGACTACATGTATGCACTGTAGTATTTCAATTAAGGGATTGTAATTAACAAATGTTTTTTCTTTTTAATTTTTCAAAAGCTGTAATTGGTGCTGAATTAATATACAGTACCTCCTAACTTATACTTGACAATTACTTGTTTAACTTATAATCTTCAGATCTGTCCCCAAAGTGTTAATTACATGACTTTACTATAGATCTCAAAGATCTAAAGAAAAACACTCGTGTTGAGCTACCATTTGTATATTTGGTTTTAGAGGAGACATAAGCGCTGTCCTTATCTGCATTTATTGCATTCTTTTTGTAGATTTGCATGAACTGTTTGTGGTGGCCCTGATCTTCACATGTTGCTTATACGTGTGAGTGAGAGGGAAAATGATCCCAGTGGATTTCACTCTTCATGCAAACAATAATTGGAAAAAGTCAAATTACAAAAGTTTATAAATGCAATTAAAAAAATTTTTTGAAGTAAAGCTTAAAATTATCTCGTTTTAGCATTATCTTTCATTTTAGATGACAACGACATTATATCTGCTTTATGTCCGTTTAACTCCGGTCGATAAAATTGAAGATCTAAACTCTCTAAATATCTAAAGGGATGCTTTTAAACCTTCTATTATTTGGATAAATTATAATGATATCCCATATAAACTATTAACATTATGAAAAGAGTTTGAATTTCTAAAATGCAATACTTTAGCCTTTATTTTAAATTTCTAAGATAAAAAAAATTATCCAAGTAATAATTAATCAATCTTTTTATAATAGTACACAATTGCAATAATTTTATCAAAGTCACATTATTTGTCACCCTGTCTCGTATTAATAATGAAATACTAACCATATATAGCAAAATTGATTAATGAAGAGTTGAGGGTATAAGAAATCATCCAACTAATCACGCACATCTCTTCCACTATTATAGTGTCCTCATTGGGAAATATAAATCATCCAAGAACAAAATTCAGTTAATCGGCGAGTAAAACAAATCCCACTAAGAATAGGACAATCCCACATAGGAGATGGAAACAAAAGAAAAAGAAAAAAAATAAAAGTATTATTTAAAAATTACTGATATATATTAGTCGACTGTCACAATCTTCATTCTAACCAGATTTGTTGAAAAGTAGACTTGTAGTGGCAGAATCGTGACGTCGCTAGTCAATGATGGTGAGAGCGATGGAAAAATACAACAAATTTACGATTAAAAGTGGTAGATCTATAAATATCAATATATTAGTAATGATATCTGTGGATTATGATGATGGAGAAAATAAAAACATTTAGAAAGGAGGAATGACCACGGGCAATGTGAGTGGCCACGGGCTATACAGACGCCCCCTATGTTAGGGTTTTTTAGGGAAGGAAGAGAGAGAGAGTCATGCAAAAGTTTTAGAATGTATTTTTTTTAAATATATGTGATATATATAAACTTAATTTCAAATATAAGGTTTAGCACATATAAAGTAAATATTGGTAGATGATTTCTCTATAACATGTAGACTGAATTTTTTACATTATTTGAACGAATATATACACATGCGGAATTAATGTTTTGGTTGATGGAGAGGCAAAACTATGTGTAATCCCTAGAATGAAGTGGTGTTCTACTTGTATTCTGCTCTTTCGATGGATGTTTGTTAGAGTTAAGTAGCCATGATTTGAGTATTTGGCAGGAAAAAAAAAAAAAAAACACCATGATTTGAGTATGGCTTTTAATTGAGACATAACAAAAGTAGTATTTTCAATTTTGTTCTTTGGCTCCTTGGAAGTCCAGAGAATGGAGAATATATAAGAAATGAATAAGGTTACGAATAATACTTGAATTCTGGTAAAATGTGCAATTAAGTTTTTGAACTTTGTTAAAATATGTAGTTAAGTACCTAATTTTGAAATTGATCAATTTAGTATCGAAATTTTGAAATTGATCAATTTAGTATCTAAATTTTAAAATTGATCAATTTAATATCTAAAAGAATTTGACAAAGATACTATTGGCGTGCATAAAAAGTTCTTTCAAATACTAAATTGATTAATTTCAAAGTTTGGATACTAAATTGATTAATTTCAAAATTTAGATACCTAATTGTATGTTTTATTAAAGTTTATGTACTATTTGTGGCATTAACTCTATTAATAAAAATATAGAAAAAGGTATAAAAGAGTATAATCTCAGGATTTGGTCAATATATTACTATAAGAGAATTGACTTTTAGAGATAAAAATTCTAGGATGGAAAATTGATGAAAGAAATTTTATTTTTAAAAATATAATCAACAATAATGGTTTTTGCAACAAGTTTTTACATTTCACAACAAAAATTTTGTTTCTAAAACCCGGTTTTCTTGTAACGTATGTAGGTGAGATAGATTGTCCAATGAAACCCCTACCTTGCATATTGCAGGAGTATTTACAAGAGTAGATGAATGAATACACTATCCCAATTCTTTAGTGTTTGTAGGGTACTCGAGAATACATAAAGTAGAATGCAACATAAGGAATGGTGGTCCTTACGTGGTGTCACCTAGGGGTAGGAAAAAAAAAGCGATCGAACCAAACCAAACTGAAATATGGATTTTAAAATAATTTGGTTTAGAAAATTCTTAATCTGAACCAATCTATAAATTTATGGTTGCTTTGGAGAGATAAACCGAACCAATTCATAAAACTAAACTACACCGTTTTCAACAAACATAAAAATATTTTACTTGTAATTATAAATTTTGTTATGATGTTTGATTCAATATCATATATGCTCTTATGATTTTATTATGATATTTATTATATGATGGATATTGATTAATAATAACTTGTCTACTTGTAATTATAAATTTTGTTATGATGATTGATTAGAGGTCATATATGTTTTTATAATTTTATTATGATATTTACCATATAATGAACATTGGTTAATAATAACGTATTTTTTTTAAAGTAATTATTTTTGGGTTTAAGATATATTCTTTTATTGGTAATTTAATATTGTTTTATATTAATCGTTTGAACCCTATGGAGTATGGGTTTTGTTATTTAGTTATATCTTATTATTATTAATTTTTCATTGTACATTTTGTTAGCATATTATTTTTATTCATAAATTACTTTGATTAGTAAATAATTTTTTTTGGCAAAATTTTTCAGTAGATGATTGAATATATGATTTTTTAGAGGACTTTAGATTATATTTTTTTTGGAAAAACTTAGTAGATGAGTATGCTATATTAGTGATTAAATGATTTTATGAAAGATTAAATTATGAATATGATGGATTTATAATGTATTTTATTGAGATTTACAATATAAACTTTGTAGAGTAATTTCATTATTTGAATATACACACAAATGTAACGTATTAAGACTAAATTTTTTATTAGAATTTTGATTTAAATCGTAATTCAAATCGAACTGAACCAAACCGTTATTTAATGATTTGAAAAATTTATAGCTCGAACCAAACCGTTATTGAATGGTTTGGTTTTGGAAGGGAAAATAAAACCAAACTATAAATTATGGTCTAGTTTGGTTTTAGTGAAAATCGGACCAAATACATCCACTGCCGTGTATGACTGTCACTTATCATAATAGCCTATTTTATTCATTAATGAAAAATCTTAATGGCTTAACCTTGAATTTAGAGGCCCAGTCGAAAAGCACTATTCATAATGCGTTACTTATTATTTACTTAAAATTTCTAAACTATCATAAATTATCATACCAGACATATGTTCCACTTTAGAAACATGTGTTTTGGTTATTAAGGATGGACCTCCGAGTAAATGAATTAAAATTTATTTTATTTTTAGCGGTGGATGGATTGCAGGACCTATTGCGTCTTGTTATGGTGGCCCGACAGTAAGTTGATTATGGTTAAGGTAGGTTTTTGTTTTTCCCCTAGTTATATTATTATATGAAATATATTCATAGATAACATGAAGATATTACATGTATAATGTAGTTTAAAAAAAATTCAAAAAACAAATTGTAAAAGAAAAAGCATACAAGAATAGTGTTATTGTATCGCACCTTTAATATGCAATATAATTTTTTTTTTTATAATTACATATGTATCGCTCGTTGGTCATGCGATATACTAATTGTATGTGTATCGTTTGTTGGTCATGTGACACAAGCCGGGACTTGTATCGCATAACCATTGTGCGATACACAAGCTCCCAATTTTTTATTTTTTTATTTTTGCCTAGATCACTATATCTCCATCGGAAGACGTGATACAAGTATAAATATTTATATCTTCACTCCAGGATGCAATATAGTAACACTGTTTTAGTAAATTTTTTTGTATAATTTTTATTTACCATGGACACGTGTTCATGTGTTTCACCCTAAATAACATATTGTTAAATTGTAAAGTAATTTAGAGTTAATGCGTATCAACTTTCAACTGAACATTTAGTAATTTTAAAAGAAGGATTTAAAAAAACCGATTAGGTCTCATATTAAAAAAAAAAGTCAATAATTCACATTGAATAATAGTCTATATAACCATACTTATACTTTTCATATTTTATCATTTCTATCCACATTTATTCTAAGAAAAATTTTATGGTTCTACCTTTCTTTTTCCCTATAAGACCAATGCTGTAAGTTATTTACCAAATCGTGATTTCACCACTAAAATACTCAACATATATCAATTGCTATAATTATTCCAATGTACTAGAGAATCTTGTTGATGGGATCGGATGAGTTCCCTTTGTTAATGGTTTAGATTTATTTTGCATTAATTTGATACAAATTTAGATAGGTTCCTATGGAAAGAGTAGGCACGAATATGTTTGGTTCGGTTTTTCCTAAAACCAAACCAAAAGATAACTTACAGTTTGACTTTTTTCATCCCAAACCAAATCATTAAGTAATGGTTTGGTTCGAATTAGAAATTTTCCAAACCATTAAATAACAATTTGGATTACGAATTAAATTAAAATTATAACTAAAAAATTTCTTTACTTTAGTTTTTTTTTTATTCGTGTAGATACTTTGTAAGGACCCGTGTACAACACCTATATAAAATAGATGAACTCGAGTCTCCCCAATCACATATAACCTGCAGTATTATATGTAAGGTTGTCATAAAAAGAAGGGTTTAAAGAATTGTTTGTCTAAATTCTTTATAAGAACGAATGTGAGAACTATAGATTTTTTTTCAAAAAAACTTTTAAGAAAAAACATACATCATTATCATCACACATCATAAGAGATAAAACTTAAATATACAAAACTAAGTATATATATTACAAACAAAGGCTAATGACAAGCCTTAAACAAAAGATATAAAGACAAACAAAGTTCCAACATTAATACATATTCTTCCAAAAAATAGTCCATCCTAATCTATTATAAAAAAGAATCCATGTAGTCCATGGCCAACTTAATCTTCCAAACTATCAAGAAAATCTTCAAAATCAGTCCCTAGCATAAAACTTATTATCTTGGGATCCTGTAAGATAAAATAACGAGCCAAAGGCCTAGTATACAAGTAACGAAAACAAAGGCTAGTGATGCACACAAGCTTAATCTATATGCATATGCAACAATCAATAGGTTATTAGAAAGTCTTTAATTAATCAAACAACACTGAAGTATTCAAACTCCGAGCAATAAGGACATTTTGGGGAATTGAGTAACGACCTCCACGCTTAAGGGGTTGATATAAGTTGTTCAGAGACTCATATTTCCTAGATGATATATCTGAAAATGAAAAATAGTCTCATCTAAGGTTGATAGACATGAATTATCAATGATAGTAATTATTGTTTAAGTAAAATTGGGTCTTAAGTTATATTTTTATTTAAGAATTGATACTTAAATCAATAATATTTTCAATTCAGGTAACTTTTAATCATAACAATACTTTGGAGCAAAATGGACTCAAAACATCATCCACGGCAAGGATCATTGCCCCTTGGTCGCCCGTAAGAAGAAAAATGCACATCAGAGGCAATCACCCCTCTTTGGTCGCCCGTGATATGAAGTAGAAAATTTACCCACAACAAGAATCCTCCCACCCCCCCTCCCCCCCCCAGTCACTCGTGCAAAGGCCGGTGATTTGGAAAAAATGAAGAACAACGAGAATAACACCTCTTGGTTGTCCGTGATTCAAAGGAAAATGAAGAACATCACAAATCACACCGTTTTGGTCGCCCATGATTGAGTTTTCTACCAAACGACGTCTTTGATTTTCTTTCATTTAAGTGATACATTGGTTGGATAAAAGATACAACTATTCATCCAAATGTTGTATTGGTTCGCCAAAAGATACAACTATTCATCCAATAGTTGTATTGATTGGCTAAAAGGTACAACTATTCATCAAAGGGTTGTATTGGTTCGCCAAAATGTACAACTATTCATCCAATTATTGTATTGGTTGGCTAAAAGGTACAACTATTCATCCAAGTGTTGTACTGCTTCACGAAAATCTGAGATTATAAAAGAGAAGGAGAAGACATCCATTGGGAGATACAGAATATAGATAGAGATAGACAGACATTATTCATAGATTTACAGAGATTTATATAGAGATCTATATGCAGACATATATACATATATATACATACATATATACTTTTATTTGGTTGTAGAAGTGTTCAGGCATTTGTATCGTGAATAAGGGAGTATTATTATGTTTTCTTTTTATTTTATATCTATTGTTCTGTTTTCTTATTATATCGTGTATGAGTAATTATTAGGATTTGTATAGCCATAGGGTACATGTATTTCAATGAATTATATATTTAAATGCTGTATGAATTCTTAATCTCTTTAGTGTATTAATTTATTCTAATTCTAAGTAGTGCACGATTTAGGATTAGATCAGATTTTCACGGGATACGATTGAGAAATCTACTTGTGGAATAGATCTACATTATAGAGAAAGATTTCTCGTGACGCCTAGAGATAGGATTATAGAATTTTCTGCATATAATTAAATAATTACTGATGATGTTTTACCGATCGTATTAATTTCTAAAATTTGTAAACCCGATTAAATCTACGATCGAAGCTAGGCAAGCGCACCTATTCGATGTAGCATAGATTTTAGGGTATCGTCCTCAGGGATTTTGAAGAACAAGTACTAGTATTACCGGTTCTCTACTATTTAGCCTAAATTTTGGAGAGAAATCTACAATTAACTACTAAGCAGAAAAATTAAACAAGCTCTAAGATCAACTAATGTTTGCTTTCAAAGATGAATTCAATCACAAGACATACTCTCCACCTTGATCCACCCTAACCTAAAGTTCTTATGATAAAAGATTGATTAATGAATCATTCATGCTTTGTACTGGGATCTCAACAAGTAAATCAATTCCTCCCTCGAGTTAATCAATTCCTAACCCTAAATGAGATAGTAGAGACCTCTCCCTTACTAACATCACATAGGATTGCATTAAAGATCATGATCCTTGAACAAGAATTAAATTCTTTATAGCAGAAAATCGTAATTTCCCTACCTCTAGGTGAAATTAGCAATTCCTCTATTCATGAAGATCTATCTAATTGAATGAAACCTCTTTCAATCCAATAAGAATCAAGCATGCAATTAATTTGTGCACAATTCAATCACAAGGCTATTGAATCACATGAATAGATACAAAGCATGAATTTCATCAATCAAAAGACAATTCAATTCGTATGGTTAGGGTTTCACAAGATGAAGAGTATAAGAATCTACTCCTCCATGAGATTCAAAATAAGAACAAAAGATCTAGAGGAAATAGAAAGAATCATGATAGAAAGAATAAACCCTAATTGATGTCTTGAGATCTTCAATGGATGCCCTAGCAAAATCCTTCGTAATTTCCTTCGTAATTTCTGTTTTAGAGCCTAAGAAAATGATCTAAAAGTTATAAAACAAGAAAACAGAGCTCTATTTATACTTTTGGAAAAATCCAGTTCATCCTCAGGTGTCATCCTGGCCAGGATCGGGGCAGGGATGAAGACAAAAATAACTAAAACTTGTTTTAAAAGCATTCTGATGTCTTCCTCGACTGTCAGCCCTGGGTGAGGATGAATAAAAGGCTGAAATCTTTTCTTCATGTGTAGCTGCTGTTCGCATCCTTCGCGTCCTTCCTGGCCAAGGATGAAGGTAAGGATGAAGATTAAAATTCTCTTTTGCATTCTGACCTCTTCCTCCCAGTTCTTCCCTGCCAAGGATGAACAAAAGGATGAAAACATAAACTTCCTTCTTGAACAAAATTGATTCAAACTTGTTTAAATTGCTTTAATTTCCTTTGAACCATCATAAAAACTTCCAATTATGATCTTTAAGCCAAGAAATGAATTTTTCACAAAATAAATGTCCTTTTCTCCATGAAATCTCAAAAATTACATACCAAGAATGTTCAAATAGCATCAAAATTAAGGGTCTAATGACACTTATCAAACTTCCCCACACTTAGTCGCTTGCTTGTCCTCAAGCAAACAAAACAAAAACAAAAGAATCTATCATCAATTATACTCATCAGAAAATTTCACAACAAAGATAACATTCTAGAATTCCATCAAGCCAAAGGGACTCATTGGTGCCTATTGCTCAAACCTACCATATTTGTACTTGCACTTAGCATACTACAATCAAAATTTCAGAACTAATCCAAGTAAGTCAAATTGTTAATCTCGCCATTTAATAACCGATTCCAAAGTTATAAGGGAGATACAAATTCAAACAAAGCAAAAAGTGTCATGATCACATCTCACCACTTACTAGCAAGTATATAAACCGTTCAATCACCTCTCTAAACTCAAAAACCTTAAATGAAAGTATATGGCATCCATCATTCCCCTAGATTTTTTTCCTCTTTTTTTAAATCTCTTAATAATTTTTTTCTTTTTAGCCTTCAGAGGGGGAGGTTTTTGCCTCCATCTTTTCTTTACCTCTGGACGGGTTTTTGCCCGCTTCTTTTCAGCTTTTTTTGTTATTATTTTTTTTCAAGCTCATGTAATGAACTTTTGCCTTTCCGCCCTTCTCGTTATAGTGAGTTCATCGAGTCGGCACATCCCGGGCTCATCACCCAAGTGACCAGGTTTTAAAGGGACCCCTAAGAACTCTCTACTCACTCTAACATTCAAGTTTGGATACTCATAACTCAAATTTTTGAGTCATCGAAGTATAGGCTTATTTTTTTTTTCATTTGTTTTGTTTTTTTTTTTAGAGATTATTTAAGAAGAATCACTAAGTGATAGATTTCATATGCCTCTTTCACAAAAAATTATAAGAGCTCTCAAAGTGATTGAAAAGCAAATATACTCCTAACAAGCTTAGAAGCACAACCATTAAACTTTTAAACTAAGGACTTTGACCTTTTTCATAACTCTAAATTCAATCATTAAATGGCAAGTAAGTTTACCTCACTTAGATTTTATTTCAAAATTTTGACTAAGTAAAACTAAGTTCAAAATAGGCGAGTAAGGCACACAAAGTCAAAATTTATTCATTTTTTTCTTCATTTTCATCATTTTTTTTAATGCTATGTTTCTAAAGAAAAAATGAGTATAATTTCAAGATTCTAACATATTACATCATATCAACATTAACAGCTCATTAGCAAACTCTTAAATGGGGGAATTTTGATTAACAAGTGCATATGCAAAATGAAGCTCAATTTAAAACCCAAATAATTTCTTTCTTCTATAATAGCCCTTCCCCACACTTAAACAAGACATTGTCCCCAATGTCTTTCCTAACTAAGCAAAAGTAAGGAAAAAGGACAGAAAGAAATTATTAGAAAAGGACATTAAATAACTTCCCTGGTTTAGTGTTGATGTCAACATGAAATTGGAGAACCAGAAAAAGAAGGAAGAAAATGCAATAGAGTTGTGCAACAGCAGCAAATCAATTGAGATCCGACCAAGGTAGAAGGTAACACCTGCAATAAAAACAAAAACAGAACAAAAACAGCAGGGTAAAGCAAGAAAAATTTATACTAAGTCCAAAAAGAGTAAACACATGGTCCAGTAACAAAATAAAAGTCTTCCCATAAAGCGGGCGCTCAAAAATACAGACTATAGAAAAACAGAATAAAGAAAAGAAAATGCAAAATCATGCATCATCATCATCCCCATCTTGATCAACACCACCATCATCATCGGCAGCAGCAGCATCATCAGAAGCCTTATCATCATCCTCGTCTTGGGCAACACCACCATCATCATCTGCAGCAGCAGCATCATCAGAAGCCTCATCATCATCTCATCTTGATCATCACCACTATCATGCTTGATTATATTAATTAATTAGCACAACACATCACTTTTCACTTATCTATCTCAATTTGGCTAAAAAAGATTCATTTCCCAAGCAAACACACATTTAACAAGGAAACATAAGATTTTAACCTTGTTTAAAAATTGTATAAATAAAGTTGGGGTGTGAATTGTGTTTGATGAGTGATGATTTTTTTTAATGATGTTGGAAAGATGTTCGAAGAGGATTGAAAGTGTGTAAAAGTTGCATTTTTTGAATGAAAACAGGGGAATTACGTTTCAAAAATTTTTCAGTTGTACACCATCCTTATACGGGTCGTATACATTTACTCGTGACTCCACAAAATCAAATTTCTACATATCTATCCCTACACGGGTCGTGTACATTTACTTGTGACAACACATAATCATATTTCTACATACACTACCCTTAACACGGGTCGTGTATATTTACTCGTGACTCCACTGAATCAAATTTCTACATACACTATCCCTACATGGGTTGTGTAGCTTTTCCCTATTTCGCAGCTTAATTGTATTTTAACCATAACTTTTTTATCCGATCTCCGATTGATATGATTCAAGTTGCGTTAGAAAAGCTTAAAAAGAGATATACAACTTTTATGTTTTAAGTTTTTACCAATTTCAAAAGTATCAATGCTTAAATTTTGTTTCTACTTTACAACATCATTATCCTACACTTCAATCATACAAACACTTCAAGTTACATATCTAACATATGCTATAAGCTCTTTTAACACGAAAATACTACTCTAACTACCAACAAAACATACGTAATAGCCATGCTTTTATTCCCAATATCATATTATATATGAGTGATTATAGTTGCTTATTAAAATAAATAAATAAATAACATGTTTTACATATAGATTAAGCTAGTATAATTTAATGTATATGTTTGAGTAGTGTAGAATAATTATGTTTGCATTAGTATAATAAATACTTAATATTAATTTACATATTGATGTTGTATATGATATGAGTAATATTAGATTTATATATATATTTCAAGTATAGTGTAGCAGATTTTTTTGGAAATCAAAAGCTAGCTAAATGCCTTTGTTTTACTTAAATTAATAACCTTAATTAAGTCTAATTAAAAAGCTACTTTATGACTTTATGTGGGATGCCTTAAAAGTCAATTTTGGATAAACATTAAGCCAAAAAAATACCCCATTTTCGTCAAAAATCAGACCACCCTCAAAACAACCTCCCAAACAAACACAGAACCCATTATGTTCTCTTCCAAAGCTACCCCAACTTGATCCACATCCAAATTCTTGCAAGTTGGACACCAAAAGATCATTCTAAAGCCTTACAAACCAAGCCCAAAGATTTGAGGTAAGTTTGAGTTACATTTGATGCAAGTTTCATAGTGTAGAGTTTGTTAAATGTGAATTTGATATGTATATATGTATTGGTGATGTGGGCTACCAATGAAGTATAATAAATGCATATTTAGTAGTTGAAGTGTGAGGATGAAAATGGAATGATGTATGAGTGGTGTAGTAAGGGTTAAGTGAAGTTGAGCTTGTTGAAAGTTGTGTTGAATATTGTATTAATTGGAGGGTGGAGATTGAAGTGAAATAATGTTGTTTAATGAGTTGGAAATGTATAATAGATGATGTGAAGTTCATATATCAAGTTATAGAGAGCTAAGAAAGTGTTTTGGTTGAAGTTAAAAGTGTTAAAGTTGTAAAAATTTTGTGTTCAATATAGGGAAGGCGAAAAATTTTCATACAGCCCCATATGGAAGGGTGTTTCACCCTCTGACCTTGAAAATGCACTTTCCTTGAGTTGAAACGGCCCTATATGGGGGGGTGTATGGACGAAACGGCCCCATATGTAAGGATGTATCACTCTCGGATGGAAAAGTGCAATGTCACTAGGTTGAAACTGCATCCATACACCTTGTATGGCATCATGTTTCATTTTCTGACCTTTTATACGTTTTTTTCCCTTAGTTCATACACCTTGTTTTATGGCATGTATGGAAAGGTGTATGGTTCATACAGCTTATCATACACCCCTGTTTGGTTTTCCCTATTGTAACATTATTTTGAATTTTACTCATAAATTTTTCATCCAACCTCGATTGAGGTGATTCAAGTTGCGTTAGAAAGCTTAAAAAGAGATTTACAATTTTCATGTTTTGAGTTTTTACAAATTCAAAAAGAATCAATGCTTAAATTTTACTTTTTTCAGCTGCTACATTTTCATAATAAAGTTTAAAACTTGTTTTTGTTTGATAAATGTGTTTTTGCTTAGGAAATGGATCTTTTTAAGCTAAAATGAGATATATTAATGATATTTGATATGTAATGATGATTGAGTGATATAATTAAGCATGATTTAAGTGTATTTGTAGATTTAACAAATTATTGATTTTCTACGAGTCTTAAGTTAAAACTAGTTATATTGTATATATGATTTCCTTTGCTTATTTTAAATCTTGTGTTAACTTATTTGAATTTCTTTGAATGGTTATGTATGAGATTAATTGATATTGAACTTGAACTAAGTGTGAAATTGTGATGATTTGATTAAACAATTATTGATCCTTGCTCGGCTGCCCCCATTAATTCCCGAGCTAATAGGTACGCAGTAGCGTGTTTGTTCTTTGCTTAGGATAGGCATATATTTAATAAATTTTAATATAGAAAAACTTGAACTTTTGTTTGAATTGGATGTCTCTTACGCTGTTTAAATCTATATCTGGGCTAGATGGCATATCGATATCCGGTTCGGGGAGTAGCACCTTGCTCAGATTGGAGGTATGGTAGTTTAGGCACTTAGGCTACCCCTATCTTTTGATAAGATTTTCCTATGTGGTATGGCGGGTAGCTGATGGGGAAAACGGTATCGACGTAACGTTTGCTTAAGTTTATAATGAAATAATATGATTTAGTTCAAATGTTTACGGGAACAGTTAGACTAAGTGATGTTATGGACTAAGATAAGTGAAGTTGTGTAACGGCTGTTCCTAGACGAAGTTATTTTCTCTTTTATGGATATATCATATAAGAATATAAGTATCGAGTTGCTTATATCAACCCCTTGAGCGTCGTGATCGTTACTCAAGACCCCCTTATATCCTTATTGTTCAAAGTTTGAATACTTCAGTGATGTTTGACTAATTGAAGATTATCTAATAAGTGAATGATTGTCACATTGCATTATAGTTTAAGATCGTGTGAGCCATTACGCATTTGTTTTTGTTACTTGTGTACTAGGCCTCTGCTCATATTTTTATCTTTTCAAGTGTGGATGACGAATTCTATACAAATAAGGATATGGATCGGATTTTGAGGAGTTCTTAGATGATTGAAAGGAGTAGAGACGACCTTGACGTTGATGGAACCCTTGTGTAATAGAATAGCTATATGTACATATATGCTCTGAAAACTTATGTATTAGTTAATAGGATTTTTGTTATATTTTGATATTTTGTAAATGGCTTGTTTATGAGCCTTGTATGTATGTATGTATGTATGTATGTATATGGTTGTATTATGTTTGGATCTTTTAGGAAGTAATGAAGTTAAAAGTTGTATTTTATGGAATGCATTATGCACTATTAATAATAAAGTTTATTCTTATAAGACATTTAGGCAAATAATTCTACAAATTGATCTTGGATTACAACCTTACATATAATACTGCAGATTATATGTGGTTGGAGAACTGGTTTGCCTATTTTAAATATAGGGGTAAATCCGGGGCCTTACAACATAGAAACCATCCTATCTCATTTTTAGCATACAAACCCTATCCTAATAAAAAGCACAACTTTAAATATGCTTAAAACAATTAAACAAACATACCTTAAGGGCTTTGTGTCTTAATTTTGTGGTCTTGTTACAAGCCTTTAATGGTTTTCTTTGTAGAAATTGAAGGGGTTAGTATTACATATCCATGGGAGAGCTTTTGGAGAAGAGAAAATGAGGTTTTAAGCTTGTAAAAGAGTGTTCTTGATGTCTGAAATTTTTCGATGAAAGTTACACTTTATGAGATGATATTTATCATTTTGGTTGACTTTAGGGGCTGCCTTATTTAAGGCTTTAAATAGGCTTATATTTAGTAAATAAATGGGCTTACATTTGGCATTAAATGTGTGTTTTTGGGCTTGGTTAATATCTAAAAAAATTTTCTATGTAAGAGAAAAATAAATAAATAAAAAAATATATTATTAGCATGTTTACTTGTTTTAAGCTAGTTTATCACATTCTTAACTACACTCACAAATTTATAAACTCAATATTTAGTTATTCTAAGACATTTAGGTATTTTAACACATCAACATAACACATATATCATGTATTAATATAAATCACATTCATCATATTTCAAAATCATGCATAATTAAATTAACGCATTTATAAAACATGACTTGGGAAATTATGGCTATTTCATACTTAAATATTTATACCATTTAAAAATTTATATTATAATAATGACGAAAAATTTTATGAATTATCATACTTTTAATCTATAGTTTTCTATAAAATCAGTTATTCACTAATAAAATATATTCACTAACCAATACATCTTTAATAGAATAATCGAGTTAATTATCTACCAATAAATTTAGCTAAAATAAAAAATCATCTATCAATAAAATAATAAACGAAAAAAATTATCAACTGACAAAATTCATTAAACAATTAATACATAGTAAGAGTTTATAACTAAATAAATAAATTTCATATTTTATAAAGTTAAAAGCTATTTAAAAAAAAGTTCTTCATCAATAAAAAAATATATATCATGAGCAAAAAAAAAATTTAAAAATTAGCAAGTTGATTTTAATCAATATTCACCAAATAATAAACATCAAATGAAATCATAAGAACATATATCACCTTTAATCAATTATTATAAAAATTCTATAGTTATAACTTACAAGTAAAATATTATTATATTTTTCCAAAACGGTTTGGTTTAGTTTTATAGATTGTTTGGTTTACCTTTCAAACCAAATCATAAATTTACGGATTGGTTTCGATTGAAAAAATAAAAAAAAAATTGCTCAAAAGGTAGTATTTTTCGGTTTGGATTGGTTCGGTTTAGTTTGTTTTTTTGCCCACTCTTACCTATGGTGACCAATTTATTGGAAAATTTGATCTTTTTGGTTTTATTTTTTGATTTAGGTTTATTGTATCAAAATAAAAATTGAAAGATATAGATGCAATAAATACTTGATAAGAACCAAAAATATTAAAGATGAATTGATTCATAAATAAAATCACAATTCAATAGATACCATGAATTGCAAATCACTAGTTGTTGAAAAAAATGAAAAAGATCCAATCAATGTGGTCACCATATTTTATCCAATGCTGATAAGAATACAATATAAATAAAAAAACAATTCATTTAATAATCATGAATTAGATGAATTTCATCTCACTAAACAAAATTAATCTATTGCCTTTGTAATTGAATAATTGAATGCATAAGTGGCTTATTTTTAGCCATAGAAATCCTCGTAACTACTAAAGAAACAACGAAACAAGAAAGATATAACTAAACAAATACATGAAAAAAAAGAACTAAATATAAAATAAAATCCCTAAAAAATATGAAAGGAAAATAATTAATATGAAATTCCAAAAAAGAGATATCACTAGACTATATTAATTGAAAAAAAAGGAAATAATAATTATGGATGAATAAACATTTGTTACTTTTCCTAATGTGGTTTTATATGATTTATTGCTTGTTTACTTATCTGTAATTACAATTCCATTACAGCTTTATTCCTTATGAATAGCTATTACCATGTTTAGTTCATCGAATAGCGATTCCATGATGAATCTATATTCCACAAAATATTGAATAGTCATTCTTTATTCAATGCTATGATACCAATTCAATACTGGAACTGTTTTTTTTTCAAAATACAATTATTTAAATAATAAATTAATAAAAAAAATCCTATTACAGTTCTATTCCATTCCTTCATAATAGGAATTCTATTACAGCCTTATTCATTCAGCGAAGTGAACGAGCCATTAGTTTCTGTGCATGCATCATTCCCCAATTTCTTCAAAAATCTGGCTTGTTCTGTCTCTCTCTCTCTCTCTGTCTCCATCTCTCTCTCTGGGATACAAAACTAATCTTATGAAGCCGTATTGTACTGTGAACTCCTACAACAACTAAACATTCAATTTCTCCAACAATCCAAAATCTATCCATACAGCATTTGCTCAATCAATTAACCTTTTGAAAATTAGTAGATTTGCGAACAATTATAATTGCACCTTGTGATGGAAATGGTTTATTGCTTGAGATGTTTTCTCTTCTTCCCTAAAATCCTGTTGCATATGTTAAACTTGCTATCACTTGTGATTGTGGAATTCTCCTATCTTACTTTCTTTATAATTTCCATATTATTCATTTCTTTAGAATTTTCAATACTATCACAGTTTGTCTTTTAATAAATGAGACCTCTATACTCAATATTATCTATGGTTGTTTAATGGATTCTATGTTCACCTCATATCAGATTTTCTTTCCATCATTCCACCTTTGAACCTGTTTTTTCGCTATAACCAGATCCTTTTGTGATACTTCTTGACTTTGTGATATTAAATGAAATCTCCTTTGCTTGATGAAAGAAGGTTAATTCTAGTTGGCATCATACATCGCATCGAGATACAAATGCCACAACTTTCCTAGGTGTATGTGGCAAACATGCATGGAAGCAACATCACTAGTTTTTTTGGAGCATTACCAACGAAGAAAGTTACCCCATGCTTGTATCGTTACTTAGAATACCCCTTTGTAATGAACCCTCTAGTATGACATAAATGATTTATGATCTTTAATCTTGGATTTCTTATAGCATATTGTAGAACCAAATTCTTGCAAAAATCACTTAAAAGCATAGTAGAACCGGTTTCCTGAATCTTAGTTTGAGCATGAAACTTATTTTCCCTCCTTACACCATATCAAATTTGCTCACAGATCTAAATTTGAATCACATGAAGCACTAAATAATTGTTAGAGATCACATATATTAAAGGCAAACATTTGCTCACGTATCTAAATTTGAATCTCATGAAGTGTTTAATAACTGTTAGAGATCACATATATTAAAGGTAAACAAGTTTGTGGATAAGATCACAATTTGATAGATGACATGAATTGCAAATCACTCATAGTTGTTGAAATAATCAAAATATTCAAATGTTGAAACAATTAAATTATTCAACCAAAATACTTGCCACAATTTATGAATAAAGAGATAATTCACTTAATATTCAGGAATTAGGAGAAATTTATCTCATTAAATCCATTACATCCATAATGGTCTATTAATAAAATTAATTCATTCCCTTCGTAATTGAATACATAACGGTCTACTTATTGTCTCATAGAATCTTAGCGAAAGGAATTCCTATTACTAGACAAATAGGTAGAAAAAAAAAGAATCTAAATATGAAATAAAATCAACATTAATTTTTTTCAAAAGAAAAATAATTAGATTAAATAACTAAAAATAAAAATAATAAAGGAAATTATGGACTAAGAGACATCTTGAGTTCTCCCACATGATTTCACATAATTAAATTTCTGTGCAGGTGTCATTCATACACAACATAATTATACAATTAAAATATTTAATATACTGATCATTATATTTATTTTAATAGTTGTGATTTAATGGATAATGTAATTAATCAATAAAAAAGGTTCGCTTATTATAGGCTATAGGCATATTTTGATTTGACGAATGTATACACATATAATTTAAAAATTGAAAAATACATTGAAAATATTGATGTTACGGTGTAGTTTGGACCAAACAAAATCATATCTAAATGGTTATTTAGAACCTTAAGCCAAACCTTTTTAACAATTCAAAGCTTTAACTAGGAAGAACTAAATTGTGGTAACTTCTGCAAACAATTTATTCTTTTGACATCATACAAATATATAATACATAAACGATTTCACAAAAAAATTAATTAAAAATAAATAACAAGTGATTTAATTCCATCAACCCAAAATTAAATTGAATTGGAGAATCCTTTTTAGATAAGGTGAAATTGAATTATAAAAAGCATATCTTATACAATCTAATTGATTTTTAATAGATTTGATTTTAATTAATGAATAGGTCTCTTTCTAAATGGTTGATAGATTTGGTAAAACAAGCTTGTTTTATTTGTTAGATATGGGAAAAAAATTTGTGAGTCTAATGCATTTGAAGTAAATGATGATTAATATTTGAAGTAAATTGAAATATAATTAGTTGTTTGAGTTTTATATTGTATGACCATAAATTTGGATAAAATTTATGATTTTTAATTAAATTTCTCAATATCAATTAAAAGTCAAACATAGAATATTAAAAACAAACAGCATAATAAACAGAAAAAGTTGGATATTTTCGGAATTACTCATAAATTAAACCTTGATAACCAATTCCATTGAAATTTTCACAAAGAGGAAAAACAACGTTAGATGTTATAAACCATATATATATATATATATATATATATCTTAGTCACTTGGGTAGCTTCCTTCAACAATTTCCCCAATCATGTATACACATACATACGGCTATAGTAAATGAAAATGATTGATATAATTAACTCCACATGATGAGGTGTAAAATGATTAAGAATTTTCACCCAAAAAAATGATTTAAGAATTATAATAAAAAATTTTTATTAATACCCTCAAACAATTATAGACAGAAAGGAGAGAGAGACCGACAATTGAAACGTCAACGGTTATGACAGCCACACGGAACTTAAAAAGGTTGCATCAAGTAATTCATAAAAAAAAAAAAAAAAAAACTTAATGTTCGGACATTTTACCCCTATTAATCACGAGCCAGATCAAAACAAAAAACACAAATTTCCAAAACCACCCTTCCTTGAAACATTAGAAAAATCTTAACACAGAAGGTACTTTTCAGTCAAAAATAAAAATTTAACCCAAAATTTCACCGACAATTTCCTTTTTTTTTTTTTTTTTTTATTTTAACCTTGTCTTTGGCGGCATCTGTGATTTCCATTCTTATTCTCCTCTCTCTTACTTTCTTTCTTTAATTTTTTTCTCCACCATACATGCATATACAGCTAGACCATTATACTTACACATCACATACACATAAGCTCAAAAATTAATTGATTTATATAATTTCACTGACACCAGACAGATTCATTAAGTCATAAATATCATTATTCCTCGGCACCACCATCACCACCATCATCATCATGTCATACATAACATATATCGCATATATTGTTTTATATATATAAACAATAGTGTTCTTTGTTAGCTGTCTCTTCTAGGATATCAATATTAAAATTTTCCTCATACATCTTTGCTTTTGTTCTTGTTGGTTTTGAGTTTTCCAGAACAGACGCTACTAGCACGGATAAAAGAGAGAGAAAGTGAGAGAAAGATTCGGTTTATTCCATTATTGTCAAGTTATTGGCATTGTTTATTTATTTTATTTTTTAGTAGTTTCCTTGCAAAAAAATCACTTTATAGAAACTTCCTCTGATTTTAGCTCTTCTTGGCTCCATTTTGACTCCGAAAGACAGAGAGGAAAATCAAAACAAGAGAGATCTGAGCTTAATTCTATGTAAAGTTTCAAGCTTTGGGGATATTTGGAGGAAAAACCATCTTGGGGTTGACTCTGTTTTGGTGAAACAATAATGGGTTTGTGTGATTTTTGGATATCAGGACTTAAAAAGAGGACTTGAAATTGAAATATCCCATTTTAGTAGATTATTTTTTTTTATAGTTTTGGACCGTGGTTTTTTGGGCAATTTCTGAAGATGATGAGGACAAAGGCTAGAATGGCGGGACTTTCGCCCGCGAATGGTAGCTCCGGCGCCGGAAGAGAAGAGGCCGGTGAAGAGTGGGAGGTGAGACCCGGCGGAATGTTGGTCCAGAAACGGAACGTGGATCCGGATCGGAAACCCATCCCGCCACCGCCGACAATCAGAGTTAGGGTTAAGTATGGGTCAACGTATCATGAAGTTAGCATTAATTCGCAAGCCACATTTGGTAAGTCCGATTTTATTAATTTAGTTCTTGGGTTAATTCTGGTAAATCTCGTGTTTCGTGTTAAAGTTACCAAATCGTAGGTTTAGCACTGCTATATTTGGTTCTAAATTAGTGTTAAGACCACTAGACTAGACTGCCAGTACTAAATATAATTAACTGTATTGTTATAGCAAGGTGTAACTGTATGGAATTATGAAATGAACGGTTAATTAAGTGTATGATATTGGTAATGGATTTGGATCGTTTAATTTTGGTCAAATACATTGTATTGTGGATAATAAATGAATAATCAATTGTAAATTTTATCCACTAATTGCAGGGGAGTTGAAGAAGATGTTGAGTGGACCAACAGGGTTGCATCATCAAGATCAGAAACTGTTTTATAAAGATAAGGAGAGGGATTCCAGTGCGTTTCTGGACATAGTGGGAGTTAAGGATAGATCCAAAATGGTGCTTACAGAAGACCCGCTCAGTCAAGAGAAGCGGTATCTTGAGATGAGACGGAATGCCAAAATGGAGAAGGCTTCGAAATCCATATCTGCAATCAGCTTAGAAGTTGATAGACTTGCTGGAAGGGTAGGTTTATTGAATTGTGTGGTGTTGTGTTCATATCTTTGTGATGTTTAAGTTCCCGGTTTTGGTTGGATTTGCAATGATGGTTTTTGTTTGGATTGGTATGATCTTTTCAGGTTTCTGCTCTGGAATCGGTTATCTCCAGAGGAGGGAAAGTTGCAGAAATGGATGTGTTGAACTTAATTGAGTTGTTGATGAATCAGTTGCTTAAATTGGATGGAATTGTTGCTGATGGAGATGCAAAATTGCAAAGGAAAATGCAGGTATTCCAGTGACTCAAATCGATTATCATTTATCACTACATAGCATAATGTTGGTTGCAGAAGATTAACTTTGAGTTTTCATTGTTCTTCACTTTGCATATTTGGAATATCGTCAAACTCTCAAATCTTTCTAGGATCTGAACGTATGGAATTAGTGGAATTGTGCAATATCGATAGAATAGTAAGTTGTGGAGTCGTACACTGAAACTCATATCCCATCAATAGTTTATACCTATACGATTTTGCATCATTTCAGATAGAAAAAGCTCAATAAAATTGTGAATTCATGAAATTGTAGGAGTCCATTGCAATTTTAACAACCGTACATGTTTATGTTACTTCTCTTTTAGTCACATTCGTGCTTTCTCACCATAACATGCTCACATGCCTTCTTTTTGCTCCCACTTGTTTTTGGGTGTTGAAACTAAATGAAGGTGAGGAGAGTTCAGAAATATGTTGAGACATTGGATGTGTTGAAGATCAAAAACTCCAAGAACTCCTCTGTGTCTTCTGTGGCCATGGATAATGTGAATGGAAATCACACTCAAGCGGCCCAACAACCACACATGCGGACACCCAATGGAGTAAAATCCCCAAATGGGACTAAATCAACACCAATCCAACATTATCAACAAAGCCAAAAGCATACAAATGGGCATTTCCATACACAAACACAAACAAAAACACAAGAACATGAACACCAACAACATCAACATCAACATCAAGAGGAGACATCATCAAATTCAAGACATTCAACATCAGGGACAGTTGTCACTACCCAATGGGAGACCTTCGATTCGACTCCACCATTGGTGCCAGCTCTTCCATCATCCACATCCACCTCATCAGTTGCCAATAATACAATCCACCCCAAATTCAATTGGGAAAAGCAATTGTTTGATTAAGGTTAGGTATAAATAAATATGCATATATATATATATAAAAAAAAAAAGGTCTTTATGTGTTGTAGTAGTAAACCGATTTTTAATTTGTTTTGTGTGTGGATGGCATGCTGTTTCATGGGCTTGAAGTTGCCGTTTGGGTCTTTTATTGTTACGTTTTGTGTCATTCTTTCATGTATCTAGATTTATTTGGGCAACCCCTTTATTTGACATTATATAATATGAGGAAAAGAAAATAAATGGGGGCTACAATTCCGTAAATTAATTGTTCTACACTATTGTCGTTGTCTTGTTTCTTATTTGTCTAATTGCCTTAGTGTAGCATTTTATTATTATGCACTTTAGTTGTTTAAATACCATTATTTTTATCTTTATTTTTTCATTAGAACAGCAATGGGAGGTAGGAATTTGAACTTACATGAACAATGTGTCCATACCGATTGGGCTACAAAGTTTTTAACTGAAAAACGTTTAATTGGTTGGATATTTTTGAGATTTGCAGGACGGATATTATTGCCTTGTTAGATAAATTATTGGCGGCTTTCATTAACAGGTGTTTTTAGTGTATGTTTGCGAATGGCTTTGGCATCTCCGATAGTACTTAAGAGTTATCGGGTTGAATCCCTCTCCTGCCATAATGGAAAAAAAAAAATTAAGAATGTTTTATAATTTTCATTATTAAATTTGTAATTTATGAATAGATAAATGTTTAAAATATGAAAGTTTTATTTATTTAATTGCTTTAATGTGCTCTTAGAGTGTTCGTCAACAACAATTTATTATTTATTTGTTGGTATAAGAAGTGGACTCCTAGAGGGTGAAGCTCCTTGGTGTTTATTTAAAAAAAAAAGAAAAAATAAAATTAAAAACACCCTTAAGAAATTTTGACAAGTTAATAGTTATTTAGTGAGAAATGGCACTTAAATTTTAATAAAAATTTTCATAATTATTTTTGCTATTTCAATCTATATATTAAAGAGATAGCTTATTAGTGTTAGATGTGGCTAGGTAGATGGTAAATTTAAATTATATAGAAAAAATTCAAATTAAGCTGTTTCTTCTAGGATAGAAAACGTAATAAATTGTGTTAAGAGGGGTAAAAATAGTAGAAAAAAATTTCTGTTGGTATTGAATTACTCGTTTCGGAATATAGGTATTTTTTGAATTTTTTTATACAGAACTTAAATATCAAGTTTGATATTTATTACACCTATATAATTTTCATAATATCATCATCCCTATTTGCAAAGACCATTCCTGCCAAATGGAGAAAGAGTCTTGTGTAAGAAAATTTATGGTTATATAATTTAATATAAAATGTTAGGTGCTGAATTCCAAGGTGGAGGAAAGGTATATTGTGATAAACGATAAACACCCCACATGGTGTCAGTCTCTCTCCTCATGGTCTCTGTCTTTGAAAAAGGCAAGGCAATCAATCATGGTTTCTTTAGGTTGGCTTCCGATTCTTCAAGAAACAGGTGGTGATTGATGAATAAATGTTAGCTAACCTTGCTTCTTGTGGGGGCTACTAGCTGACAAAAAGATGTATTGAATATGGATACCAGTATTATTATTTGAAAAAAAGTATCTTAACACTCTTTTAAGATGTAAATACTTTCTTTTTATAATATTTCGTGTTGTTAATTATCATGTATATTTGTATCAAACTTATACGATTTGCATCTAAGTGATTAAATTTTCATTTTTTTTCCTTTTTTTTTTTGACGAATATTAAATACTATACTGATCATCCAAACAAACAAGTGACAAAACCAACAAATCAAACACAATTATAATAAGCTCTTTTGTACTAGACCTTGGGGAAAATGGATTTAAACTTAATGCTTCTCGATAGAAGATTATTGATTGTACCCTTTGAATATAAGCATTTTGCCAATATAAAAAGTTTATGTGTTCATCATTTTAAATGTGTTTTGAGAATACCTCTTAATATTTTTTCTGTAAATACTTTTTTTTTTTTAATAAAAAATCGAGCCCAACCAATCATAAAAAAAGACTGGTATATATATAATGAGTTGGGAAATGATTACAAATGCTGTGTTAACAGATAACTCAAATTTGGTAACTTTGGATATGATTTTGCCTAACCTACAACTTAGCAAATATGGAAGACTTCTACCATAATTTTTTCACAGCCAAGTTGGATTGATGTTTAAGAAATAAATCTTGGTCTAGGTGGTAAAAAAAAAAAAAAAAAAATTGGTGTAAGGGAGTAAATAGTAATTCTAAATAGGTGGACACATTGATGCAATAGGAGAAGAAAGAGTGAGAGAAAAGAGTACTCAAATGTTTTATTCTACCATGCCACATGCACTTGCACCCTACTGGTTTACTGACAAAAAAGTGATACCCAGGGAATAACCATCATTGGCAGAGGAAGGTCGTTGATGTAAGCAAAGTGCCATCTTTTTATATGTTTATTAAAAAAGTGTCTTCTTAACATCAATTTTCGATCATCAGGGATGTTTCAGTAAGTGAGAAACGTTTTTTTTTTTTTTTTTTTTAATCTTTCTTTTTTAGGAAAAAAAAATTTGTAAGTGAAACAATGGAAGTCATTCTGACATCTTCATCTTGTTCATTTTGGAATTTGATGGGATTACTTTTAAACCGATTGTTAAGACCAAGACCAACCACCACTATCCTTTTTTTCTTTTGTTGGCCGAAACCACCACTATCCCTTTGAATAAGAAAATAATTGGCTCCTTTTACATTTTGTTTCAATATTATTTCTCATTCTAAAAGTTCTAAAATAGTTTATTCTTGCTTGTAATTTTAATAGTTCAACAAGAGTCGAATTTAATTAATTAACTCATAATTAACTTCCCCACCCACTACTTATAGACTTGCATTTGCATTAAATTATTCAAGTGTTATCATGGGTTGCTGAAAATTATTCAAGAGTTATCATGGGCCTATATAGAATGACTTCTTGTTTTTATTTGTATTTAATACATATATATATTTTAATTGATTGATATTTATTTGCAATTTGATATTTGAAAAAATATCTTATTTATATCATACCCGTATCTTATGTTCTATTTTATAGTTATGAGAAAGTTTGGATGTGAGAATTGATGTCACATCTCAATAGCTTAATCAAGACAATCCCGCTGTATATTCTAAATGAAAATGATAGTTGGTGGCCTTAACTATTATTAGCAAGTAGAATATACAAGACTTATCTTATTAAACTCATTTATTGACAGTTGTCAAGTGATGGCCAATACACAGAAATACAAATAATCTGAAGAAATGCACTTTATTCATACTTTTACAATAATACAATCTCAACTCTCCTTACATAATCTTTAATATTCTCATCTTCCATTTTACTGAAGCCAATCCTAATACTCCTTAGAGAATCTCGTATCTATGTAAAAAGATCTATAAGGGTATGAGCATATAACTACAACACAGTAAGTGAATATAAAAATGGTAATTATAAACATTGTAGAACAAATCACAATCATTATTATTATTAAAGTGAATTGTGCAGTTAATCGCGATGCCATCCGCATGATGTTGACCGGTTCATCATGAGATTAGAGAAATTAACCCCACTCTAATATGGGTTTTGAGGAGTTTAACACATATTCATTTTCCATAAAACTGGGAATATGTAATGGACCACTGTGTCCCCAAAAACCGTTTAGGACTATCCACTGATAGCTTATAGCCTTTATTGCGACCTCCTTTCCTGTCACTTAGTTCAATAAAGGTTAGAAGAAGAAATTCCATTCTTACCTAAACGTTCGGTTTTGTGGATGCAAGGATGCAAAATGCGATATGCTATGCATGATCAGTTATTAGTTTCACTATATTCTTAATAATACATTTTTACTTAGACGATCAAACAGATATCTCACACTAATCTAATAGGGTAAGTAAACATCCAACATCAAACAAAATTAATCAACCACACACGTTTTATAGCTAACTAATCTAATAGGGTAAGTAAACATCCAACATCAAACAAAATTAATCAACCACACACGTTTTATAGCTAACTAATCTAATAGGGTAAGTAAACATCCAACATCAAACAAAATTAATCAACCACACACGTTTTATAGCTAACTTATAAGCACAAACAATTATAACGTAAATAATATCCCTTTCTATAATTACCATAGAAATGAACCACTTATAGAAATTGCGATTTATCAGCATTCCCCTGCACACCTGATAATATCCAACAAGGAATAGTTATGAGTATCTATAGTTTCATATGCAGGTTGGCTGATTATTTTATCATTTTCCTTCTTTTTCTTGATGTAATTACCAGGGGTAATAATTCCTAATTTAGCTAATTGAGAATGGATTACAATTATAGGGTATATTACGATATATTTTAATAGGGTTTAAACAAAAAATGATTTAAGTACTAATTATAGTTTTTATATTGGCTTTTATTGAATAATTAACTTATAATTAAGTGTTTATTATATTGTAGGAGAAATAGTAAGACAAGTAAAGTTAACATCTAAACTTAGTAATTTTAAAAAGTTTAAAGTGAGCTAAAAGACTAATTTAATTTTTACGATAATTATTTTACTTAACTTTAGAATATTAGAAAATTTATTAAAAATAGCGAACATGCGATCAAAATTCTAGGAAAATTATGAAATATTGATAAAATTATCTAGAATTTTCCTCTTCTTACAATACCCCTATTAATTACCAAAATTTGAGAATAAGTAGATATTTATTAACTAAGTTGTATAACATTAAATATTAATTTCTTTTAGGCTATTGTAGGGTCTAATTATTTAGTATAAGTGTTCCTATATAATATGTACTATAGAAGCATTAGTTAAAAGATTAAGTATAGTTAAATATAAGCTTTATAAATATTTGATATAGACAATATAATTAATTTTATCATTTTCTTGATACTAAGCTTAGCTAGATTAATAAATCCCAAAGGAGATAATTAATTTAAACCAATGTAAGGGTGATTATTGTTTAAGTATTTGTTATAAGTTCTTTGATAATATATTTTAAAAGTAGTTAATAACTAGGGTGGTTTAGTTATAGATTTAAGTTATACATAGCTATATATATAAGGTAATGAATTTATAATAAATGGCATAATTATAGAAAAATAGTAGTATATGTTATAACTTGATAAAGTTAATATCTGAGCTTTATAATGAGCGTTTAGAAAGTGGTTAAAAAGTTTCATGTATAATAGAATCGTTTTACTATATTTTAACATATAAAATATGCACTAATTAATATTATTTATACTGGTAGAATCTTAGATTAATTATTAAAAATAGTAAATGACCAAGAAAAGTTATGAAATTTTTATGAGAGTTACCTAATATTATGATGAGTTTACCTATAAAATGGTTTTACGAAAGGAGTTGGAATGACTTTATGAAAATTTTCGGAATTTCTGCCCAACCACTGCCAAAATGACCATCTCCCCCACCTTCTACCACCATGGACTTGTCGGCAGTATAGAGGATAATTTTTAGTAAAAAACTAAAAATTTTGGAGATTTTAGGATGCTCGAAACGAGCGGTGTGAATTTATGATGTTAGAACTCGGTATTTATATCATTTTACCATGTATTAAAAATTTCAAATGTCAAAACTTTTGCGTGTAACTTTTTCTCTAGTCATCTGGCATTAAAAAACATGTCTCGGTGAGGTTTCAAAATTTTTGGACAATTAGTGAATTATAGGTGAATTTTACATGCAATTTGACACAAATTTGAGAAATTTCTAGGAAATTTACTTAGATTAATTACATGTTTCGAATTTTCCTAGTGTTTTCCAAATTGTTCCTGATTTTTCTAGAGCATTTAAGGATTTTTTTTTTCCATTTAAATTATTTTTTTGTTAGTTTTGCAATTTTTATGTGAATTTAAATGGGCATTCTAGTAATTTCCTAGGTTAAAGTAACTTTATTTGAAAAATCTAAATTAATTATTGTATTATATGCTATTTCTATATTTTATGTTTACTTTTTATATTTACTAGTTACTTTTCATACCTTCTTAACCATTTACTACTTATTATTACTAATTTACCTTTTATTATTACTATTTACTATTTACTTTTTTTTTAATCATTTTTATATGTATTCAGTGTAATTCCTTAATTTTTTTTTATCAAATTGAATTTCATTGATTATGAATTCTAGAGTAATTTCTATATTATTCTTTGTTTTAGATTAATTAGGCCCTTTGTTTAAATAATTTTCTTTTATTCTTAGGGTTATTATAGTTTTGGTACTTTCTTTTCTTATTGATTATTCCATATGAATCTAATTATATCTTTAATTTAGTTTATGGTTTGTCAAATTAGATGCCTTCATATCGATTTACTAATTGCATCCAATGAAAATCAAGGTATCACAATTGAAATATAAAAATTTAAATTTCGTTAAGAGGAAATGTTTAAAATATATATTTTATACATTGGAAAAGAAATTTTTTAATTGATATTTTGTAGCAATGAATATAGTAAAGGGTAAATGAGTACAATTTTTATATAGAATTTATTGGGTATTTAATTTTGAAAGAGGGATACATACTTGTACTTTTATTTGTTGGCATTTGTTTATTAATAAGTATTACTACTTGAATGGATGCTAAAAAATTGTCAAATTGATGAATATAAGATAAATCAAACAAACTCCTGTTTGACTAGTTTTACAAAATAGAATTTCATGAAATCAATTTTTTAAATATATATGTGATTTAAATATGGGTGTGGAGTATTAAAATCAAATATCATGACTTTCATAATTCCTAATTCTTAGAGTTGCTTTTCTTTTCTTTCTTTCTTTTTTCCCACCAAAAACAAACTAGCTAAATTGGTAAGAATAAGTTATCGTGGTAAGATTTTGATTGTCAAGATGAATGCTATTGCTGATGGTGAATAATAGGTCATAACCCAGTTGACCCACCACAAGCCTTACATAGGTCGTGAGGCCTACAAGTAACATGAAAGCCAATAGGCTTAGATGCTTCATTGTAGATCTGTAAAAGTCAAGACCTTGATCTCTAACCCCTAGTGGCCCAGCTTAGCACATACTTTGACCTCTCGACCTTAAGCATTCGAAGTCGATCTCAATTATGACTCTTGAGTAGAAACTCACAGTACAATGATGCCACAACTTAAGCTCTAGAATGAGTTGCCATTTCATGATTTACCACGCACTCTTTGTCTTACCATGAGGGAGGAGGAGATACTCCTAATCCAGCCATACTCCACTCTCCAATAGTTACTTTACCTCTACTTTGGGACAGTTCCCCCATCTCGGGACCAGGTGAGCAACCTATTTGAGGTATACTCTAATTGAAAAAGATTATGTGGGTCCTATTCCGATATGACCTTGACTATAAATAACTCTCTAACCCACTACGTATGAGCATCTGATCATTCTCTTACTGACCTATTGAATATTCTTTTGCACTCTCCAAAGAGACCTATATATTGACTTAAGAATCAGAGTGGCCGTGTTGGACAACCTCTCAACACACCACTGACCGACTTTTGTGTTTGCAGGACTCCATCTCTATTTGGGAGAATAAGATCCTATAGCAGCTATATTAGCATTTTGAGATGACTAATGGGATTTTGAACTTGTAGCGTGACACAATGAAATTTCCTTTCTTTTTTCCTAGAAAGCACATCCATACAAGTGTAACGAAGTGATTTGGGTGAGAATTTGCAAGATCTACGCGTTAAAAAGTTAATAAATCCTATATTTACTAAAAGAGGTCAATTTTTGTGGACTATAGGTCATGTATTTAAGCTTTCGGGGTCGTTGAGTGAAAATAACTTCTTTCATCACAGGATATTTTTATAAGTGTAACAAAGTGATTTTTGTGGAAATAAACGAGTTTTGGGCCTCAAAATTTAACTAATCTCATTTTTGCAAAAAAGACAAATTTTAGTGGATTATAAGCTAGATTTTGAGCTTTGGAGGCTACCATGTGAGCATGCTTTCTTTCTTTCTTTTTTTTTTTTCCCTCCTTTTCCTCCGTAAGTCATTAGTACAAGTACAATAGACTAATCGTCGTGGAAATTTGCAATTACTTAGCCTTAAAATGTCAACCAATACCATTTTTGCTAAAAATGACCAAGTTAGTGGATTGATTATTAATTTTGAGCTTCTAGCATCAATGTCTGAAAATACATTCTTTTCCTTCCCATGACATTTGTATAAGTGCAATGAAGTGGTTTTCATAGAATTTTGCAAGTTTTAAGCATCAAAAAGTCAACCAATCTCATTTTGACTAAAAATGGCTAATCTTGGTGGTTTATAAGCTGTGGATTTTGAGCTTCCAAGGGCACCATGTTAAAATCTCTTTTTTCACATAAGACATCTATACAAGTGAAACAAGGTGATCTTTTTTTTTTTTTTTGTGGAAATTTGCGAGTTCTAGGCCTTGGCAGTCAATAAATCAAAGTTTTCTAAAAATTATCAATTTCGGTAGACTATAGACTATAGATTTTGAGCTTCCGAGGTCACCTTGTGAAAATCCCTTGTTTTCTTCACAAGACATTGGTGCAAGTCAACAAAGTCATTTTGAGGTTCTAGGGTTAAAGTGCGAATATCCTTTTTTTTTTTTCACAAGACATCTGTGCTAGTGCAACAAAATGATTTTGGTGGAAATTTGTCAGTTTTAGGACTTGGGGTTCTGCTAAACATTCTATATTGATGGATAATTGAGAAGTTCTAGACGTTGCCAATTTTTAGACAATTTTGTTCCTATATCTAATGCTTGTAATGGTTACTCTTTTGAGCGTAGCAATCAGATGGCATGTATTAATGTTTGAACGTTATCTAGAAAGAACATCAATTTCTTTGAGAACCATTTAGTATCTACACCATACTTGAAACAAACAAAAGGGAGAAGTCTTTAGTGGGAAGATGCAATACCTTGGCGTCCAGATGCTACTAACCTTTTATTAGCATAGAAAGCCTTAGCACAAAATAAAAGCACCTATCGTTCAAACGCCATACCTTGACATCCAGCCGCTAGGCCATTGCTACATGATTAGATATATTTTGATCATGTACGATTAAGGTGGTGTGTAGACCCAATATTTTGGTGTTTGGATGTTAGTTCACTATAACTTTTCCTTCTTAAAAGTCTAACAAAAATTCAATAAAGTGCCTAACACATGTTAAATATACACTTAAATAACATCTATTATAGATATATATGTTTGCACGAATTAACTTGCTTTTAGGTAAAATTTGCAAAGATAACTTTTAAGTGCAAGTTCTCCTCAAGATATAAATTGATTTTGCAATGTTTGTCTCATCAAAATGAAGTGTAAACCTTTTGGTTTAACACTTGCTAGATTGGTTTAGGAAAAAAAGGCATGATTTAGAATCAACTGGCTCCTTGGTTTAAATATAAATATAAATAACATATACTTAAAATCTTAATTTATTTGGGCTTTATATTTAAAACCAAATTAAAGAAAGGGTAATGCCATATTTATATATGAACTTTGACTAGTTATTTAATTAACAACATGTACTTTTATTGTCTATTTTATTATCCAATTAAACTTTTTGAGATTGTTTACACTACCTATATATACTTTGTGCCGAGCTATATGTTCATGTGGTTGTTTTGATTAATTATGCGCTTATAGCTCAACACAAAGTATATATAAGTAGTGTAAACAATCTCAAACAATTTAATTGGATATTGTTGTATCACTCTATCAAGAACTTCAATTTGTCTATTCGACTTGGGATTGTATGCACTGCTCATAGCCAATTTAGTACCACTCAATTAAAAAAGATCTTGCCAAAAATGGCTAAAAAATATTGAATCTTAATTAGACGTAATGCTCTTTAGAAATCCATGTAATTTTACTACCATATTAAGGAATAAAACAACAGCTTTAGAAGCTATGAAATTAGAAGGTAGAGGTCCCATATGACAGTATTTATAAAGTCTATCAACTACTACCAAAATCACTACGTAACCTTGAGATAGTGATGTACTTGAAATGAAATCCATTGATATATCATCCTAAATATGTTAAGGAATTAGCAGTCCTACTGGTGATCTTGTTGGATACTTGGTATGCTGATAAATAGGGTATTCTTTCACAAACTTCTCCACCATTCCCTTCATGTGTGCCCACAAAGATTGGGATGAAAGTTTTCGATATGCCTTATCTACACCAAAATGACCCACCATAGGAATCACATGATACTTCCATAATAATGTTGGAATAAGACTTGATCGAGACACTAAGAATAAGCAGCATTTATAATAGAAGAGGCCATTTAAGTTCCTTTTCTTGCTCCATATCCTAAATGATCTGCTTAAACTCCGATATAGTATGATATTCGTATTTAAGCTAATCCCAAAATAAATGAACTAGTGTTGACAAAGCCATAAAAAAATCCCCATCATATTGTCTTGGAAGAGAATCAACTACTTGATTCTCAACTCCAATTTATACACAATTGAATAGTTATAGCCAATTAAATTGGATAGGAACTTTTGTTGTCGGATGTCTGTATTACTTGATTCAATATCTCCTTTAAGCTTTTGTGATCATTTCTAATTGTAAAGTGAGAACCCCATAATTGCAAAAATTTCACAAACATATGTCGAAGCTTTGGACATCTGTAGTGGTAACTTTTTCCTAAAATGAAATACCCTTAATCTAATATTGCTTAATCATTATGCATGAATATGTGTATTTGATTTTTGTATGAAATTAATGTGAATATATTTAGTTGATAAATTGTATATGCTAGAATAAAATTTAATGTGTTGATATGATTTAGAGATTGTTTTGTATTATTTGTTGTGTGTAAAATTAAGCTCAAATGCTAAAACCAAATCCAACCAAACTCAAGCCTAAACACTAAACTAAACCTAGGTTCGTGGCCTTTTCTTTTCCTACAACAGCTGCCTCAAAAGTCAAAACCAGAAGTAGGATAATATCAACCTTAACTTTGCAAAACACAAACCTAAAACAGACCAAAACCAACGTTTCTCAACTCTAAAACAGATCACCGAATTTTTCATCAAAATTTTCTTCAAGCAAATCACTCAAAGCTCTTGACAAGTGTTTACTGTTTAACCAAAGTTATTCAAGGTAAGTTTTGGATGCTTATGTGCTCATTTATTCAATTGTTTCTCTTCTAGATGGTGATACCCTGTTTTAAATGAGTTCTAAATGATGAGTTAAGTTGGTTTTTAACGTTTAGATGAATCCTAGAATCTTGATAGGGAAGATTAATGAAGTTTGTTGTGGTTGTTTAGGTGAATAAACGAATTGTAAGTTTGTATATTAACCAAGCCAGGACATATGAATAGGGAATTGAATTTCAGGCTTTAATCCACCAAGGAAGCAACTAACTAGATGTGATTCAGGCAGTTGAACTTAAGTTGATAAATGCATAAACTCATCTAAGTATTCTTGTAAGGTACCCGACTGATGTAACTCTTTAAGGTCTTCCATTGGGTCCTCAAATATTTTCTCATTGAATCTAGCTTAGAGAGCCTTAGTAAGCTCTTCCTAAGTCATAGGATGAGCCTCATTCCTAGATTTAGAATATGTAATGTACCATTCATAAGGTTTATCCTCTAAATACATGGTAGCAATGCTTACCTTAAGATGTTCAAGAGTTCCATCAAGGGAAAAAAATTGTTTTGCTCTCATTCGCCAATTTCTAATGTTCTCACCATTAAGGACTAGAAATTCTATCTTGGTACCTCTCATTGGTAGTTGATATTCACCGTTTGTAATTGTTTGTGGTGCAGGTTCTAAAGGTGCTGTAGGGTTGGCCCTGGTTGGGAAAGCAATGCTAGAGGGTGACCCAATGCTGGCTCCATTCCCTTGTAGCTGTTGGCACATTTCATCCAGAGCTTGGGCTTGCTTGTCAATGGTTATCTGTTGGATTTTAAGAGTATCGGTAAACATTCGAAATCATCCATCATTCTTGTCGACCTTCTCGGCCATGAGACGCACAACTTCCTCTAATTTCTTGAAGTCATGAGCTTCCCCTCCGATAATTCCAGCTTTAATGCCAAATGGAGCTTGGTGGATTTAGGGATGAATGTATCAAGGAAATAAATCAGGAAATTTTGGCTCGAATGCAAGCCAATAACTCGAATACGAGCAATTTTCTAGTAAATTGTAGTATTATATTGGAATTTCATGTATTTCTTTTGTACATTCTCGAGATACTTATAATAGTATCTTCATACATGATTTTAGCATGTTTGGATGTTTTGCCAGTTCACAATCGGATTGGAATATTCTGGAATAGTACCATTGTTAACAAATCAAACATACTTAAATAGCAAAATAACATAATGTAATAATAGGGCTTAACTAATAGCTGGCTGATCCAAAATTTATTTAGAATGTAAAGTGGCTACTGCATTAACCAACTTCAGGTGCAACCCATGTAGAAAGCCCATAAGGAATGCCTGGCCTCTTCTCTTCTACATTCTTACTTCCCATCAACTTGTAAGTACGTGGTTTAGCTTTCGCCCGATCATCATCTTCTAGATTAGCCTTGTCTTCCTCGTTTCCTTTTGCAAACACAAACCCTAGATCAGACTTTTCTTCCTCACCTTCCTTTGTGGTTACACCACCCGAGATCATGAATGTTTTCTAATGAATTGGAAATAGGGTTAGTGGTGAATCAATATAAGGTTAGTTTTGTGATTTGGTATCATTAGAAGCATTGACACTCACTTTCGTTAGGATTTAGTAATTAACTAGTTGCTTAGATAAATTAAGATAATTCAAATTAGGTAAGCTAAATAGTAGAATTATGGTGAGTACTAGTAGTTATAGGTCCTGGTGGAGCAATCCCTGTGCTTACATAGGTACTACAATAGATAAATATGCTTGCCTAAGATTAGTCGCATGGTAAAAATGGGGTTTTAATTTAATTTGATTTATTGTGATTGAAAAATCCTCCATTAGAAACACTAAATTAAAACTAAATTGAAAAAGAAAAGCATTAAATCGCTAAAGTTAAAAACGTAGATACTAAATTGTAAAAATTGAAAGTATAGATACTTATGGTACCTTTAACTTATGGAGGCCCACTAACCTAATATCGTAGTGGATGTTCCATAATGATGGTAATTTTAATGAAAAACAACTTAATGATTTGTTTTTATGTTTTTTCTTTTTATTTATTAATTCTTAAAGTTATTTCCCTCAATTTCAATTGATATTTTCCGAAGTTCTAACACTATTAATAGTGGCTGGTCATTCTCTGCGGCCGAACTTGATCAATGCACCTATAGCTTAAGAGCGTCTGCGGTCCTTGATACCGAAGTTTACGTGAAAAACTTCATTTTTCTGAGGTTCCATGAAATAGGCTAGATTTTAAAAGTTTTTGGAGTTATTTGTCAAGGGTCTTAGAGAATAAGGATTTCATGTCTTCTATAGTTTTTTTTTTAAGTATATTATGCAAAAATATATAAGATCCTTAAAATTTAAAAAGATACGGATAATCTGGTGTAAAGAATTTTATGGATAAAATAGTGAAATTCTTAAAAAAAAAAGATATCTTGAAAATGTTGATGCTGTAATAGAAACAACCTTTTTTCCGAAATCCTACTCAACGTGTTAATTTGGTCCTTACATCTTTCTAATATACTGCTTTATATCTTTCTGTTGAGGGGGTATGCCATTTTTCGTGTAAAAATAAAACAAAAGAAAAAATGCGACATTGGTTAAAAAAGCTTATTATTCAATTGGAAAATATACCCTGCAATTATCAAAGGAAATCTAGTCTAATCTTTCTAAATAAAGTGGAGTCGAACTTTTCTTGAAGTCCGTAGATGAAAAATCAAATCCATAAAGCCCAGTAAGCATGCTGTAATATCTTTGGGCCAGGTCCATATCGGCCATAGGCTTTTCCATTTAATCAAACAAAAGAGTAAGTAATGTTGCTATTGGCTATTGCAATCAAATTTGAAATTTCTGCCCATGACATCTTATCTATCTTAACAAAGTATGTTCACAGAATACTTTTAAACATAGTATAATTACTATAATTTAATTCCAAATATAGATTTCATCTGATTATTAGTGGTCTTTTTATAATTTTATATAAAATGCAGCGTGTTTAAGGTCGTACCACTCTTTAAAAATACTTATAATTGCATCATTTTATATTAAGTCATATAAGTGGTAACTCTCACTATTGTTCACTAGGAGGACATGACTGGTGATCTTCGTATATTTTTACATGAAATGCTATATAATTCATGAAAAAATTACAACTCGTTATCTAGAATTATGCAAAAGTAGTAACATTTATAGCATTCGAAATATATATATATATATATATATATTAAGTTTCTAAAATAATATACTAGTGTTTGTACTCATGCATTAGATTCTAGAAAATGGTAAACAATTATGTAAATCGATCACGTATGGGATTGTTAAAAAAAAAAAAAAGGGGGGTGGGGGGGAGCGAAGGAAAGCAAGTTGGTTTTAATAAAGACTCTTATAGCTGTCTAAATATTCTATTTTGAATTATGTATATGTAAGAGAGCATCCTTCTTTTAAATAATTTAATATTATAAGTAGACAATTTTTTTTTCCTCTTCTATTATACTGTTTATCACATTCTCTCCTATTTTATTCAATTTTTCCCTAATATATCCGAACTTTTTGTGAGAAAATTTAAATGGGACCCTAGTGAACAGATGAGTTATATGTCAAGTTATAAGTAATTGGATGTGTTGCGTTTGAAATGGAAGATCAGACCAAAACATTGTACCCAAAAAGACAAAAAAAAAAAAAAAAAGAAAAAAAGAAAAGAGAGAATAAATAGAATAAAAACTTGTAAAGACCAAATTCATCTAATCTTATGTTACATGGGCACACCAAGATGGAGTGATCGTGACAGCGGTGGTGTAATTCGTCGGTACAATCAACGTCTAATGTAATGAATTCAAATCATAATTTACCTCCACAAATCGTACCCACAAAACGAGAGTCTTCTTTGTTGATCAAAGCACTTTGACTATGGGGTCAATTTTACCACCCAGAAGTGATTATCTATCTAACACAATTATAAACTCATCATGCTGCCGATCCCCATGCATTATATTATACCTTTAGAACAGTTCTTGTCAAATGGGAAACACTTATGATTTTTAATCATTTCACAAGTGAATGCAATATTAGGTAAGTATGTGATTATGGTACATGTTAGCTTCACTTCATGTGTCTAATCATGGCCATTACATCCACTATTGACTGAGTATTTCATCGTTCAATTGGTTAGTGGATTGCCGTTGAGAATGGGATCCATCCCATGACCAACTAATATTCATTCAATTTGAAGGGTTGAGCTTGAATAATTCACATCTCAAATACCGTTATTGCTTGTGTTTGGGTTTGTATCCATTAATTCACACATATTTGTCGTTTACTTAGAGGAATTTGAAAGATTAAGACATGGAAAATTCTATGACTCAAACATGAACCATTCTATTAGATTCATACACAACTGATATAGTCATATTTTACTCAACTTTTCATTGAACAAATCATGCTTAACTATTATAAATTTTATAGAAATCTAATGGAAATGGTACTTAAGAATTCTTAATTTGAAATTTCAGTTCTTGAAGGACTTGTACATACAAATACAAGCAATTGGGAGAAGATTTGTGCAAATTTAAATAAGAAATCAATGTAAGCCGACCATCTGGAAAAGTACACCGCCGGCCTTCCAAATGAAGCAAGGCAGTTTCGAACTAAACAACAAGGCCGCCAATGTTCAACAACAAACTTCATCAGCCTTTGCAAATTTTAAACATACATAGGCAAAATTGAGTTCTATGCTGCCAACCTTGTGTTGGTGTTGTTTGTCCACAGAATTGAAATTTTAAAAGCTGTCCTTTACACTATCATCATAGAGAGAAAATCAAGCTAGCCTTTCATATTTTGATTATAAGCCGGCTACTAGAAGAGTTAGTCACCGGTGTAGATACCGGCGTACAACCATAATTGCTCTCGGACATTAATTTTACAAAAGGAATGCATGGTAGATTTAATTCTGCACTGCTGGTGTACATGCCAGCCTATGTGTCATGTTCCTTTTCATATTCAAACTCCTCTTGTTGTATCATTTGAAGTGGAGAAAACCTAGGCACGAGATTTGATGCATTTTTCCTTGCTCCTACATACAGATTAGGGCTTAGATCTATAGTTAGCTTTTTGTTTTTTATTTGAATAAGGATTCCACACTGGGATTAAGTGGAAAACATCATTTGTGTATGGATTTTGGCATGAATTCCTAATCAAGGTGATTTCATTCCTTTTGTTTTAATTCATATATTGGATTTTGTTTAAAGCTTTCTACTATGATCTGATTAAGGTTTTTAGTTGTTGATTTAGACTTTTGGATTGTGGTTTATTTGTTGCTGATTGAACCCTTATTTGTATTCGAATTGTTAATGTTAATTTACCAAGCACATGTTTTGGACTGAATCTGGAATTCATGTTAGATTAGGATTGCAATTGAAAAACTTTTCTGATAAATTCTGTGATTAGCTAAAATCGGGATTCAAAATCACATAGAGATATGGGTTTTAATTCAATTAGGGTTTAGTAAAATTATACAAATTAGTCAATTGATCACTTTCTTAGGAATAAGTAACATTGATTGGTTACTTTAGGATAATTGCCCACTTTGGAAAAAGGGGTTTTTATTTGTGTTTAATTGATTGATAATACTAACCCATTAGCAATTTGGATTTGCAAGCATTTCTTGGTCAATAGCAAACATTCAATTTATTTCTAGATCTGATTGGCTCTAAACCTAGTTCTATTTGAGGTGTAGAAAATCTCATATTTTTGTAGATTGGTCTTATATAAAAAATCCTAAAATATTTTCTTTTTTATTTTCCTATCTACAATTAGAACTGATACAATTGATAGTTAGTCCTCATTCCCTATGGACATGACTCGGTATTTACCTAAGTTTATTACTGCACACGCACTCGGTACACTGGCTGGTAAATATCTACACATAAAAGAATTTAAAAAGAGATTAAAAAGAGTTTTAAAAATAACATATAGAAAAAGCGTGATAACGCTGCTAGGGAATGAACGGGGCTACTTTCAATTTTTGAGACTTTAGTAGACTAGGCCTTGTATTGAAAAATCTAAAAAAAATTTGCAAAAAATATATAAAAAATTTATACTTTCTTCTTTATCTGTAAATACTAGTCTTTGATTTATTTGTACATTCTACTCGTTTCTCTTTTTCTCTTTGTAGGTGCTACTTAGATAAGATGGATAATCATTAAGCACTAGTTTTCCCATTTTGCTGTCATGAAGAGTTCAGATTAGAATTATATTCATTTAGGTAGTATGAGGGAAAGCCTGTGTTAAATGCTTAGGGAAAATTCTGCCATTTGATGAGTCAATGCCCTTATCATAATTCACCTTCTTGGACTCATCTAATTTTTTTTTTTAATGGCATAGGTGATCATGATAAGATGATGATAGATTCAGCTATGAGTGGAAACTTATCATTCATGTCACCAAAATTGGCATTTGATCACTTTTTTTTTTTTTTTCTATATGTGCTTTCTTAAACTCTTTTTGGTCTCTTACAAATTCCTTTAAATGCGTAGATATTAACCGGTTAGTGTTTTGGGTACGTGTGCAGTAATAATATATCGGTGAATACTAAATTGAGTCCACAGGGAGTGAGGACTAGCTATCAACTATATCAATTTTAAATGTAGCTAGGAAAATCAAATTTGTTTCTCTTTTTGGATTTTCTTACATAAGACTAATCTACAAAAAATCTTGGATTTCTACACCTGTAAATTGATTAGGTTAAGAGCCAACAGATCTGAATAATAATCAAATGACTAATAAAAAATACACTTGCTAATCTAAATTGTCAATAAGTTTAGTATTTTCAATCAATCAAGTACCAGATAACAACTCCTTTTTCCAAAGTAAGCAATTATACTAGATTAACTAATCAATATTTCCTATTCTTAGGAAAGTGATTAATTGAAAAATCTATTTTAATTACCAAATACTAATAGAATTCAAACCCATATCCCTATGTGATTTTAAATCCTAATTAGCTAATCACAGAATCAAATAGAAAGGAATTTTCCAATTTCAATCCTAATCTATCATGAATTCTAGATCTAAGCCAAAATATACGAATGGTGAAATAGCATCAACAATCCGAATTGAACAAGTATTCAATCAATAGCAGAAATCATCAACTGAATAATTCAAATCAACAACTCAAAACCAAATTAAGATGAAAAGAAACAAGTTTCAAACATCATCCAATAATTGAATATAAGAAAAAGAATAAAATCATCTTGTCAAAGTAATCTTGTTCTTGAATTCAAATCCAAATTATGTCTTCCACTTAAATCCCGGTGTGGAATCCTTAATCAAATTAAAATAAAAAGTTAACTAGTATTCTATGCCTTAATTCTAGATCTAAGAACTATGGAGAAAATGGAGAAATTTCGTGCCTAAGGTTTCACACACTTCCAAAATATAAAATAGGAGAAATATATATATATATATATAAACAGTCGTAGGACACATATACCAGCAATCAGCACTGGCGATGTAGAACTAGAATTAGCCAGCGTCGCTTTGCAAAATCAATTTTTGAGAGCTAACATGAATGTACACCAGCACCTACACCGGTGGCGTTTATTCTTATTCTCCCAGTAGACGGTGTATGTTCAAAATATGCAAAGATGGCTTATCTTGTTTTGTACGCTGGCAGTGCTTGAAGGTCGGTTGGAATTCCTTTGTTGAACGCGCTAGTAGTGTTGAAAATTTGAAGCCGATGTTGATTTGTTTTTGGCTAACGTTGATGAATTTTTCATTAAGCTGGTGTTGTAAATTCCTCATTTGCTAGCCTACATTAATTTGTTCTCTAAGATTGTGTAAAACTTCTCCCAATTTGCTTGTATTTGTATTATAAGTCTTTCATGACCTGAAATAACATTTAAGCATAATTAAGTACCATTTCCTTAGATTTCTATAAAATCACTAATAATTTTATTAACATTTGTTCCATGTAAAGTCTATGAAATATGAATTTATTAGCATTTGTAAATATTGATGGATTTTTAGGAAGCCAATACACTAATCCATACAATTCTTCTTTAGTAGTATGTTCATGGTATGGTGAATCATATGATAGTTCTCAATGTCAAGGTGATAGGCTATAAATTGATTATAGTATATCAAATCAAGAATATCACCACATTTGTGAGACTCCAAGCCAAGAAAATATTGATAATTCTTCTTCTATCTCCATAGTCCTAGATTTAAGTAAAGAAAAAACTACTGAAGAGACGTGAGGGCTTTATAACAGAAATGGGAAGAAAAATTCGAGAAGCAACAGGCTGACATTGAGAAATTGGAGACTCAGGTAGCAAGTTTGATAGAACTCTTATCATCTATGTTTTGATGCTAATACAAATGAAGATTAGGAGCACTCTAGTGATGGAAAAGAAAAAGAGACCCCAATTAAAAATCAAGAGCAAGAAAAAGAGAGAAGAAAAAGTTGTGTCAAAGGAAGAAAATTTGCAGAGGACTTCTTCAGTAGCAATTGAGGTTGAAGCAAAAGAAGAAAAACCAGCTTTGGAATTAGCTATTGAAAAGCTTGCAGTTATGACTTTAGAGGGGTTTGAGAAATTAGGATAGCAAATTGCAGGTCTTAAGAAGCCTTCTACCCTAATTGAGCCAGTAGATGTGATCAATGCAGAGAAATAGAAGTAGGTTGAGAAAGAAGGAACTTTGGCTTCTACATCACAACAAATGGAAAATGTGGCACAACAGGAGCACACTCCTGAAGTTATTGAGCCTACTGTCAGATCAGATTTACCATCAATTCCTTTTAGGAAGAGCAAGAAAGAGGAAAGATGATGAAGAATATGAGAAATTCCTGGAGGTGTTTAAGAAGCTGGAGGTAAATATTTGCTTAGTTGATATTTTGGAAGAATCACCTCAATGTAAAAGATTTTTAAAAGAAGTCATGAGCAAGAAAAGAAAGATGAATGGGAGAGAAATAGTCATGTTGTCTCAGGCTTGTGCTGAAGCTTAAAGAATGTACTTCCCCTTAAGTTAAATGATCCATGGAAATTTACTTTAGATTGCATCATAGGAGATAGTTAATTCAGGAATGCTTTTTGTGATCTAGGTGCAAGCATAAATTTGATACCTTTCATTGTGGCTAAAAAGTTAGGATTAGAGGATGCAATCAAGAAGAATGAGATGACAATTCAGTTGGCTGATCGCTCTATTAAAAGACCAAGAGGGATGATTGAGGATATGTTATTAAAAGTTGATAAGTTCATATTTCTTGTGGACTTTGTTGTATTGGATATGGAAGAAGATCTAGAGATTCCATTCATCCTTGGACCCATTCATGGCCATTACAAGAGCTGTTATTGATGTTAAGAACAGCAAAATGGTACTAAGGTTTGGAAACAGGGAGTTGCACATGAATATCAAGAAAAGATGGAAAAAGAACCCTAAATCCACCAAGTTGACGCAACACCTGAAACTTCTAGAGCAGAAAATGGGAAGAAAACGAAGGATGATGAGATAAAGACTAATAATTTTGATCCTTCTTGAAGAAGAAAGTCAGAAAGTCAGGCTGATACTATAAAACAAGTGCTGAGTGGGAGGTAACCCACCATTTTCTTTTTCTTTATTAATTTTTCTTTTTGTTTTTGATTTCTTTTGTTTGCTGTTTTGATATATGCCCTATTGTACAGATAATAAGATAATCAGGAGCTAAAGAGTTTAATTGTAGATAACAAGAGGATGGACTTTCAAGGTGGATAGCATCGATAACTTCTCTATTACTGTATCGGTTGGAACTCAAAGTGCATCAATTTTCAAAGCCGGGGAAGTACCGTTATTCCTTTTCTCTTATTTCTTGAAACTTCATTTCTTTCTTGTTGTTGAGTTGAATGAGGAATAGTGAGACACTATTCAATTTAAGTGTGGGGGAAGAGATAAAAAGATTGGAGAATGAAGTTAAGTATATATGACTGCTGATGTTGAATTGCTAATTTGAATTTTTATCTATGACATATGAACTTCGTACCCACTTTGAACTTATATTTGTCCTATAGCATTATATGGAAAATTTTAGGTCAATTTTTTTTTTTTCAAAATTTTTATGAAATCTAGAGATTGTGTAGAAAGTTGTTAATAGCATCTATGAAAGTGTAAAAAATGTGTGATTGACTTGTTAAGTGCTTACTTACCTATTGTTGTAATTAGAATACTTAGTTAAAATTAAGTAGTGAAATATTTAAGGAACAAACTTACCTTGTATTTAGATTTAGTATTGGGAGTTTAAGCATAAGTCGAGTCTTAAAGTGAAAAATAAGCAAGTCTACTTCTAGGAAAAATTTAGCTTGTATATACTCTTTTGAGTTATTTTTATAACTTTTCAACACTTAGTGAAAGAGATAGAAGAAATTCCTTTTTTTAGTGATCCTTTATAAAAAAAAGTCTTAAATTTGTGTTGCATTCAAAAGAAAAGAAAGAAACAAGCATAGCCTTTACTCCAGTAACTTAGGTAATTGAGTCAAGAGTATTTGAACATGAAATTAGAGTGAGGAAGAGTCCTTAGGGGTCTTTAAAACCTGGTCACTTGGGTGATGAGTTCGAGATGTGCCAACTCAATAAACTCACTATAACAAGAAGGGACGAAAAGCAAAAGTTCAATTCTTGAACTTTGAAAAAAAAAAGAAAATAAGAAAATAAAAAGAATAAGTGCTTATATGAAAAGAAAAAGAAAATGAATGCAAAAGCACTAATTGAAATGAGACTTATAATAAAGAGGGAGAAATTTTGGGAAGGAGTAGATACCATATGCTTCCATTCTGTGTTGGTAGGAGTATATGCATGCTAAATGTCCAGTGAAGTCTAAATGATTGTTTTTCCTTATTGGACCGTGCATTTACTTTTAGACAGAGCAATATTTTGCTAAACATTGGGATTAAAGTTTGTTTTATCTAGATTAGCTACTCAATTTTGATTTTAGTAATCTAATTACATATAACTAATTTGGTTAGAGCGGTAAGCACTAGCAATACAAGTCATGAACAATGAAAAGAAAGATGCTTGAATTGTGAAAGTGAAAATTTTTGTACTCTCTATGATAGATTTCGATCTTGTTATTATTTATTTTACTTGAGAACAAGTAAAAGTTCAAGTGTGGGGGAGTTGATATAGTCATATTTTACTCAACTTTTCATTGAACAAATCATGCTGATAAGTGATATAACACCCTCATTTCTAAGATGATTTTGGGCTCATTTATTTGTTTTTCTAAGTAAAAATCATCTAAAAATGGTTCTTAGTGCTTAATTTGTCAATTTCAGGCTCTCTACAAAGAAATATTTCAAAATTTAACAACTTTGGACCTAAACAACACATTTAAGAACAAATTAGAAAAGCAAACAACCACCCAAATGGCCCCATTTGGAGGGGTGTTTGGAATCAGGACGCTCAGGATTTGGCCAGTAGCCACAACAGCCGAGCAAACAGCTTTATTTGCAAGGGTGTTTGCCCCAATTTTGACGACAGTAGGCACAACAGGCGAACAAATGGGGCCGTTTGTACCCCCGTTTGTAGCAGCGAATTCTTCTCTTGTTATTTTTCTTTTCTTTTTGTCTTGGACCCATTGATATATACTTGAGAGGAGAGAGAAAGTTAGTTATGTTTAGAAATAGATAATTACATACATCCTTTTCCTCTGCTTTTGAGAGAGACCTTTTACGGGAAAACAAGTTACGAAGAATTCAAGTGGAGATTCATCCTGATTCATAGATCTAATTCCATTAGTTGAACTTCATTTTTACAGGTTGTATTCATGACTTTGTTCTCATATATCGAAATTCAATCGTTTTCTATCATCTCAATGGAGGAGTAATTTGTAGATCTAGATCGAGTTCGAATTTTAATTTCATAATGTGTTGAGGATCCGATCTTAATGATTTCCTGTTGATGTTCTTATATTTTAATTGCATGTTCTTCATCGTTTTTCTTCGATTTGTACATCCGGAGTACAAGTTTATATCTGATTTCATCTAAGTTGATTGAGAAATTGTTTTTATGAATAGATCTATGCAATTGGATGAGATTTGATTGTGATCCTAGAGATAGGTTGCAAGAATCTTCCATGTTCCTCTGTTTTCTTGAGTTTGTGAACTTCATGCGATTTTAGATTGAAATTAGTTAAGGAGAGATCCTAATTAATCGATCTAAGATTAGATAAGTTGTTATATTCGAGAGGATTATTAACTTGTATAAGAAACTCAATGGCATAAGAAATCAATTAGGTTTATCTTTAGTATTCTATGATTCACATGATGAAGTTAATTGAAGAACAAGATCTAGATCGCTTTAGTACTTGATTTTTAAATATCACTTGTGTTCTAGTGCTTGTGTTTTCTAATCCGCTGCAATTCATAGTTCTTGTAGTAGTAGTTAGTATTAATCGATCTTTTACTCAATCTTCTTCCTAAATAGTAGAGTTAAAGTGATTACTAGTACTTATTGTTCCTCGTGGATGACCTTGATCTAAACGCTATATTACGATTCGATAGGTTCGCTGCCTATTGCCCTTCGTAGTATTTTGAGAAAGAGTTTTACAAATTTTAAACTATGATTGGCAAGGATTTTTGTCCACATGCTTAACTATTATAGATTTTATAGAAATCTAATGGAAATGGTACTTAAGTGTGCTTAATTTGATTTTTTAAGTCTTGAAGGACTTATAAATACAAATACAAGCATTTGGCAGAAGATTTGTGCAAATTTGGATAAGAAATCATGTAGGTCGGCCATTTAAAAATTACACTGCCGACCTTCCTAATGAAGCAAGGTAGCTTTCGAACTGAACAACAAGGCCGTCAGTGTTCAACAACAAACTTCATCAGTCTTCGCAAATTTTTAACGTATACCGGCAAAATCGGGTTCTGTGCTACCGGCCTTGCGCTGATGTTGTTTGTCCACAGAATTGAAATTTTAAAAGCTGTCCTTTACACTATCATCATAGAGAGAAAATCAAGCTAGCCTTTCATATTTTGATTATAAGCCGGCTATTAGAAGAGTTAGTCACGGTGTAGATACTGGCGTACAACCATAACTGCTCTTGGACATTAATTTTACAAAAGGAATGCATGGTAGATTTAATTCTGCACTGCTGGTGTACATGCCAGCCTATGTGTCATGTTTCTTTTCATATTCAAACTCCTCTTGTTGTATCATTTGAAGTGGAGAAACCCTAGGCATGAGATTTGATACATTTTTCCTTGCTCCTAGATACAAATTAGGGCTTTGATCTATAGTTAGCTTTTTTTTTTTTTTTATTTCAATAAGGATTCCACATCGGAATTAAGTAGAAAACATCATTTGTGTATGGATTTTGGCATGGAATTCCTAATCAAGGTGATTTCATTCCTTTTTCTTTAATTCATATGTTGGATTTTGTTTAAAGCTTTCTCCTGTATGATCTGATTAAGGTATTTTGATGTTGATTTGGACTTTTGGATTGTGGTTTATTTGCTGTTGATTGAATCCTTGTTTGCATCTGAATTGTTAATGTTAATTTATCAAGCATGTGTTTTGGATTGAATCTGGAATTCATGTTAGATTAGGATTGCAATTGGAAAATTATTTTCTGATAAATTTGTGATTAGCTAATTGGGATTCAAAATCACATAGGGATATGGGTTTTAATTCGATTAGGGTTTAGTAAAATTATACAAATTATTTAATTGATCACTTTTTTAGGAATATGGAACATTGGTTGGTTAATTTAGGATAATTGCTCATTTTGGAAAAAGGGATTTTTATCTGTGCTTAATTGATTAATAATACCAACCCATTAGCAATTTGGATTTGCAAGCATTTCTTGGTCAATAGCAGACATTTATTTTATTTCCAAATCTGATTGGCTTTAAATCTAGTTTTATTTGAGGTGTAGAAAATCTCATATTTTTGTAGATTAGTCTTATATCAAAAATCCTAAAATATTTTCTTTTTGATTTGCTTAACTACAATTAGAATTGACACAGTTGATAGTTAGTCCTCACTCTTGTGGACACAGCTCGGTATTCATCAAAATTTCTTATAGCACAAGCACCCGGTACATTGGCCGGTAAATATCTACGCATTTAAGAGAATTTAAAAATAGATTAAAAATGTTTTAAAAAGTATGTATAGAAAAAGTGTGATCAACAACCTTGATTGCACCACTAAAATATTGAACATATTATTTACTATATGTAATTTAATAGTCTAATGTTTGATGATGAAATCATAGAATTTCTCAAATTTCCTAGAATAACCATTATCTAATATTGTTGAATAATATAATTACCATTATAAAATAATATACCAATATTTTCGCCACTATCTTGTAACACCCACATCCATCCGTCCCATCATCGTTACCCATCGTCCCTTCTATCACTATCAACTCGCCATAACCTTATATCGCCATTGCTATCTCCTACATAGCATCGTACTAAAATTTCATCATGGTACCACTAATGTCATTTCTATACAACCAATCCATCACCACCATTTCTGTTACCATTGTCATTATTGCAACGCCCTGATTTTAGGGTCATTTATAAACCGCCATGTATTCATATAGAACATGAACACACAAAGGTTCTGAATTTACTAATTCTACCATAAACATAACAAATAATTCTAAAATCTCTCATTACTTAATATCTTCAAATAGTCCTCAATTACTTACATAGAATGGAGATGATTACATTAGATACTATCTTACAATCCATATAGATTCATCTAATAGATGGTTAAAAGAGCTTTATATTACTAGTACTTTAAGATTTGTACATTAAGACTAAATATTACTAAGAAATACTGATCACATATTATCACTCAGATCAACTACATATAGGCTATTATATGTTTTCTACTCCTCATCTGGAAAGTCTTCACAGCTAGCATCATTCCCATACCCACTATTTAATTGTGACTATCGATACATCAATACATATGTTTAATACCCACACCTGAAAAAGATAAAGAGATAAGTCGGAGCCCAATATGGTATACCAACAAACACATGTGCGTGTACAAACAATAATAAACTCATATGCATCATAATCATATGAATGAAACAAACAACCATTTAATTATCTTTATCCTTTAGCCCAACACTCAACAAAGGGATAACTTTGTATCCCAAAACATGTATAAATATTTATATACATATATATATTGGTTATTAGGTACTCATCAACAACTACGACATCGATACAACCTAGATCCCAGATCACTTTCTATGTACGACTCTACTCGGGACACTGTCACATATAGTTCATCGAGATATCACGATAATAGCATGGATACTCTCCACCTATTACCAGCAGCCATGCACAAACAATACACTCATCATTAATGTCCATTAGTTCTTAAGTTAGTTTTAATTTATACACCTAGATCTACCCATATCATTTCCACGTACAACTTTACTTGGGACTGTAAGCTTCGGCTTTCTTTGTAAACCAAGCTTGACTTCGAGAACTGAATCGAAAATCGAAACCCTAAGTTGCTTCACCGAGAATAAAATCATAGAACTTTTGAGAGCAAGTTAATCTAGATTATAGTTCTAAAGAATATATTGAAACATAAAAGACCGGTTTTCAGGAAATTATCTGTTTCGAACCTGACCGAGATCCGTTTCGGAAAACCGGGCCTCGGGACTCGAAATTTGAAAAATATTCCAGAATACTCTTTAAGACCATAATTTAATAAGAAATTCAAAATATATTTATTATAATTTTTCGGTTTATAAAAATTACAGTTATAGCTTTCTTATCGTATTTTCTTTACTAACCGGTAATTTAATTGTCTAATCTACTATTAATTACTATTCACAAGTACAAGCCCATACCCTACTCACACTCACAAGCCATACCCCTACTCTTACATCCTTACACTTCACTTATTACCATTTTCTTTTCCCATGCAAAATTGTGACATATTATTACACAAATTAATTTTGAAAAATTACACAACACTCTTTCTCTCCCTCTCCCTCTCTTGGCAGGCGCTACTCCCTCCCAATTTTCCTCTCATTTGTTTTACTTTTATCCTTTTATTTATTCACACAAACCCTAATACCCCTCTCTATATATACCCTTTTATGCCTTCTCATTTACACTTTTATTCTCTTTCTTCATTTTCACTTTTGGAAATTTTTACAAACCCCCTCTCTTTTTCTCCCTTTTTCGTGAGCCTTTCCATCACATACACACTCATACACATTTTTTTTCTTCAAGTCCTCTTGTCTTAAGCTTAATAGTTATAGATATATACACCATCACCACAAAAATATATAATGGCAAGATCATTTATGTGTAGATTCATAAAAAGATCCCCATGAGCTTCATGCTAGGGATGTGAAATCACTAAAACATGATGATCAAGCTATCATAAGTTGTGGATCTTATGTTTTAAGCACGTATATTTGTTATGATCATAATATATGTTCATATAGTGATGATCCTATGTAGAAATCTTGCTACTAAATTCTTATTATAATAGTATACTTCATTTCATACATCTAACATGATCATCACACTAAGATCTAGCTTCTAAACATCCATCCTTTACATGTCATTTGAGATCTCATGCATTTATTTTCTTTAGAAGGAATAAATGGCCATAAAGATTTTGTTTTATGTAAATAAATTTTTTTTAAAGTTAGGATAATTATGAAGATGAGCCAAAAAGCTCAAGAACAAATTTTTTTTCATCAAAATAAACTTTTGTATTTTCGGATGGAAAAAGAACTATATTTTGAAAACCTATTTTTCAACTCCAAAACATGAGTTTTAGGTGAAAAATGAAGGGCTTATGGAATAAGAATCAATAGGAGATGATTTTGATAAGTTAATGATAGATCTACTAAGAGAAATTTATCAAACAAGAAATATTTGCAAGATAGAAAATTTGGGTATTATGTTACTTACATGAAATTCATAACTAGGAAAAGATGGTGTGTAAACACCTATTTTTCAAACCCAAAATGGAAGTTTTATTAAGGAAATAAAGTCTCTAAGGGATAGGATTAGTGGAGCCTTAATTTTTAAAGTATCAAATGAGTTTTTCTTAAAGAAATCACCTCAAAATCATTTTTTACAAAATTCGGATCTAGGAATAGCCAATTTAAACATTTATTTACAAAGTGTAAAATGAGGATTTTTATTGAAAAATGAAGACCTTAAGGAATAGATATGGTAAAAACTTAATTTTAGCAAGAATAAATAAATTTTATTAAGGAAAATTTCTAAAACAAGTATGACTTGTCAAGAACACAAAACTAGTCTTGCTAAGTTAGGTATTCATGATATCTTGTAAAGTAGAAGCTTTCTAAAAATATTCTTCTAATGGAATATCATCAAGAGCATACATATAGGAAGCTCATAGAATACCATTCACGATAGTAACTTATTAATATTACATGCATATTTGGCATGGATAGTAGAAACATCATAACTCTTCACAAAAGTAATTTCGAAAATGGACGTTTGGCTACTGATAAGAACTTTTTAAGACTTAAAAGTTTTCAAAACTGAGATATTATATTAGCATTAGATAGATCTTTCGAAGTAGATAGGAATCGGTATATAATTTGCGAAATTCGAGTTAAAATGATCAAGTTATAGCCGTTTTAAGTTGGAATTTCCATTAATGACGAGAATTACGAACTTAATAGTTTTTATGAAATAAAATGGATTAGATATGAGTTGAAATACTCATTTGGATATTTCTTTCATTTAGGTAACTTGGATCTCGAGGATTCGTTACCATCGGATTATTATTACTAAGAGATCGGCGACTTATGGCAGAGTGAGTATTACTTCATAATTTCATTTCTTGATTGTGTTTGTAGTGATTAGTTGCACTAGAATATGAGGCAAAAAATAAAAATAGATTTGCATGGTGAGAATTATGGGGGATTATGTATGCTTGTTGATGAGTCGAGAAATTGTATTAAGAATATTAGAACCGGGTGATTAACTTATGTTTGTTTAAGATATTATAGGATTGATTGTCTGCGAGATTGATTGATTACCTAAAAATTGGTATTGACAATTATTCGGATTGATAATTAACATGGACATAATCACTTCACGATGGGGATGGAGCATTAGCATATGTTGGTTACCCATGATCCATAAATGGCTAAAAGTTGGTCAATCGTGATCCATAAATGACATAAATGAGTTGCTTGATCGTGATCCATAAACGACATAAGTCGGTTACCCGTGATCCATAAAACGGCACATTAATTCAACGGTAGTACCGTAGTTAATCTACTAACCCCAAATGGAGAGCGTAAATCCATTCACATATGATTTTCGGTTGATCATATGTCTTGTTTGTTCATGTTATTGATGCATTCCATATGGTCGAATAAATAACTTGATTGGATAATTTGTTATAAATGTTTTTATGGAAGTATTCACTCACTAAGCTAGTATAGCTTACGCCCCCGCAGCTTTTTCTTATTACAGTTTTCATATATTTGGCTAAGGCGAGGCATCCTACCGAGCAGGTACAAGAAATATGAGTCTCATTTAGAAGTTTGTGTCCAATTTTGTGTAGAATTCCATAGGAAACCTAATACTTACCGGATGACTGTAAAAGACCACTTTCAAACTTAATATTCTTTTGTGGGAGAATGCCCTTAGATTTTTTTTTTTTTTTTTGTAATTGATTATGTGGACTCATCGTTTATATTCTAATGCTCATAATATGTCAAATTAAGCTATTTATCTCCATTGGTTCATGAATTCTATTATCGTAAAGGTACGCCTTGTATCTATGCAAGAATTTGGAATGATTGTGGTAGTAATTCCTAAGTCTTATATATCATGAAGCGGACTGTTACGTTTAGGGTACCTTATGAGGCATGACAGAGACACTGTCACACATGGATTAGCGGATGGCATGATAATAGCGTAGATACTCTCCACCTATTACCAGCAGCACGCACAAACACTACACTCATCATTAATGTCCATTAGTTCTTAAGTCAGTTTTAATTTTTATCCTAAATAAGCACAAGCACAAACATGGTATACATGTACCTGGGTAGTTGGTTCAACTTAGTCCAATTGATAAAAAAATTTAACCTAGATTTATAACATACAAAGATATTTAGATTCTTTTATATTTCTCAACTTATTGCCAAATAACACTCCCCAAACTTCTCTCTCTCATTCTAATGTTAAAGCAGTATTTATATAATATATTTGCATATATACGTTAATAGTTTAAATTGTAACAAGAAAATAATAATAAATAGTAATTAATTGATATTAACAAGGCCTCGGGTTTTTAGAGCAATAATAAACCTTAAAGAAGTTAAGTGAACAAGTTTCAAGTGTTTATAAGAAGGATAAATCAAGTTTTGGAAAAACAGAGTTGTACACAAGCTGTGTACAAGGCTATGTGGGAACATATTGTACACGACCATTCTACATAAGTTGTGCAGAAGACAACACAACCATTCTACATAGGCAGTGCTAGAGATTGTGCAGAAGACAAAAATCAGTCATAAAGCATTTTCAAAGTACACAACCATTCTACACAGACTGTGTAAAAGGTTATGTATGACCAAAAATAGGGTTTTTAATACATTTTTTACAAAGTACCGATTTTCTCCATTCTCAACATTAAAAACATGACTAATGATCCAAATTCAACTCTTCTTCAAAACCTAAACAACCATCATCACAAAACTTGTATAAAGATTGAATCTTACAACCAAAAGATGTAACTTTTGCAAAGAACTCACGTTACCTTCCAATTCCATCAATCTTTTACATTCCCACTTCCCAATTCCTTTTTTGTCATTAAAGATCCTTTAAAATCTTCCCAACAAATACTTGTTCTCCCGTCAAATCTTAATATTCACATAAAGATGTCAGAATCTTTGTTTTCAAGATTTCTTTTGCTAGACAAATAGTAAGAAATACAAAAGGATTTCACTTACCATGAGTTTTTTTTTTCCCAGAATTTTGTCAATAATCTATTGTGGGAACATAAATGAAGGATTTTCTACAAAAATATGATAGGAGGAAAGAAGAAATGAACAAAGAAAATAAGGGGCAGTTTATCTTCTTGATAGTTTTATATGTTAGGTAACCAACGTATCTTTTAAAATTTATCATCAATGACAAATTTGTCCTTATAATAAAAATTAAAATTACTTTTCTATCATTTATTATAAATGCATTTTTTAGGATATTTCAGTTATAATCACGAAATCGCTACCTCTACTAAAACCACAATGCTAGTATTGGTCAATGAAAGATTAAAATTAGTATTCGTGACAATGATGGTATTAGTGTTGTAGGGATTGTGGTGATGGTGCTAATGTTAATTTTGTGTTGGTAATGTTGCTAGTAATGCTAGCGGTAAAATGGTTGTGATAGTGGTAGAGGAGGTGGCATAAAGACATCATTTGTGCGACAATGATTATTATAGTGATGTGTTAATGTGGGGGTAATATTGGTGATAGTACCATCGGTTGTGGTATTCATAATAATAGTGGGGAAGTGGTGGTAATTTTGGAAACAATTTGGGAAAAAAAAATTGGAAGTCCTTAGAAATAAAGTACTTTAGTTTAGTAAGCCTTGGATGCCACTAATTGAAATAATCTCTTGGACAAACTGAATTGAAAAAGTTTAAAACGTTAGTTATTAGAAAGTATTTAATGAGAATACACATATAAAGTCTCTCTCTCTCTCTCTCTCTCTCTCTCTCTCTCAGCACTCTTCTTTAAAAATAATTATCTTTAATTGAAGCATATGCTATATGATAGTATGGTAAATTACATTGCAAGGTCCCAACATTTGGGGTAAGTTTATTTGAGGTTCTAATATTTCAAGTGGTTTAAAAGAGGTCTCAATATTTGAAGAAGTAGATCAATTGAGATCTTCATTAACACGTGTCACAATATGATGGGTCTTCTAAGTTTTAATTAAATATTTTTCCTATTAATATGTGTCAATGAGGAGTTCAATTGACTCACTTTTCCAAACGTTATAATCTCAAATGAACTTATTCTCATATGTTGGGACCTTCTAGTGTAATTTACTCTATCATAATACAACATGACGTTTTTGATCCCTTTAATGAAAGAAGGTAACGGTTGCAAATTGGGATTATTCATCAATGCTAAACTAATATAGATCTTAGGATTGATGATTTTTTTTTTTTTTACATGAAGAATGGAAACTTTATGATTAACAGTCTTACAAATCTTATAACATGAGGTAGAGTAGATTGCGAGCTAGTTCCTAAAAAATTAGACAAATACAAAAAGCAAGATGAAATAAATGCGCAACTTATCTTTCAAAAATCATAACATTAGCATACATCTTTGTTTTCTTATTATTATATATGCACGTGAAGCTTTTTTCGAGATCTATAAATCTTGTAGTACATTTAAGGTTTTTAAGGTCAAAAACCTTTGTTTAGGTCCCCGAAACAAGCCTTGCAGTTTTTTTTTTTTTTTTTTTTGTATTTTGGATGCATGGAGTTTTTCTTAGAGACGATGTATAATCATCCTCTTCTTATTACATAAAATCTTTTATCACATAATAATATTCATAATTTCTTGAGTGAAGATTTTCCTCAATTTCGTTTTAATTTCTAAGATTAATCGTTGATTGATCTTGTTTTTTACGCTACTTGCTGCATCATAACAAGTCACTTGTTGTAACAAATTTTTTCACAAAAAAGAAACAAATTCAACATTTAACTTGATTGACTGTCTGATTGGAAAGGTATGACTATTCCAACAAAGTCTTGTAACACTTCATTAGGACTTCTCTTGGCATATGAAGTCCTCCCCTCCAGCTTAGACTTTTGCTTGTTTGGGAACTTCTTTTTCCTTAGTGAATCTAAATAAAATCTCTAGGCACAAAATGGAGTCATTTCCTTCTCTTATTTGCAAAATACATGGGGGCACGTTCCTTAATGTGTTCCTTTCGGACGTGCTAATTCTCATCTTTGGAAGTACGATTTGAGCAGGTCTTATTTCAATCTTCATCTCATCCTGTTAGGCACAAATTGGTCCCTATCAAATGCAATTGTTGGTACTTTGTCATGTACTTATGCGTGGCCCATTGCTTATATTGCTGAAGTTTACCTAGAAACAAATGTGGAGAGGCCATCTAAACTGCACCACAAGACACCCTCATTTATTTGGAAAAGGAAGAAAATAACTTTAGGAGGAAAATGTTTCACTAAGACCTATACTTACTTCCATCCATACCACCCCCCCACCGCCGCCCCCCCCCTCCCCCCCCTCCCCCCCCACCCCACAAAGAGAAATAAATTGGAGTGATTTGAATTAGAAAAATCAAAATAATCCCAATGATGTTTTTTTTTTTTGGTTATCTTTTTATGGATAATATAGTAATTGAATACTTGAAAATTATTTTAAAATATTATGTTTGAAAACACCACCTTCCATTAATATATTCCTGCTCCTTTCACTCTATTTAAAAGGGAAACTATTGATTCTTTTATTTTGTTTTCTTTCTTTTTAAATTTTTTTCTCTATTTTCTTTCCATCTTAATTATTCCTCTTATTCCAAAACATAAGTATAGAGATCTAAGCACACCCATTTGTCATACACACTTGCATTAGAGTCTAAAGTTTGGTCACGGTGGAGATTAATCACATGCTTCGTTTTGCTTTCTTTATTTTGCACAGTGAAAATTTCACTCAAAATTATTTCTCTTTTAGTGGTCATGCATGAAGTAACTTCAAACAAAAGCAAAGTTTTCATGCGATGTAGCTATATTTGACTTGTAGAATGCAATGCATAATTAAATTATCAAAAGAATAATTCTAGTCTATAATTGTTTGTATTAGAGGTGTCAACGAATTATAATTACCAGCCAATTATTTGAGTTGAATTTGAAAGTTGCTCATAATAGTCGATTCAAGTTCGAACTCAAATTACTTATAACAATTTGTCTAACTCATATACTAATGCATCATACTAGAACATCATAACGTTTGGCTTGACTAACTTATAGATTTAATTGACCTCTAGACATATATGTTAGTTGAGTTTGAGCTGATTTTGGATTTTAGTGCAACTTTAATTGAAAAAATATACATTTGTAAAATATTGATTTTGAATGAGTTTAATTGAGTTGAATTTGAGCTCATTGGGTATCACTTTGAGTTGAGTTTAATTTAAAAAATTCTTAACTCAATCAATGTTTTAGTTGAGTTTGAACTTTGAAATTTCGAGTTAAGTTATAACTCGAACCGAATACTATATCATATTATCATTTTGACTTGACTCATTTACATGATAGTACATAAATGGTCAAGCTAGCCAATTAACCATTATATTGAAATGTTAAGAGAAGCAAACCAAAGCGTAGCACATACATATCACATTAATATGATATATTTATCAAATATAAGATGATGAAACTATCGAGATATCTTTTGATATAATGATTTAAAGTTTATTAGAACTCTAAAGTTAAGTTGCTTAATTAAGATCACTCCTTACAAGAAAGCTGGGTTTTAAAGATAAAAAAATTTTCTGTAAAAGTTAATTTCTATTGCAAAAAATCATCATCATTGATTCCATTCGTAATGATAGAGCTTCTCTTACTAATTTTCCATTGTAAAATTTCTATTTGTAAAGGTCTATTTTCTTATGGTAACTCTTAGGATAGGTGACTTCTTGGAGAGTAGTTGACACCGAAGACAAAGCTGTGCAACATTTTGCTAAAGTAGACAAACCTTGATAGGCAAAGTTTTAGGTCATTACAGTTTTGGAAGTGAGAGAGCTAAGTGCCATAAAGAGCAAAATGCCTTAGAGTGGGGTACCTCTTGAGCCTTTATAGAAGCACTTTAGAGTTTTCCTTATCTAGTGTGGTTTTGGACTTGCGTGACGAAATTGATGATTATGACAATTCTATTAGAGGAGAATATGATACCTCTTAAATATAAGGTGATTGAATTCTACTCATTAAAGCGTTTTTTTAGTATAATGACCTAGAGTTTATTAGACTTCTTGAGCCTATATGAGAGTACACTAGAGTCCTCCCTGCCCAGTGCTTTTCTAGGCTTTTGTGACAAAACCGAGGAGGACGTCCATTTTGTAAGTGGGGGACAATATGGTATCTCTCAAATTTATGGTGATTGAATTTTAATCTTTGAGAAACTTTATAGTGTAATTGTTTAGAGTTCATTAGAACTATAAAGTTAAATATGGTCAATAAAAATCACTCTCATAATGGGTATCCTTCTATAAAGTAGCTAGCACTAGGATAACACCGTGCAACATTTTTTCAAAGTAGACAACAACTTGATATGATCGTTCCATATTAAGATTCTTTTTTTTTTTTTTTTTTTTTGCTGACAAAAATTTTCTTTTCTTATGTTATTCTTTTGAGTTTCACTTTAGAAAAAGTTGCTAGGGAATAATTACTTGGAATTTACAATTTTGGCATGTAGTTATTCATACATATATCTATATTATTGAAAGAATGTCATGAGTTTTAAACTATACACCTTCTTTTACCTTTTTAAATTAATTATATATCTTTTAATATTGAATTAAAATTTGTTACAACTAATTAATAAAAATTATATCAAAGAATTTATTGAAATTTATTATTGTCAGTACTTGGTTAGTTTAATGAATAACTTTTAGATTTTGAGGCCAAAAAATAAAAAAAATGAATAACTCATTTTCTTACATCATCCACGTCTTTTTTTTTTTTTTTTCAATTCATTTATGCGTAACTCAATTTTATGCACATGTTTACTTTTGTATATATTTATATATATAATATATAGTTACATATACATGTACTGTGACTAATATAATCTATTATCTGTTTGGAAAACTGTGTATTTGTCGCGCTATTTCTTGATAGGTTTAATTGATTGTGTTAATGCAATTGGTATCCTCCTTACATCTTCAAAAATAGAAGCCAGAAACTTAGGGATTCGTTTATATTCAACTGAACAGTAGCACTGTGTTTGGCATTGGGAACTAGGAAGAAATGATGGGAAGAGATAGCAAATTTGAAGATTAAATTCTATCGTTTTATTTGCTTTGAAAGGAAAAAACAAAGAAAAGAAAAATTGATATAATATTTTTCTTGAGTCTTACTGTTTATTTTTATTCACTTCAAAATAGAAAGAATTAAGAGGTAAATGGAGAAAGTTTTTTAAAATTACTCTTATACCCTTTTTTATTAAATTACATATTAATTTTTAAGGACATTCAAGTAATTTATAATTATATTTTATTTTTTTTATAATAATTAATATTTAATCCAAGTTTTTCCTTTATTATCTAAACACATGCAAGAATTCAAATTCTACAATAAATCATCTTCTCCATTTTCTTTCCTTTCGGAATCTTTTCTTCTTAATTCATTTTATTATGCCAAATAAAACGTGAGAGTATAAGTAGAGTGAGTTTGTTCTTTGAGGGGTTTGAGGTGAGTATTATAAATTTTTTTAGTATCTCTAGAGCTCAAATCAGGTTTTGGAAAATTTGTAATACTTGATAAGAATATGAACCCAAATTTTTATTTATTTATTTTGTTATAGCATACTTTAATTCTACAACTACATATACCAAGATGAGTAGAAATGAAACTAAAGATCAATCTCAATCCAGTTTTGCTCTAATTCACTGGTAAAAATATGCATATTAGAGGTGCTACAATGAAGTGACACTCACCTCTTGTGACAAGGATATTTGCAAGACGCGCCTCCTCGACCCCACAAGCACACACACCATTGCCACCTCTCATTCAACACTTTAGTTCTCCATCTTAAAATTCTGTCTTTGATGCGTTTTGCTTTTTTTTTTTTTTTTTTTTTTTTTTTTTTTTTTTTTTTTTTTTCTAATGACTTTTATTTTCCTAACAATTGGACTAGTTAATTAGCAATAATTTAAAATGACACGCAAGTTTTCGGTCTGTTTTATGCTTTTTAGTATTTTTGTGCTTATGGACTTTATTAATGAACGTGTGTATTTGTATATGTAATTTTTTTCCATTTATATTTATTATAATTATTCAATTAATAGAAAAACTATTTTATATAAATATATATTGTTATAATAATATATTATATAAATTATTATTTCACAATATTAATAATATATTAGAATTAAACAATAACTTTAAAAACATATTTTATATACTAATATATAATTGATTGCATATTTAATATATATATATATAATAACAATAATTCTTTAAATATTCTGATTTAAATAAAAAGTTAACAAATGAAAATTCCATTACAGATTTCTTTGTTTGCTCATCAATAGCAATTACACTGTAAACTTATTCTTGAATGAATTGAATGGGTAGTTAGAGTATTTTAATTGAATTTAATCCGGTTATCATTTTTGTTTGTATGGATTTTGAATATCACAGGGCCATTGGTCAAGTTCCCGTGACGCTTAAAAATGCGATATAGGATATGCGATGGGTTTCGCAGGTACTTACTAGGTTATTAGGTCAGTTCAAATTAAAAAAGGAAAAAAAATGCCCAAATCTGTCGAATTCTTTTTTTTTTTTTGACCAACTTTGTCGAATTCATTAGTATGAATATTATATTATGAAAAGTTGAAATTGCATAAACAAATAATAAATATATAAATAAATTTTATAAAATTGAAGAAAATAGATCTTAAGCTTGTGTAATGGAATTATCTAATAAGTTAATTCTTTTTTTATAAATTTGTTTTTATTGCCAATACATTATTTATATTTTCTTTTCATATAAAATCTAAGGTCTTATTATTAAGGGAATACAAGATAATCATTTTAAGTGTTTAAGTTATATACAGTAGTGCAAATAAGATATCAATGTTTTAACTTTTAAGTGGTTAAAAAAATAATAATCAATGTTATATAATTTACTGTATATGTACAATCCCTTTTTTTTTTTTTTTTATCTATCACCGTTTAAAATATAGCATACTATTTTATATAAAGTTCATATATTTTATCAACCTTTAAAATGCTGATTTTTATTTGAATTTATTTCAAACATTGATCTATTACTTAAATCTTACCCTATAGTTTGATCATTCTACTGTAATTTTCTAATTAATAAGTCTCTATAGTATACATTAAGAGCTCAAAAAGAAATTTGTATTGTATCCCTTCCCATATTAAACATACACATTATTAAAAAAAAAAAAATTTAAAATTATAATAAATATTTTTTTATTAAATTGTTCAAAAAGCATTGCAAACGACGGCTCACCTTTTCTTCTTTCCCCTAATATATCGTAAGCTGTGAGCTCAATTCAACGTGCAAAACAACCTTTAGGATACAAACGTAAAACGATGTATGATCTCACAGGATGTTTTCCAGATCCCAAGCCTTAGAAAGTATAATTTAACCTTCTCGAAGACCGAAGACAATGGGCAGGACCGAAACCGAAAGTCATTGGATTTGAAGTTTATGGACCCTGAGACATATTGAAAATTTTTTACGGCTGTTAATTGGGGAATGTGCTGCCACCCCGCCTGCATCGACCACGCACAATTTGTAGCAAAAGCAGGGTCCTAAAGGAGGCAATGTCGGCGCATGACAATGAAACATTCTAGGCACAAGGTGGGTAGTTGAAGTGGAGGTTTATTATTGTTCATATATTACAACCATAACATACGGTGGAACCCATTTATTTTCTGCCTCACACACAAAACAACACCTTTTGACTTGACTGTCCTTTTAACAGATGGTTATCTTAATTGTGCGTAGTTTAACCTAAAAACATTGCTAATTGAATACTCAAACCAAGAGAGATTAAGAAAAGCACGGTTCTTTATTCTAAAATATACTTTGGTTCGTGCTAATAGTGCTGGTTTTTAGGTTAAATTTTGTAGGTCTGGGCTAGGGTGGTGGAGATTTAACAAACTTTGCTTAATTCAACTTTTGATTACAACTAAATTATGAAACACAATTTAGTGTCTATTCACATCCCCCAAGCATCGTCTTATGTGATTAGGCATTTTGATCTAGCTTAGGATGGGGTTAATTATCATGTTACCAAGCAATTATATTTCTATTTAAAAAAAATTGTAAATCTATTTTTTTTTATGTTGTTTCCGAAACTAGATGTGCATTAAATAATTTGGAGCTTGTTTCGCATTGGAGGTGATTGCAACCATTGGTAGCGAAATCATTTCCAGATATCATGCTTGAGTACTTTATGAAGAAGAAGCACGCGGTGAGGCTGCTTCACATTTTCAAACTACGTTACTTGCGTGGTTCCTGACGAAGAAGATGCGCAAGGTAGGACTGTTTCAAAATTTCAAACCATGTGCGGAAAAAGTTTGCTGTCTCCATCCTCCTGTTTCCACTGATGGCTGACACGTATTAAATAAATTAAGAAAATATAAAAATCCTTAAAATAAGAGAATATTTTTTAATATGTGTTATATGTTTATTGACAGAGACACTATGAAGACAGGATGATAAGAACAATAAACATGTTTCCACTATGTGCATATGTAGATGTGTAATGATATGATTTAGAGTAGATAGCGGGCTTAAACAAATTAGACAATTCTAAAAGATTTAAGAAGAAGTAGACGTCTAGACCACTTTTAATTAGATAATTGAATACCCATAATCATCAATTTGAGGCTTGAAAAACATCATTTAGAGCTCGAAATTGGCTTATTGACCTTCAAATTAATTTCCCGTATTTTTTTAGAATTATTTCGTATCTAGGATTTTGGAGAGACACCATATATATTTGCTTCATTTTGTTCTTTAGACTATCACGTCATAATAATACTATTCATCAAATTGAGAATTTATCTAAATTCGTATTGCTTTTGAGATTAATCGTTGATTATTCTTTGTTAATTACATTAATCACTACATCATGATCCTAGTACACTAAAGGAGATTTGATTCTAATGGTCTCGTGTAATGCATCTTGCATCTTATGCTATACGTGATCATAGAGTGACGTGGTATGATACAACGGATGACTAGCACTGAGACATGGAGAGGAGTAGGCAATCTTTAAGAGCATGAATACATGTGCAGTGGATGTAGTAAGATTACATTTCTTATTGATAATATCCATTAGATCGTACACAAAATGAGTCTTCCTCTTGAAAGATCCTTCAGTGTATTTTATATTGAGTCCAAACTCATAAAATCTTTTTAACGCATGAGTTTGCTCCGAGAAAATTTGAGAGTGGATGGATTCATTCAATGGTCCTTCTTAAAGCTTATGATACCAAATCTCTCTGCATATATTATCTAAAATTCGTGAATGGAGGTATTTCACTAAACAAACCCAGATCATTTCATGCTTAAACCCACATAGCAATCTCAGCCCTCTACATTCGCCTTCTTTTGTTTTTTATTTTTTCTCAAAGGGGTACGTAAATGAATACTTTTGATGTATTTATTGATAACATAGAAAAGAATTTCTTTTCTAACTCTTTAGATATTGATTACAAATTCAAAAATAAAATAATTAATAACATCCATTAACATTTGTGATACAGAACTCCAACTATGGCTTATTAACAAGCAATGGAATCTACCAATTCTAAACACCACGCTAATCCTATGGTATTGATTTGCTATCCTTAATTATATGTATTTCACGCTTGAAACTTCGATTTTTTATAAGATCCAGAGAGAAATACAGTTTCGCGAAGTAATGATTAAGCATAGTTTCACGCTCTTGAAAACTTTCATACAAGTCTTCGCTTTGATGAAGTTCTTTGAAAAGAGCACTTGTCAAAGACTTCTCATTTTCCGCATAGAACTTGTTTTGCTTCATGGAATGAGCTTCGGGATTCAATTTTTCTGTCTTCCTACTTCTACCCATCGTAGACCGTCTAATAAATTATTTTGTTATTATATTGATTATAAAATATCAATATATTCTTTTTAAGGTATCGATGAATATAATTTTAACCGTTCAATAATTATATAGAACCGGTCCCATTAGATGTAGTAAGCGAACATACAGTTTTCCCTTCCGATGCCGAAAGCATTGCCAGAAAGAATTTGATACTCTTGGATATATGGTTATCTTTGACCCACTTTTGCAACATACAACATTAATCCAATATAAAAATTGCAACAATGCAAAACTCTACCTACCCACATATTGTTCGCTTTGGTGAAATACTTTAGTTTTATCCACATCAAGTGCTTTGAAAGAGGTTACCCATTCTAAGAGTGTACTCTACTTAACAAGTTTAACTTTAGATTTACTATAAACTCTAAGTTATTACAGTAGAATATGCATCAATGATTAAAGTTCTATCACCTTATATTTAATCACGTTCTTTCTCTCTTATAGAATTGACGTCTTTATCAATTTTACCATATAGATCCAAAATCTCATCAAGTAAGGAAGACTCAAGATGTGCTCCAATACCATTTTTGGTTGGTGAACTGCTCTAATACCACCTATAATGACATATAACTCCAATTAACGAAGTATTATCTACTTTGGTGAAATATCATATGATTTTGTCTTTTGTGTCGCCTACTTCTCAGGAGGTCACCACTCACCAATCCTTGGAGTGCTCTTCATTGTGCATGCTCAATTATAAAGTTTTAATAAATTTTAAGCTAATACATCAAAAAGCATCTCAACAATTAAATTTTATTCACTTATATATGAAGGATATCTCGAAAATACTATACAAAATCAATAAATTTTTGGCAAGAATGATTATAATGTTACTTTCAAAAAATTCTAGTTAGATAATTATTACTAATATCATGAATTAACTCATACAGTTCATTGAGTCAATAATTTTATATTGACTTTTTTCAATTAAAGTGAATGAAAATTAATTTATACATAAACTTTGATGGGACTTTATGCATAATTTTACACATTTACAATTTATTGATTCTATAATTTTATGATTTTATAATATGAAATTCTAAATAGAATCATGAACTTGACAACCATGAGTTAGTTATGAAGATTTTTTCAAACAATATGAAATACGATATCATCTTTTTGTAACTTCCAATAATATATAAGTAGTCCTTAAAGCATCGGTCAAACGTATATTGGCAATTTGCCTAGACCCTTAAGCCAATGTAAGTATATGATATACAAAATGTAGGTATTATTGGGTATTTTATTTTCCCAGTATAGTATCACGTTAATCCCAAAAAAAAAAAAAAAAAGATTCAATTTGCTGTACACAAGGACAAACACAAGATTATACAGTTGGAAGACCTTAATTATGTTTATGATAGAAAAATCAATATATATTTACTAGCTATTATAATTATATTGATATAAGAATTTAGATAATATACTAAAAGTGAACTGGATGCTTAGATGGGTCAATTCCTGCCGTGATTGCTATTGGCCCTATACTTTTTTGACTAAGCCAGCTAATTTGGAAGCTTGTAAAAAATATTATTTGAGTCTCACTTAGCCCCAGAAGCGGACCAAGTGTAGGGGTTCATGTTCATTGTCTGATGTCTTCTTGACAGAGTGCTGATACGGTGATACATTGGGTTTACTATCTGAGACAGCAAAATTTGAACTTGGGATAATACACTTTTTGACATTTGATTTGACCATTTAGCCTTGATCACTAAAGTTTAGCTTATAAAAAAATAATAATAATCTATCATATTACATACAGATGCATCAAAGGGCGAGGCTCAGTCTAAGTCTAAACGCAGTCAAAATACATCTTTGCAAAGTTTTAAAAGACACATGAGGAGATCCGGATGGTAATAAATAGTAATAAATTAGTGTGCTCATGGGAGGCATGCTTAATTTTTATGGATTATATACGACTTTGCAATACGCACTCTGTTTGGGAACTTTATTTATTTATTTAATTTATTTTGGACGATTGTGTCTTATAATGAAATCTTCACAATTAGTTGCATACTATTGTAGCGATTAGAAGGAGCTAAAGTTATTAGTCGCATACACTTTTATGGTCTGTTTGTTTTAGCTTTTTTCGGTAGATACAGACACTTTTTCAAACTTTTTTCTAACAAATTATTTATCAAGAAATAAATATAGATAAAAAAAGTTGACAGTTCTCATCAAAAGATCAAATAGAATAAATATAGATAAAATTTAGATGTAAATCGAATATATTTACACATATCATTTTAAAAAAGATATAGATACAGATGAAAAACAGACAATCCAAACTAAAAGCAGACACTGCATCGGGGTTGCATACTAATTTAATAATATTTGTAAAAAATCCTAAATCATTTATCGAAAATATTAATACTCGATTGTAAAATAAAAAAAACTTTCTACATTTTGGATTCAATACTATAAAATATGAAAAAATCATTTCTTTTTCTATTTTGGGTTGGGATGAAATTTTTTAAAAGTCAAAAGATAAGAAAAGAGTAGCTATTGTTTCAAAAAGGAGTTATAAGTATAAAGATGAAGAAGGAAATAGTTTTTTTTTTTTTTGTAAAAAAAAAAGTTACAGAAGTATGATAACTAAATTATATGTGAATAAAATAATATATAAAATTCTATAATTAGTTAGAAGACTAGAATAAAATCAAATGTATACATTGGAGTCTTTACAGGCAATTCATCATGCATATAATTCATAATTGAAAAAACATAATCTTTTATAGGAAGTTTCTCTATTCCTTTTCCTGTCATCCCAGGTCTTGCCATAGTAGGAGTTAAAAATTTAAAGAAATAAAAAATTAAAAATCTATTTTTACTACCTGAAAATAACTCCCAATAAATAATATTTATTTTTCCTCTAACGTAAAAAGAAAGTTGAATAGTGATTTGAAATTTTACACCAACTGGGCATTGTTATATTTAGAAAGTAAACTCGAAATTAAAAAAAAATATCTACTCTTCTAAAAAAAATCCTTTCTTTTACCTGCTCAAACTTAATTCTCTCAAAACCTTCAAATTTTAGTTTGAAAAACCCCAAGATCGTGTTTACGAGCTTTACAACCAGAGTTTTGAGATGAAGAAGTAAAGTAATCTTCAAAAGCACAATAGGTAACTTCATTTTGCTTTATTTTCAATAAGTTATGAGTAGTATCTTCATCTTAGCACGTTTTGGAAAGTTGTAGTAAAAGTCCTTGTTAAATACACCAATGCATGTGCTCGTTTCACCATTCATGTGGGAAACTTTGTTTTAGCAGATATTTTGTCGTGGAAAACTAAAAAATGGATCCAGTTTGTTAAGGAACATCGAGTTTAACAAACATAATGAATTTATAAAACTAAACCTGGGCCTTGCTTTCTAAAAGGTGTTAAAATATGTTTTTTGAGCTTGTCAAGGCCTAAAAGTTTTGGTAAATCTGCTATTTGTGTTTAAATAAATGTTTTTCAAGCTTAATCCAAATGAAGATGAAGAAATATGTTATAAAACAAAATAAACTAGCCTCTTGGTTCTTTTGATGCTCTAGAGATAGGTTTTAGATGTTTAGTCTCGTGTTAGATTTGTCTTTTGTTTGTTGTGGATGAGTTATGATGTTTTGATGCATGTTCTGATGTTTAGACCTGATCTATATGTGTAATGAGATGATAAAGTTGTTTTAGGGTCAGTTTGTTTGTTGTTGCTGATGTCGAGGCGTAATTTTGCCTAAAGAGTTCCTCTGTTGTTGTTATCGAGTCATAAATTTTGCCCTTAGTGGGGCTTTGATAGTTGTTAGTGTGGCGCCCTATGTTGACGCCTCATGTGGGTCAAAGGTAAGCTTAGTATAAGTGTTGAGGGGTAAAGTTTTTATGAATAGTGTTTGTTGTAGCCTAAAGTTGAGCCTTCAACTTGCCCTCAACAGACATAAAGCTTGTCGCACCTTAAAATATTCAAGTAAGAATATTTAGTGATCATCGTGGCCCAATGTTTAGTTCTCAATGTAACCCATGGTAGCCACTAAAGCTTATCGAGGCCAAAGTTAAAATGAAGCCTTGAAGCACAGCTGTGGTCGAGGCCTAAGGTTGAGCCTTTAACACAACATGTGCATATTGTTATTAGCCCTCGATCCTTAAATTTATTAAGACGCGATATGTTTTCTTGCACTCAAGTATCCCGCGGCCTTTTCCTAAATGACTCTTGAACTTTAGTTGTTGTAGAATAAGCTTAGTTTTGGGTAGCGATGTGACCCCCGATCCAACCTTAATTGAACGTGATAGTGCTAAGCTTAAGTTAAGAAGTTTATAACGAGAACCTAGAATGCTTAAAACTTTAATAAAAGTTCTATCTTTTTGTTATGTGTTGGTGATATGTGCTTATTGTTCTATAAAAGCTTTCGATCAAGACCTTAACTTTCCTGAAGATTACTACGATCTTTGAATAAGATGCAGATGTGAGTGGCTTGAATTCTTATCTTGATGATGTGCTTGTAATATAGTTTCACATGTTATATATATGAATATAACTGATTTCGTATGGGGACGGGTATAACGCTTGTTGTATGGTGATTGTTGTTGTGACAAGCCTTAATAATGGAAGCAATAATAATTTGTTTGATGCGATTGTGTAATTAATTATTGTTGATTGTCTAAATATCATGTGAATGCCAATAACTTTATCTAAGACTTGTCTGAACCTTAATCTAAAAATGGACATGTATTGCACGACAGCATGCTGCATTAATATAATAACCATATTACACTCTAGCATCTCAATTCTATGGTAGTCTAAAGCTTGTTAGTGGATCTATTTCTTCAATTGAATATCATAGGATTGCTTGTGTCCTAAGAACTAAACAGGTAGTGAAGGATATTGCATTTGTGGGTATTAGCCGAGGAGGTGTTAGTGTTTAGAGGGATCTTGATGGTTCTAAGGGAGGTAGTGGTTAAGATTTCTATATATGTAAATAATAAAAGAATTTTAAATGAAATCCTCCCTAGTTTGAGGTTATGTTCGATAGATATATATAAATATATATAATAGCTATGATTTGGGAAAATTCCCCCTTCCTTGGTTCTCAGTCTTTCTTAGGTGTGGATTACTTAAGATTGGTCCTTCAACCCTCAAGGGATGGCGAAAATTCCCATGAGTTTGGATTCTAGTAATCCAAACTATGCATTTCATATGTTTGAGTATAATATTGCATATGGTTGTAATTAAACATATCCGACCCTTGCTTGAAGTGTGGTTTGAGTCAGGTTATCTCACTAGGCTATGGTTTGCTCACACTCCTTCGGATTTCATATGCTTTCAGGATCTCTAGAGTAGATCCAAGTTGATAATGAGCGGACATGGTAAATATGGAGGGGAATATCTAGGGCTATGTGAGATTGATGATAGTTTTATTATATAGGATCTTTTGTTGATTTCTTTAAGTTGTAACAATGTTAAGAGTTGTTCTTTGTTTATGGATGATTTTTTTGTAAAGAACTTATATGTATTGTGAAATTCCTCATCTTGACAACGTTGCGATCCTATTTTAAAATTTGTCCATGCTATGGTGTATCTTGTGGCATGTGATGCCTATGGAAATTTTCCTAAAAAGCCTTGGTAGGCATTGATACTACTAGGGTATCATATGGGGTGTGACATTTCCTTTCTATCATTTTTCTATCTATCAATTTATAGAAGACCTTCTCGTATCAAATTGAGGAAAATTAATAGTAGAATACCACCTTAAGCATAGGAATGGTATTACCATATATAACACAATTAAAGATCTACAGGAAGAAAACATTAATTAATTAAGGGTAATTATCATATTTAGTATTAAATCTTTGTACATTTTTATAAATAATTAGTGGGAGTTTAAAAGTGTAAACTTACTACAAGCCTTTTTTTTTAGGTGGTTTATGGTATCTAGATTTGATTGAAAAAAGATTAGATAGTTATATTAATTGTGAAAATGAGCAAATTCCAAATAATTAATTAATAAAATACGAGAAACTTAAATTTCCACACAAAAATAGAAAAAGCTAATGTGTCAAATCATCACTTCTAAACTTCATAAATAATTAATTATAAAAATAGAATAAAAATTTAAGCATTAAATATGAGATTGTTATCATATTAATTAATTAACAAATGATAGGGGTCATCTAAATGCTTTAGTTCCAACGATCATAAATAATTAACTATAAAAATAGATAAATTTAAGCATTACATATGAGATTATTATCGTATTAATTAATTAATAAATGACAGGGTCATCCAAATACCCTAGTTCCAACAGGTATAATGATCATATCCTTTAGTTGAAGCTTCTCCTTGGAGAGTGCGCAAATTAAGATTTATGAGATATCTTGAGTATTATTCCCATGTAAGATACAGCTGATGTCCTAGAAGCTAGAGTCACGAGGATAAATGAATAGGCACATGATTATAACCATTGGGGTCGAATTCGAGCTATCTATGTTCGGGAAAGTCCTTTTATGCCCATAAGAAGTCACTGATCAAATAACCAGCTATGCTCGGACGCGGCCATAAAGATACTCCAAAAGGGCAAGCTTCCTCCCCAAAATCTTTTGCGTCTTGTGTAACATCAAATTTCGGTCAATGTGCATTTAAATACCGAAACTAATAGTGTCTCGCATTAATAGTGCATTTATCTACGATGTCTAGAATTATATCCGATGATATTGTTAGGAAAATTTTATAGTTTTATAATTAATTTTGATAGAATCGGTTTTGTCATCATTTAATGATTCACATCATATTTAACCGTAATTGAATCATTAAAATAGTTAATATTTTATTTACTATATTTATTTTAACAATTAAATTAATGGCATGACGGTCCCGTGAACAAACTGTAAAAGCTCCCCATGTTGTTATTAGCAAAATGAGATGAAATTAGCACTCATAATTCATAAATCACAAAAATAGTTAATATTTTATTTATTATATTTATTTTAACAATTAGATTAATGGCAGGATGGTCCTATCAATGGAAACGTAAAAGCTCCTCATATTGTTATTAGTAAAATGAGATGAAATTAGCATTCATAATTCATGTTAGCTTGTTGTGTCTTGTACTTGTGTTTAAATGAATTCATGTTAAAAAAATCTCTATCCTTCACCCAATCAGTTTATATCGTATCTTGTATGAATCTATTTATTGATTGATAAAACATATAAAAATATATAATTTCTGCTAGAATTGAAATATTTTGTATTATTCTAGAAATTTAATACATTAAAATAATTATTATTCAAGGTAAACATAATTAATAAATCATGTATGGTATATTACTTACATATATTATGTTGTATATGATTTATATAACATATATATTATGTTAGTACATTGTGCTTGTTGACTGTGCTTGCTTAGAATAGAAAATTATATGAACTTAAATGACTATTTGCCATAATAATTGCTTGTTGCTTGTGCATGACTACTGTTAGTAGGTAAGGCGCACCTTTGCTGCTAACACGACATCTCAATGATCATGCTTGAAAATGATCTAGGTAAATATAGGTAATTTAAGAACTTTTGGATGTCGAAAGTATCCAATATTATATCTATGCATTATGAATATATAAGCATGCCTGTTATCCTTGTAATAATTAGAAGACTAAAGTCAAAGACAATAATTAATTGTTTGCTATATTAGCATTATATGAATGCATGTGATTGAATGACTTGTTCGCACTCGTGTATGTACTAGACTTTAGGTCATTCTATTAACTTTTTTAGGTTCAGGTGATATTGCCGTAGCATTAACTTGTCATGATATCACATAATAGTGAACTACATGGAAGATGATAGTGCAAATGACCCCTTAGCTAACTATTGACTGTAGTTAGTGTGCTTATGGAGATATAAAGACTTCTATTTTATTTTGTTCATGCTAGTAGTTGATGCTAAAAGGGTTTCAACCCTAGTTTTGTTTGCTCTTTGGTTTGATGCAATTATGTCAGTTGTACTTACCGAGTCATTCCTAGCATGATGTATTTCTAGAGATGACATGTTAGATAGTTGTATATTTATTATAGTGTGATCTCTATTATTGTGTGCTTATAGTGATTATGATTATATACATGAATCTTAGAGTAGGTTTTGTGCATTTGTGTGCTCATATATATATATATATATATATATTATGGATACGTGACATGCTATAAGTGGTTTAAGTGTAGGGCATTACACAATGATGACTATTAATTATGAACTAAATTGCAAAGAACAAATGGAATGAAATGAATTTGAAAAATATTTGATAATGAGAAAAAGGAAACCTGTAAAATGAAATAAGAATGGATTAGCAAGAATAGATTAGTAAAAGCTCTGTCAGTGGGATCTTGCATGGCATGATTGTATGAATGAAAAATAACAATAATATAATTGATTATAATTTGAGTTAAAGATAAACTCTTAGAAATTTAAGAATAAAAATTGAGGAAAACATATTATAAGACTTCTTAATTAAATTGGATTGCCAATGGAATCTTTTTGGCTTCAACAAGAAGCCCATTATAATATTTTCTATAACCTTTAATTTTCAAACTATCCTACTTATTCTAACTATATATTTAGTAATTTAACAAACCATGCCTTAGTAAATAATCCATATGATCAGCCCAAACAATATGAAGAAAATTAAACTATATCATTGTTTACTGTTAGCGTGTTGACCTCATGTATCCTGCTCACCTTTAATTATTTAGTTTACCTTATAGTTTATACATACCTACGATGGATGCCGTACACATAAATTATTTCTATTTGCCCACCCCCTTCTATCCTAATATAATGCAACAAATATAAAAATCAGAAATTTCCACACTAAAGTTTTGCCCAGGATCCGACCTTGCTTTGGGTTTCTTGTCTCCTCGACCTTTTCACTTTCTCCCTCCATTTTTTATTTTTATTTTTACTTTTTGGCCCTTATGATGACATTTGATATTCTTCTAGAATTATATAAATAACTTATGATTATGATATGTCAACCTTTAAATATCTCATGTAGGACAAAAAAAAAAAAAAAAAAAGAAACAAAATAAAATCTAACGTTGCCTTCCTTACCGGCTTCAAATCACAGTGTCCGGTCTAGTTTTGTTCGTCAATGACCCTTCATAGATGAGCTTAGCCTTTCTTTTCTTTTTTTAATTGTCAAACAAAAAACAAACTAAATTAGTGATTATAAGGTAAATAACAAGGGATGCTAAAAACTGCTCGAAAGTGTTATATATATGATGTGTAATATCTATCTATATCTATTTTTTCATAAAATTAATAATTAACTTTTAGGAAATGTAAAGATTCGAATTCAAAACCCTTAGACAAGTATTTAAGGACATCCTATAAGTGAAGATATCTTGTCCTGTCACTCAATCGGTGTACATTTCATCAGACAGTGAGAGATCATGCGTGAATATTTTTCTAGTTTCCTTGATTCCAAATGAAAAGAGAAATAATTAAAAATTAAAAAAAAAGAAAGAAAAATTATAAAGTAATAGTGCGTATCACTCATTTCCTAAATTTCGTTGCTTGAGGGTTCATACTATTTATTTTATTTTTATGGTAGTTGAATCTGCAGATTTCAAGATTAAGAGAACAGTAGGTTGAGATTTTACATAATAAACTTTGAATAATTTGTTTTATGTTTCATGGCCATTGGAGATATTACCACCAATGGCCTATCATTTTGGACGTAAGCTCTTATGTAATCACATCTATAAGTATAAACTCTATGTTTCCTACACTACAATCAATAATAAAAATAATACAAGCACATATATATGTATACATATAAAAATTTGTATGGGATATTATAGATCTATGACTTCGTTACAATGCCTAGCATGACTAGAAATAATAAGCGTTGATATACGTAGAAATATCATTTAATTTCGGAGTAAATTATGAAAAAAAAAAGGAAATCTAGTTTTGTGAATAGGTTTATTTAAATTATCAATATATCAAGTAATTAGAAAAAAAATCAATATTTTGTAAAATGAATCAAATACTTTGCATAATTCACTTAATGTGTTAGCATTTAAATTAGTTTTCAATAAATTTTTCTTAATGATAGATTATGATTATTTTATTTGACTCATTTTTCGAAATGTTGATTTATTTATAATTACTTTAAATATTGATACTTTAAATGAATTTATTTTTAAATGTTTTTTCTTTTTTTAACTGCTTATAATATCTTAAATGAACATATTCCAAATATTAATACTTTTTATGTAATTTATCTATTTGATTTATAGAAACTAATACTTGTGAGTTTCTCTAAAACACCTAATATAATTGTGTTTATCTATGAATTTTTTTTCACCGCCATTATTTGTTTGGTAGTGAGAAAATATTAAATTTTGCCGGCAGAATGCATCAGTTGTACTGTGTGTCCCTTCCAGTTTCGATTCATCAAGCAAAAAGTCAACTTTGATTCTTCGAAGGGTGTTTGTAGCTACCTACCTTGGAATCTATTTTCTTATATGTTATCAAATCTGCCTTACCATTTGAGCATGAAGGCAAAACCATAAATATATACGCTATATGGTTTAAAAGTTGAACGGCCTTTCTACTTACTTGTCTCTGTTATACGAATACCGTACGTAAGCAAATGAGAAAAAAATTATATGATTCGGATTTTATTATATCCTCGTACGAAGTCATTTCTTTGCAAACAATGTGAACACTATGTTTTGGAATAGTGGCACGAAGCCCGCCGGCAGGGTTGGGAGAGCCCGACGTCATCTCACAATGGATTGTTTCGCTCCCATTGTTGGATTCATTTTTCATAAACCAAATGGACTTATATATATTGATAAAATAATTGTGTAATAAAATTATTATAATATATAAAGTTAAAATAAAATGATCTAAGATTATGAACTTTAATGCAACATATTAAGTATGAAATTTTATATATAGAAATGTAATATTTTTAGTTTTATGATAAGCTAAATTTAAAATAATAAATATGAACATACATACACACCCGCATAAAGCCATGGTCTTCAAGTCATTTGCATTACACATGACTCATTTTGACATCCCCATCATCTAGAGAAAACTCATTGTTAGAAATAGATATGAAAATAATGGTAAAGTAAAGTAAAGCACACATACAGATTTACGTGAAAAACATGATAAGAAAAACCACGGGTAAAAAAGAGGAATTTACTATATGTCGAAAAAGAAGTACAGAGGTGTGTATACAAAATTGGATATGATGATCTGATCTCACATAACCTTAACAAAACAACACACACATACACGCACATATGTATGTGTAAGCTGGCTCAAAGGCTAGTAGCCTAAAAAACTAAGGCATCATCTCAACACCAGCGGTGTAAGTGGATAAACCGACGGCTTTAGTGCCGGCCTAGACTAATCCTTAGCTACGGAAATTAATTCAAGGCTACCTTAAAGTCGATGACATATAGGTTAAGGTTGGCGGCCTTGACTCCAAAGCTAGCCACTTACACTGATTTGGATCATACATCCAACAATCTCTACCTTAACATGAATTCAGAAGCAAAAACACAAACTCCAAACTTCAACATAGAAACAAACATTCTTCTCCTCTTCCAAAAACCCCTAAAGGGGATCAATCAACAATGAACACCAACCGAGTACAAGCAATGCTTAAATTTTGCTATAGGAAGTGACTTTGTCATTATATCAGCAGGATTATCTTAAGTATTGACTTTGCTCACAACAATATCACCACGAGCAATAACATCACAAACAAAGTGATACTGAACATCATTGTGCTTTATCCTCTTATGAAACATCTGATCCTTTGTAAGATATATTACACTTTGATTGTCACAATATATTGTAGTAGTCTTCAAGTCATCACTAAGTTTACCAAAAAATCCTTTCAACCAAATAGCTTCTTTACATGCTTCAGTAATGGTCATACTGCTTCAATAGTATACAAGGCAATTGTAGCTTGTAAAATAGCTTTCCAACTAATAGCACAACCATTAATGGTAAAAATATACCTTATGAGGGATCTTATTTTATCCAGGTCTTCAACAAAATCAGAATCAACAAATCCAATAATTTCATCTCTAGTTCTACCAAATTGTAAACAAATATTAGTAGTACATCTTAAGTATCTGAAAATCCACTAAATTGCTTTCCAGTGTTCCTTACCAAGATTTGCCATATATCTACTGACTACTCTGACTGCATATGACAAATCTAGATGTGTATAAATCATAGCATACATAAGAGATCTTGCAGCACTAGAATATGGAACCCTTGACATGTAGTCAACCTCATCATCTAATTGTGGAGACAAAGCAAATGAAAGTCTGAAATGAGCTGCTAAAGGAGTACTAATAGGCTCAGCATTCTTCATATTAAACTTGCAAAGAATTTTCTCAATGTACCCCTTAGATGCAATATACCTGCTTTTCTATTTCTTAAAATCTCCATCCCAAGTATCTTCTTTGTTTCTCTCAAGTCTTTCATCTCAAACTCTCTACTTAACTAGTCTTTGACCTTTCTAATCTCTTCTCGATTCTTGGCTGCTATCAATATATCATTAATGTACAAGAGTAAATACACAAATGACCCATCATTACACTTCTTAGAATAAACACAACTATCAAATTTGCTTCTCTTGAAATCATGAGAAGTCATAAATGAGTGAAACCTTTTGTACCATTGTTTGGATGATTGTTTCAAGCCATAAAGAGACTTTCTTAACATGCAAACATGGTCCTCCTTTTGTGAGACCGCAAAACCCTCTAGTTGTTACATGTAGATATCTTCCTCAAGCTCTCCATGTAAGAAGGTTGTCTTCACATCTAATTGTTCAAGCTTAAGATCATGCATAACTACAATATCAAGCAAGTCTCAAATCGAGCTATGTTTTACAACTGGAGAAAATACATCTATAAAATCTACACCTGGTACCTGACTATAGCTTTTTGCAACTAGTCTTGCTTTATATCTGGGTTCTTCAACTTTTAATGTTCCTTCTTTCTTCTTGAACTCATTTGCAACAAACAGTCTTCTTCCCCTTAGAAAGTTTCACTAAATCCCATGTACCATTTTTATGAAGTGATTCTATCTCTTCCTGCATAGCAATCATCCACTTATTAGAATCATCACAACTAACTGCCTTTAAGTAAGTAAATGGCTTCATATTGGAATCAATGTCCTCTACTACATTTAGAGCATAAGCAACAAGATCAGCCTCAGCATATCTCTGTAGAAGCCTAACTTCTCTCCTAGGTCTTTCTTTAGCAATATAATATCGCTACTATTGTGGTGGTGTAGAACCTGAATCAATCTTAACCTGCACCTGCATACTTGATTTTTGTTGGACTTTATTAGATGAAGTGCTAAAAGATAAGTCATGTAACATAGTAGTTTCATAAAAAATAACATCTTTACTAATAATGACTTATTTATTTATTTAGGACACCACAACTTATATCCCATTGACACCAAACTTATAATTAGAGTTGTGCAAATGGGTTATGCGGGCCAACCCGTCTCGCTCTGCGTTAGCCTACGGGTTACGTGAGCCAAAATTTTTAGCCCAACTCATGCCCTTCCCGCGCGGGTTAGTGGGTTATGTAGGCTAGGCCATGAACTCGCTAGCACATATTTTTTATTTAAAAAATTTATAAGAATTCAAATTTTTATTAATTCAAATATAGAATATATTTCTTTTTATCTCACTAATTACCTACATACATAACCCTAACAAAACAACACATATACATATATATGTATGCATAAGCTGACTCAATGGCCAACAGCCTAAAAAACCAGTGCTTCATCTTAACACCAGCTCAAAGCTGACAGCTTAAGTTAATAGGCCGGCAACATAAGTGGATAGGCCGGTGCCTTTAGTGCCGGACTAGACTAATCTTCAACTATGAAAATTAATTCAAGGCTACCTTAAAGCCGATGGTGTACAAGTCAAGGCCGTTGGTCTTGACTCCAAAGCTAGCAGTTTACAGTGATTCAAGTCACACATCCAAGAATTGTAAAGGCTTCGTATTTGACTTAGAATACCAAGCCATCTAAAACAAAGATGTTGTGTGTTTTCCACATTAATGAACTCATGTATACTTCCATATTTAGTTAGTTTTGTTTGTTTGTGCCTTAATTTAACATTGTTATTCGGCTTAGGGTTTTTAGCATTTTATAAATCCAACAAATAGTATCAAAATAACAATGTGTGAGACAAGTGCAATAAGGTTATTGTGATTAATATATATTTGTACAAGGCTCTTTTGCTTAATCCTTGATATTAGGTTTTTAATGGTATAACATGAATAAATAATAATTAATGATTTCAGGACAATAAGAATACATTCGTGTGACAATTGGTAGTTTGTATTGATTAAACATAAATAAAAACTGCATCTTTAATTGCATTTGGAAGAAATATCAATTTTATAACCTATTCTTGATTCACGAAAATGTGTATTGAGCTATTTGATTATCGAATCATGTTTTGTCATGTGGATTTAATTTCGGTTACATGATTTCTTATTTCAAGAAATTCAAAATGAATTACTTAATATGCAAAAGTGAACTTCTGCAGTTGAGATTAAATATAATGTTGTGTAAAACACGACCATGTTGAGGATGGATAGAGCGTATTGAGAAACACTAAAAAAGGAACATGACATGTTCTTATCCATCGAACTCATGGGTTTAAGGATTATAGCAAGCCTACAATTAAACCCTCCTAAGTCAATGTTAACATGACCATTGTAGGAACATGACATGGCTTTGAACATGGCCATGTATCTCTTTGATTAACAGCACATATAAAACAAGGCCATGTAACTCTCAGTATTGCATTATTTAAGAACAGGGCAAGTGAAGAAACATGTTGAAAGTTGTTACTCCCAATGATTAAAAAAAAAATGAAAGGGAATTGTTTGTACATTAGGGGACTTTAAACCCCCCAAGGTCAATGCTAAGCTTCAGTTTGTATTTGCTATTTAAGATGGATGATTGTAATAACATTTATAAAATAGTTTCTCCATTGGAAGTGATTCGATTTTCATAGTTAGAAAAGGTTATGTGCATGTATTGCGAGGAACTTGGCCCCCCATACCCCTCGAGTGAGGTCAATGTTAAGGTTTCAATTTGTATTTGCTACTTAAGATGGATGATTGCAATAACATATTACCAAACTAGTTTCTCCTATGGAATTGATCTGATTTTCATAGTTAGAAAAGGTTATGTGCATGTATGTCATGTAAATACTAATCGACCCAAAGGAAAGGTTGGTATTGGGCTTGATTTACATGTGGACTGGCCTTAATAAAATATGGTGATGGTTATTCGAATTTCTTTGTAAATTATTGGTCAGGTCCAAAGAAACAACCTATCATTTAATAGGAACTTATTATCAATGTTTGATTATTGCACCAGCAATACCACTAGCAAGTTGATATCTTTATCCAAAGACGAGATGTCAATGTTGTGTTAGGCATTTTGTGATAGACTATGTTGTTATTTAAATTATTATATATATGGTTCAATTTGAATGTAATATAATTTTGTTTGCTTGCTATAGTTCTATATTCTGTTATTAGATATATTATTCAAATATTTCCACTAACATTAATTCAATCCCACACTGAGTGGCATGAATTTTAAAGACTTGGCAAGAAGTGCAATGATTGTTCTTGGAGTCATGACCCTGGACCTTATGCTAAAAGCAGATCAACCTATTATCAATGAGAGTGCCTCTAATAAAAAAGAAGGAGATGGAAAGGTGGGGGTGATCAAATTGCATGAGTCTAAGTCTAATGATAATGAAGCATTCCTTAAAGCATTTAGCGATACCATGTCCAATAAGAATCAAATAGCCAAAAAGTACCTTAAAAATCTTGAGAAAGGTTTGCCAAGATTGAAAACATTGAAACAAGTATACTCTAAGCAAAGCTTGTCTCTATAAAGGAAAAGAAAATATAAGACAATACATCATGGAGATGTATAGCAGAGGATTGAAACTCCAACCATTAAAATAGGGAATTTCTAATGATATATTAGTGCACTTGGTTTTGATATCGCTTCTAGTACAATTTATTTAGTTAAGGTGTGTGTTTGGGAAGGAGAGATTGAACCTTGAGAAAGCTTAAAGTGCTATGTAAGTTATATATCTAAGGATAAAGGGAACAAGAAAAGAAAGAGTAAGGAGTTGTAGTACAAATACCATAGAAGAAATAACACAAAGAATAAGATTAGAATGCTTGTTTCTTTTAGCTAGTAAAAACATAAATAGAAGTATCGTACCGACTATAGAATGCAATCTAGTAGGTATGAGATGGGTCATATAAGACCTGGACCCATCCCGATTCCTTATAGAGCTTCCTGAACCAAAATCTAATCCTTATAAGGTCTTTCCCATTAAGCCCATGACCTGCACTTATAAAATTTTGATGAAATGAATCTTAACTCATCCTACCTGATTAATTAATTCAATTAGATTGAGTAAAACAGTAAAGCCACACCAATATGCCAATAGTATATTGACTTCTATAAATTATTTGAATGTAATTGACATCTTTAAACCAAAATGGAGCATAATATGTGCAGCAACATTATGCAACCTCCTCGTCCCACACATGTAGGTTTTACTTTAAATCAATTTTGGTTTTTATTTCATGAGATTGTATTTGGTTAGTAAACTTCCTATTTACATTCCAAACTTAGGTACCTAAGAAAGCTAGGTTGAATGCCAAGCATGTTATTTTCTAACTGTAGCCTTGTTGCCTTCCAATAATACATCCCATGATTTTAATTTTCAAGTCATTGAATAAATCTACTCGTCAACAACTTACACTAACTTACTCTTACAAAATGCTTTTTTTCATAAAAAAATTTCATCATCCGTCTATTAAACATCCGATGGTAGATTACATCATTGTTATATAGTAGAAAAACAATACCACTTCTTTCAGTTAATTCCATCAATCTTATTTGAATAACTACCTCTACCTCCACTCATCTATCTAGCATAAAACTAGTAACTTTCAATAATATTGCATATTGCATGACATAACGGAAAAAATTATCTAAAGTTGAGATTAAACAAAGTATATGAATAATAGTAGCATGTCAATTGCTAAAGGGTGCTATAATAACAACACATGGATTTTCAACGAAACTCCTAAATGAATCAAAATGCAAAATCATAAGTGGCAGGGGATTTCATTGGTTGTGACAATGAGGAGGAATGAGGCTTTGATGGCAATCTTGGAATAGCTTTAGACCTGACTAATTAAGTAAAGCATACTTAGCAACTTGTAAGACATGAAAATTTCTTCAAGTCTCGAGCATCATAACACGAGCCCTTCAAAGATGCAAATAATAATATGAAAGACCTACATTTCACAAGATAATATCGTCAAATCACAATGATATGGGGTAGCAAAATCATAAAAGCTATTGGATTTAGTAGAACATTAATTAAATTCAAATTAGGATTGCCCCATACTATATAAAATAATCTTTCTATCAAGTTCCTACATAGTTAATAGTCAGCATCTTGAGTATGCAACTTAGCATTAATTCATTCAAGGATAAGCATGTCATAAGCTCTACTATAGTATAAAATCATATTTAAGATCTAAAGGTTTCAATATCCATAAAGTCTCCATCACAGCTTTAACATAAAAGCACAAGCCTTCTTGTATAATCAAACAACAACAGCAAGAACTTCTCTCTTCTACCCACCCTTACCTTAACCTTAGCTAAAAGAACCATCAACTTCTCTTCCTCCATTTTTTTTTAACTTATATGTAAAAATCAAATAAGTTTTTGAATAAATCAGCTACACTTTATATTTTTACCTTGAAATTGAGTAAATGTTCACTTCCAACACTAGCAAAATCTCGTCCTACAATAAAATCTAGAATCTTAATCATAATTTATATTTTTACCTTGTAAATTTCCCATCACATCCTCTTCCTCACTTATCTTAATACCTACAAAAAGAGAAAATATATCATATAATATAGTGAATAATAAACAATAATTTTTTAATGAATAAAGAAAGTTAGATTGTGATCCAAACTTACTTATTTTTCTATTTGATAACCAACTTTGGACATATATTAATGCCTCTATTATCTTTAGATTAAGTAGGTGTTTGTGTGAGCTAATTATCTATCTATTAATACTAAATGTGAATTCCAAAGTAATTGTAGACACAAGAATGGCTAACATATCCTTAGCTAATGCTTGTAATGTAGGATACTTGAGTCCCTATGATTTCCACTGTGTGACGATATCAAAATTATCATTCCACGGTAACAAATGCTCTTCTAAGTGATGGTCCAGCATTAACTTTACTTGATCATCAGAAGTAGTGGAGCTCAAGTTTAAGTATCCTCTCAATTTTGAGTTCTTTAGAAAATCAAAAGGAGTACCATCACCACCTGCTGAAGGCACTAAAGAAGAACTACCATCCATAGTTTATTATTACAAGATTTAGCCTTAGATTGGTTCTCCAAAAGTAATTCATATTAAGTATTCATGACATTTTTATCTTAATAGAAGTCCTCTCACCACATATAATAGGAAACACAAAGTCTACACTTTTCAACTTGAAGCATGGATCTAAAACAATACCATAGCCATAAGGAGGTACACATTACCCTAATATTTATCAAACATCTCAAAAATACTTCAATCATTGTACATATAATCATGTCAAAATAGCCCTTCCAATTAAGCTAGGCATAAGGTTGTGCCTATGGGTCGGCTCGTTTACCTGCTAAAAAAAGCTTGCTGTGGCCATTTTTTTTCCCATTTAAATGCGGGCCAAACTGGCCTGGCCCATTTAGCTCGTGCCAAGAGTTTAAAAAAAAAAAGGAAAAAAGAGAGGAAAAATGTAAGAATAAGAATAATACAATAACATATTTGTGATTATTTAGGATATATTATGGAAGAAAATAGATTAATACATGCATCTAAAGCATTATAACATTTTTTAGTATATATTTATTGATTTAAACGTAATATGATATCTAATAAATTATTTAAAAACTTGTTTCATTTATAAGTAATCAAAATGGTAACAAAATTAATTTTTAATATATATATATATAACCTTAAATATATAAATATTATAATTTTTACATAAACTAACATAAAAAATAACAAAAATAAAAAAATAAAAAATTTTCATTTGACCGCGGGCCAAAGCTGGCTAGCCCGGGCCGAGAAATTTTAGCCCTTTTAAAAGCTGACCAAAATGGCTCAATCCGCCAGGCCCATTTGCCCACCTCTAATTCCAAGCTATCATGGCTTCCCTAATTTCATGCACTTGTTTAAAATAACAATTTGTAGTTCGATATTGCAAACAAGAGAGAAGATTAGTTACCTAATAAAATATCTCTGACTTCTTACAAATTTCTTTAGCTAATTCTGAATTGCCATAAATGGGAAGACACTTATAGTGTCTATCCATATGTTAAATACTATAGAAAACCTCCTTATATTCAATTGCAATAATAAGCATGTCGTATGTGGAATTCCATTTTGTTTTATAGTATAAGAATAGCTTTTTATAATGCATTACATCTAACGGCTTGTAAGCTACTTAAAATATCTCTACCCATGATGGTGTCGTTAACAAAAAATGCGACATTGTCATAGATTCTTTATATTGTTTTTTTTTTTCCTTTTAATGACACTCATGCCCTCCTTCAACATCAAATTTAAAATATGCACACAATAACGCATCTTAAGTACACTTCAATGAAGAATCAGCTCATTCTTTCATAGTTTAGCATTCAAGTTGTCATCATGATATTATTTGTTGAATAATTATCTATAGTGATTATAGTTAATTTTCTATTTAAACTTCACTTGACCAATATATTGAACAAACAATCAGTAGGAACTTCGCTTGTATATGGTGTTGGAACATACATAAAGCTGCAAAATACATATAGTTAAATAAAGTTAAAAAATATTTTAGTTTTTAATTGAAAAAATAAAAATATAATGAAAAGGAAACTAACTTCAACAATTGACTTTGAAGCCTTCAAGTGCTATAAATGAAATGTGTCGCAGTGGTCATGTATCCCTTTTTTGAATACATGTCCACATATTTGTTGATACCACAACCCATAAATTTAACCATTTCAATAAAACTCAATTTTTCTTTCTCTTCGTTATAAATGCCAATAATTTCTTTCTTTGTGGTGGTACAACTTGCATGATGATAAAAGGGCTTGGATGCTCTTAATAATAAACTCCCTAAAATGCTACTATTTAACTATGCAAATAGGATACTCATGGGTAATAATTACCATTGCAAGTTTTTTCTTGTAGTTTCTTGACAGAGAGACTAGTTACTCATTATCATATCACTTCTACCATCACTTTCCTTTTATTCCCCCCCAACCCACCCCCCCTAATGATAGAAGACATTGCCTAATTCCTTTTTGTTTGTTTTGTTGCATATATTTGTAGATAGTTATGTAAGTGCTTAATTCCATTTGTACTATTTTCTCTTACAATGATTGAACTTAGCAAAAACATCACTATCAATCATTTTTTTAACATATCACTCCATACATTAGAAGTTAACTTACATTTATTAGCATTGAAGGTTTGACTTGCATTGCTTGCTTGTTAAGAACATGGTTTTGTTGCACACTTTTTTATGGTACCTTTGTTTCAGCTTTAGATGGAAATAGAGTTACATCATCTTTACTATTATTAGTATCCATTTTCATCTGAAATTCATCTAAGTACAGTCTCCCTCAATGATAAAAAGGAATTTTAACACAAATGATAAAATAAGCATAATAACAATATATATATATATATATATAAGCATACTAACTACCTAAATCTTATTAGTCACAATATAAATATAAGCACAATCACTACCAAAATCAGGATAGGAGACAAACTAGCAAAATTCGATCCAAAATGGAAAAAGATGAGTAGATGCAGCAAGATCAATGTCCCCATAAAATTTAGAGAAAGCCTAAATTCATAACTAAAATCAATAAGAAAAGTTAAAATATTTTCCTATGCAATAACTAATTATTGAATTGCACCTTGTACAAAACCAAAGAATGAGAAAATCCAATTAAAAGCTATATGAAGATTTTTATATTTGATAAAATAAACCCTAAATATTTCTTTTCCTCAATCAATAGAAAAAAATGGTAAGACTATATGAGATATTACATGTGAAGAGGAATCAACGACAACTTGCACTTCCACATTGCAGTCTTTTTTATAATTTGAACTTAATCGTATAGATATTGGGAGAATTATAGTTTTAAAAACTAATTGTTGAGGTCAAAAAGCAAAGTGCATCGACATCACATACTTAGTCCTTTAGTATGAAATTCAAGCCTTACGCATGCAATTATGATCTTACTAGAAAACAAAAATATATGGTCTTTTCGCATAATGAAGAAAACCATCATTCTATTACACTAAGAAAAGGCAGTCTTAGAGGTTCAAAGATTAAAATGTTCACATGGTTTCAAGTTTTCCAACCTTCATTTCCTTTTTCTGAAAACTAAAATTAAGATGACAAGGGGTATTAAGACACAAGGATAATACAAAACTTCTTGATTTCTAAATACTAGTCTTATGAGAAAATAAAGTCATCAAGTATAATCTCTTTCTATGCCTTCTTCTGAACTTTAGTGTCCAGAATCTCTTGTGATATTCTCATAATACTCCAAAGTATCATGGTTATTGGAAGGAAAACTTGATATGGATAGTTACATATAAATGCATATATATTATCATCCTTTTTACCAACTCAAGTTTTCTTATCGGATCTTGCCATAATCTCTTTGCATACTTAAATCCATCACATAACCTTAATTACATGGTAATTAACTAGTTAGATAACCTATAACAACTCACCCTGATTGCATTTCGAAGAATGAGTCAGCTAATGCTTAAGAAAAAAAGAAAAGGAAAGGAAAATAATAAAGAAAATAATGCAAAACAATTGTCTTTATACTAGTAACCCACATAGTTGTTTGTATCTTATATTCAAAAACACATGAATTCGATCTTTCTTACATCCTCTCCTATCGATTCACATACACATACTTAATTTTTTTTTTCACAATTTATACGAATATACACATATTTATTGGTTGAAATAAACAACCATTTTCATAAGGTTTGTGGGCATTTATTTCCCATCTCTCTAAAGGTCCCAAATGTTAATATTTATCAGGTAGTATCAAATCATACAAGTACTATAGGCAATGTAGTAAATATTAATATCTCTTCATGTGATGCTTATTATATCATCTTTCTTGAAATTCCTAAATTATAGAAATAGGTAATTATAGTGAAGTTACCATATGCGTAAAGGATTTTAGAAATATGAGGAAGGACATTACTTAAATGAAATGTTGATTTCATTTCTAGCACCATATAGTATGTGTAAACTTATGGTGGAATGTATAAAAAATATTAACAGTTAAGTATGTGTGACAGTTAGTGTTACCATCTATTTTTATGATGATTATATGCATGTAACTGAAATTTCTATTGTCTATATATGTTTGTGTAATTCCATAAACAACTCTATGTTTAACGCTTTCTTGAAAACCAGCATCACTTAAAAAAGATAAAGAAAAGACTTTGCTTGATACCAAAGTTTGAGAAATTGGATTAGATGAACTGAATTAGATGATGGGAAAAAATTAGGTGGGAAAACATTATGAAAGACAAAAATGATGACTACTAATATGTAGTTGATATTGGTTATGCTATGAAAAGAGATGGTCATACTATTTGTAATAACTAATTAACTACGAATATTCTTTATGTATTAGTCATAATTTCATGTGTTTCACTTTAATGCATTTGTATTGTATACAATGTAACAAAAAAGGAATTAACTTTTCTTTTTTTTCTTTATCTTTTTGCGATTCTTAGTTTATACGCTCTGCTTAACTCTAATCAATTTTGCAAATTGCTCAAGATTAAAAGAATGACAAGAAATGATTCCTTAAATCTGATTGTAGACATACTATTACTTTGATGGATACTTATGGTGTTTTTTTATCTGAGTTATAGGATTGGTAAAATTTACAGTATGAATTATTAACAATAATCCTGAAAATTGGATCTTGACATTTTGAAATACTTAACAAGCTTTCCTTAAAACCAAGGGAGAATGGGGAGAAGGAAAAAAAAAAACGAAAAAAAAAACAATAGTAAAAACTCGTATAACATACTAGGAATCGCAAGTACAACTCACAACTCTACGTTGCAAGAAGAATCCTAAGTTGGACTCACAATTCCTTATTGTTGCAAGTGGGATCACGTACTACTAGTTGAGTTAGGCTAAGGCCCTAGATCCCCTTTATGGAAAGGGAAACTAAAAGTGAATGAAAGGAATACAATTTACAAGGTAATAAATTTTAGAGAAATAAAGAAATTTTTTATTTTTTAGATAAAGTAGGAATAAAAAATATGAGAAAAAAAATTAAATATAGTTAGGTTGTGATAATTGCCATTGTAGGTGGGGCATATGACATTTCCATGGTTATTATCTTCACTAGGGTTTTGTTGACTACTACTAGATTAGGGGGCGACTATAAAGATGTAACCAAGATAGATTTTAGAAGGATAATATAAAATTCATACCCAACCCTATATCTTATAAGGTTTTCTAAAATCTAGTAAAAACCTTATAAGTTTTTTTTCACTATATTAATGACCTGCCCTGTCTTCAAAGCTGTAACTCGCCCCATCTTAACCTAACTAGTTTTCTTTCTTTCCTTCTTTTTTTTTTTCCTAATGAAATAATCAAACATATAATGCATGTAAAATGGTGTTCACAACCATTTGTATAATTTACATTCTCTTTCAAGTCTACTAATTTTGTACTGTCTATAGTGGAAGATAGACATATATATATTATATATATATATATGTTTGTACATAAGAGGTCATTTCCTTCCCCATGTTACAAATAAAATAGCATAAATATTGGAAATAATAGATGGACTTCATGTGATAGAATAATGCAAATTAGTGAATGTGAGTGAAGCATACTACAATGTAGTTAGCAATGATATGATATATAATAATAGGATTATTCTAATTTTTAAAATATTATATTATTTATCAAATTAGATTTTTCCATTGGATCATATTTGAAATGTATAATTTGACCCGAAACCCTATAGAGTTTTAAAACAAAATCTAAATTTGTTGTAAACATTGTAGGTTTTTAACTGGTTGAATAGCCCATAATAACTTGTTCCAATTGCATCTTAGGTGACCGATTATGGCTTGAAGAGGAGATGAGCCAAGGCTCTTTGAGTTTTAACTAATTTTCTATATTGTCTTTATTATTTCATTTTATTGTATAATTAAATACACCTAATAATATTGCTTTATTAAATTATGTATTATTGGTGAATCAAAAACCTAATACATGAAGAGGTGATATGCCAAGTTCTCTTTGGGTTTTAACTAATTTTCTATATTGTTTTCATTAATTTTATTTTATTGTATAATCAAATATATTTAATAGTGTTGCTTTATTAAATTATGTATTACTGATGAATAATAAAACTAACTCATGTTTAATCAAACAATAATATTAAATATTGATAAAATGCACTAGCAAAAAAAAAAATATTGATAAAATGCGTTTACATAAAGTATCGAAAATAGAAAACAAAAAAAAAAATATATATATATATATATACAAAAAATGAAAAAAAAAGAAAACAACAAAAGCTATAGGAATATACATGAACATAAAAGATATTTCTCAAGCAAAGGTGCTATAAAGTAACAAAGAAATTGATATTTCACCATTGAACAATCTTGATCGAGAGAGAGGAAACTGATAGTATGAATATTGTTCTGTATATTAAAAACAAACTCAATGTGCAGTATTTATACTACGTCTAAAATAGAAAACTATCTAACAAACTTTATCTAACTAACAAAGACACTTGGACCAACGAAACTATTACACATGGCACAATAAACACAATAAATAAAATAAACTAAACTCTATATCCTTCACATCTCCACCCCCCCGGCCCCTCAAGTTGGAGCAGATTGAAGACCCAACTTGAAACGAGTAGCTTCCAATTGCTCAATAGATGTAATCTTAGTGAAAGCATTAGCCAATTGAGCTGAAGAAGAAACATGCAAAGGCTTCAGAAAACCACTACTAACATGTTGTCGGATGAAATGAGCATCAATGTCCAAGTGTTTAGTTTGTCCATGCAAACATGGATTATGAGCAATGAGTAATGCAGATTTGTTATCACAGTATAAGGGAACAGGAAGAGCAATAGGTATGCGCAAATCTCTTAAAATGAAAGAAGTCTAGAGTAATTCCTTTGCTGTGGCAGAGAGACTTCTATATTCTGCTTCTATAGTACTTGTACTAATTGTAGGTTGTTTCTTGGATTTCCAAGAAATTAAACTACTCCCCAACATAAGACAATATCCAGTGACGAATTTTCGATCAAAAGAAGCAGATCCCCAATCAGAATCACAATAGGCGTGTAGCTCCAAAGAATTATGAGCAGGATAAAAGAGACCCAAATCTGCAGTGCCCTTGATGTAACGCAATAAATGAAGAGCTGCTTGATAATGAGAAACACAATGATGGGAAAGAAACTGACTGAGCTTATGGACTGCGAAAGAGATGTCGGGTCGAGAAAGAGTAACATACAATAATCGACTAACAATTCGTCGATAGGACAATGGATCTTCAAGTGCTGGAGAATTATCCTTGAGCAAAGGAATTCCAATAGGCAAAGGCAAAGCTACTGGTTTACAACCAGTCATACCAGTGTCATGCAAAATATCAAGGATAGATTTCTGTTGACTTACTAAAATCCCCTGTGCAGACCGGCACAATTCCAAACCAAGAAAAAAACGAGCATGCCTAAGATCTTTTATTGTAAAGGTATCATGCAACGCTGTCTTTAATGATGTAATAGAAGTCTCATCATTCCCAAAAATCAACATATCATCCACATAAAGCAAAACAACCAAGAACACATCCGAAGCATAACTAGTAAAAAGAGAATGATCATTGTTGGATTGTTGAAAACCTTTATGAATAAGAAATTTTGAAATTTCAACATTCCATTGGCGAGAAGCTTGTTTCAAGCCATAGAGCGGCCATTTCAAGCGACACACTTGATTAGAAGAAGCCTTAGTATAGCCGAGTGGAGGAAACATATAAATTTCCTCATCAAGATAACCATGCAAAAAAACATTATTGACATCAATTTAGTGAAGAGGCCAATCAAAAGCAGCAACTATAGCAAACAAAATATGAACAGTAGCTAGTTTAGCAACTGGAGAAAAAGTATCATGGTAATCCATACCCTCTTTTTGTGTATAACCCTTTGCAACTAATCTAGCTTTAAACTGCTCTATGCTTCCATCCGGCTTGTATTTGATTTTATAAACCCATTTACGTCCTATAGGTTTCTTACCAATTGGTAAAGACGTCAATTCCCAAGTATCATTAAGCTCAAGAGCTTGTAATTCAGTATTCATAGCATCAATCCACTCTTTTGTCTTATATGCTTGAGAATAACATAAAGGTTCTTGTGTAGCAAGCACATGAGCTAAAGATGCAGTAAAATCGGAATGGTGAGTATTAAAAATAGAAACATAATAAAGGGGATAAGGGAAAGATGAAGGTATATTAAGATGCGAAGGTGTATGAGTACTAGAGCATAATGTGGCCTTATGTACATAATCCTGCAACCAAATGGGAATTGTGCACTCTCTATTAGAACGATGAATAGTAGGAACAACAGATGAAGAAGAATCATGAGCAATTGGAACGACAGCAGTAGGAATAGACTCATTGGTAGAATCAGGGGAAATAGCATCAGGTGCAACCGGAGATTGAACAACAGTAAGATAAGAAGAATCATCAGAACAAAAAGGAATAAATCCAGACTGTTCTTCAACAAGACAAGAATCAGAAGGTGATTGTTTATAAGAAAATATGTTCTCATGAAACACTATGTCTCGACTAACAAGAATTTTATGTGAGTTTATGTCATATACTTTATATCCTTTTTGAGCATGAAGGTATCCCAAGAAAATGCATTCATGAGCTTTAGGATCAAACTTATCCAAAGAAGGAGAAGTAGCTTTAACAAAACATAAACAACCAACAACTCTCAAATGATCATAGATTGGTGTTTTATGATAAAGCATCTCATATGGTGTTTTCCAAGACAAAGTGGATAAAGGCATCAAAATTATGAGATGTGTAGTAGTCAAAATGCATTCTTCCCAAAAACACTTGGGTAAATTTGCATTAATTCATAAAGATCTGGCTGTCTCAAGTAAATGACGATGTTTACGCTCCACTCGACCATTTTGTTGGGGTGTGTATGTCATAGATCGTTGGTGAATGATACCCAGATCTTGAAACAAAGTTTTACAAGCATATGACATAAACTCAGCACCATTATTTGATCATACAATATATGGTTTAGCCGAGAACTGTGTATGAATGAGAGTAAGGAAATTACGAAGACAAGATGAAACTTGAGACTTGTTTTGGAGTAGAAAAGTCCAAGTACAACAGGTATGATCATCTAGGACTGTAAGAAAATATCTAGCACCACAGATAGAAGCTTCAGAAAAAGGACCCCAAACATCAACATGCAAAAGATAAAAAGGAGATGAAGTACGACTATTACTTCGATCAAATGGCAGTCTGTGAAATTTAGATTGATAACATGTTTCATAAATGAAACCAGAGGAATCAAGTGACTTGCAGTGATCTAAATGTCTCATCTTAGACATATAAGTATGGCCTAAACGTTTATGAAACAAATGTAACAAAGAAAGGTCCTTTGAAGGACTTACAGCAGATGTGGAAAGGGAAATTACATTTTGCCTTAAAGAGCTAAAATTCCCATTAGTTTCAGTCTCCAGTATATAAAGCCCATTCAATACTCTAGCTTTGGCTACTAACTTCTTAGTTGCTTGGTCCTGGAAAGAAGGAGAATGAGAATTAGCTAAAGCGATTAAAGAATTCTCTATGAGCATTTTATGAACAGATAGTAAATTGTGCCTAAAATCTGGCACATAAAGAACATGATGAATGTGTAAGGTAGGAGTCAAACGAACTGTTCCATCAAGCTGTACAGTTTTGAGATTTCCATCAGACAACTGAATGGTAATGGGATTTGGTAAAGTATAAGTGTTTGAGAGCAAGGTCCGAAAAGGAGTCATATGATCCGTAGCTCCTGTATCCACAACCCAAGAACACGAATTGTCATTTAAATCATGAAAACAAAAAGTATGAGTTATACTACCTGCAAATTGAATACTAGAAATCGAATCAGCTGCCTCTTTCAGTTGTTTCTGCTCAAACTTCTTGAGCACTTCTTGATAAATGCTGTATACCAAAGGTGAATGAGAATCAATGGTAGTATTATGTATTATATCAGGTACAAAATCCAGTGGTGTACTAGCAATTGTTGTATGTTTATCAAACACTGAATTTGCAGCTGAACGAGATTGATTTTTCACAACTTTTCGACCCTTATACCAATCGGGATATCCTATCAGCTGGAAACAATTCTCAACCGTATGCCCTTCTGACTTGCAATGTTTGCAAAATAACTTCAGTGGTCCTTTAGACTTTCTTTTATCAACATACAACTTACTTCCATTAGCACGATTAATCATGAATGCAGATATATCTACATCAGAAACATTATGCATAGTCAATTGTTTCTGTTTTTCAACTTGTTGTACAATGTAATAAGCTTTGTTAACAGAGGGAAGAGGTTCCATAGAAAGTTTTTGGTTTCGTACAGACTCATATCCTTCATTCAAACCAACTAGAAACTGAATTAACCTAGTTTCCATTTCATATTCTTGGATATGCTCCTTCAATCTACAAGTACAAATTCAATTCTGTCACAATCACAAGCAGGATAAGAGTGCAAAGCCTATAATTTATCCCAAATACGCTTCAACCTATTGCAATAGGTTCCTACAGATTGATTCAATTAACGAATGTTAATCAATTCACTTTGTAATTGAAAAACTAAAGGACCATTTCCATGACCATATTGTTCCTCCACCTCTTTCCACAATTCAAAAGCTGATTGTGTATAAAGATAATTCTGTGCAAAATCATCGTGCTTTGAATTTAAAAGCCATGATCGAACCATGTTATCACATTGAACCCAACGAAGTAAATCAGAAGAATTAGGATTTGGACGTTGAAGACTACCATTGATAAATCCTAATTTTAATTTCGCCCCCAATCCAATCTTAATGGATCTACTCCAAGACAAAAAATTTGATCCATTAAACTTCATATTACCAATGGACATACTAGGATGATCTGATCTAGATAGAAATAATGGATCTGCACTCATTATTTGAACTTGTACATTTCGACTATTTTCTGCCATGATTTTCAATTACTATAATTCGACAAGCAAAATGTGAAAAAAGAATCGGATCTTACCAGAAAAAGTTCTGATACCATGTGAAGTAACAAAGAAATTGATATTTCACCATTGAACAATCTTGATTGAGAGAGAGGAAACTGATAGTATGAATATTGTTCTGTATATTAAAAACAAACTCAATGTGCAGTATTTATACTACGTCTAAAACAGAAAACTATCTAAAAAACTTTATCTAACTAACAAAGACACTTGGACCAATGGAACTATTACACATGGCACAATAAACACAATAAATAAAATAAACCAAACTCTATAGGTGCAGGCAACTCAAACTTTATGGTTGGATTTGGATGGAGCGGTAAAAAGGGAAAGAAAGGAGGTCAAAGCGAAATGTTTACTTTTTTAGGTTAACATATGGTATTTAAATTTTGGTAAACTGTGAAATTAGGAATCTAAATTTTAATATTGACTAATTTAGTATTTAAATTTTGAAATTGATCAAATTTTATATCTAAAAGAACTTTTGTGGACGTTAATAATACATCCGTCAAGTTCTTTTAGATGCTAAGTTAATCAATTTCAAAATTTATATATCTATTGTATCTTTTGTCAAAGTTTGGATACTATTTGTGGCATTATCTCTTACTTTTTATATCATTGGTTAAGGAAAATAAACATAAATGAATTTAGTGGGAAAAGATTTCCCTAAATTCCAAAGCATTCCCTTCAAGTTTATAGAGAACTGCAAATGAATCCGACTAACAACACTATTTTGCTCTTACAACGAAATTTTTTTTTTTTATGGCATTTTAGCAAATAAAAAACTATATTATGAGTTTTTCCTTCACTTTCACTCATTTTTATTATAGCTTTATTCAAAGATTAGAATTTACAATTTCTCTCCATCAAATTCTTTTCCTCTTTATTCTTTATTCTTTTCTAATTCTACTTTCCATCTCCCTAATTTCTTCTTTCATCATGGATATAGAAAGTGATCTTTGTAGTGTACCTATATGAAAACCATTTGAGACTTCGCATTAGCAACCTATATAAAAATAAAATAAAGAAGTATAATGCCCTAAACACATAGAAGCTATATATACATAAAAATAACCTGGCTAATCTAGTGCAATTGATTTTGATAATATGCATTTAAAAGTCACTATTATAACTATAGTTGTCAAACTTGAGACATAGGATATATATATATATATATATATATAGTATAAAATTATGTAAAACCGTAAAATCTTAAATTTATAAAATCATATACCTAAATTCATAATCTTATTTGATGTTTATATCCAATCAATTTGACATTCATTTTAACTAAAAAATATATAAAATCACAAATCTATACAATCACAAAATTAACTTAAAATTTTAACAACCATAACAATAACAAAACTACGTCTTTTGAAGGAATAATGGACTGAGGACAAACCGAATAAAAAGACTCAATGATTCAACATATTCTACATGTAAAATTGTACCAAATCAATACTTAAAATTACTGTTTTGCTATATTTTATGGAAAATTTATATAATTTTAAGAGTAAAGTAAAGTGGCAAGTAAGAAAGATGCATTTGCATAGCTTGAAAAGGCACATTGAAATTGCATGAAAACTGACGAGGCTTTAGGAAAATACACAAAATCCACATATATTAAAATGCACTCACATTTATCTGAATGTTGCACTGCACTATCCCGACATGCGCCATCGTCCCTAAATAATTACAACCAAATTCAAACCTTCGAATTAGGTTCCACATATTTTTCTCCTAAACTTGATTCATAATGATTTGCTTATACTTATAAATCCTTAACTAGCTATCCTTCCGCTAATAATAGGCAAAAGCTTGCGTGAAGCAACTTGAAAATAAATTAATAACTAAATTAAAAAAAAAAAAAAGTTTGTTTGATTCCTCCATGGGATACTTTAGCCCCTGGTTGTCATGTAGAGCCACATTAACCTCCACTGGAATTTCTATATCTCCTTTCTCGTCCTCCAATGACGGTCATTATCCTCGTATTTTAAAATGAACAAAATAAAAAGGCCTAGTTCCTCGCTAGAATATTAATTACTATCATGAAGCATCTTTATTCTTAAGTTATTTAAAGAATTATTTTAAATGTCATATTAGCATTTAGACAATTTTTCCTTTTAAGCAATTTTGTATTTTATTCCTGGTTGTATCTAGAGAATTAATTATCTACTTTTTAAAAACTTTTACAGGTCTTATCTTATTTTATTATATTGAAATAATATCTATAATTTTTTTTTTAAATATTAAACAAGTGTGAAAGGGCCATGGAAAAAAGAGTAAAGGGTTGCTTCATGTAAATATTAAATAAGTGCAAAAGGACCAATTACCATATCATCCATATCTTTTGAAATTACTACCAAGTACCTAGTAATAAAGATGTTCTTATCATACTAATACATTTTATTGGGCCAAAGTTATCATAATTATATTGTAAGTTTTGTCAATGCTATCACATGTTCTTGCATGCATTTGCTAGACAACCCTACATGAAGTAACCTTGCATTTATATACGCATTGTTTTATATCATTTTTATGTGACTCTAAACAGAAGGAGCTCTTGCTATGACATATTATATTATGCAGGTGCATTATGGGTAATCTCGTCCAGTCTAAAAGTCAAGGTAAAATGGACTAACATGGTTTTTGCAGCTTAACTATCTTTTAAATTTCTTTTAGTTATGCATGAGTAAGCTGCAAGATCATGCTTACTTTGATAGACTCGCAACACCAAGATAATCATCCTAAACTGAAAAGGTATGAATATATCCATGAATTTTTAAATATTGTAAACAACTCCTTAAACTTTGATAAATTGATAATACTAAATAAATACAATGTTTTAGTTTAATAAACACGCACCAAGATTAAACTACAGTGAATATCAAATCACACTTTTATTAGTTTGAGAGACATTTATGCACCAATGTCAAAATTTAGGGAGAGGTCATTTTTAACTTTTGGAAAATATTTACTAATTTATCAAAGTTTTGGGATGTGATTTGCAATACTTGAAAGTTCATGAAATAAGTATGACCCATGACCTTACCTAACTCATGAAGACGAGTCTTACATGTGGCTAAACTAGTTCGGGTCCAAGTGTCCCACTGCCCAAACTCATGGACCTGTGTGGATCCAATAGGGTCCATATTACAAAAAAAAAAAAAAAAAAAAAAAAAAAAAATTCAAATTTAGTACTTGAACTCAATAGGAAAATACAATTTGACTCCTAAATTTTGAATGATCGATTTAATACCTAATTAAACTTTTGTAACTATTTTTACTACTTCTCTAATGCTATTTAATTTGTTTGCTAACATAGAATAGACAGTCTATCAATGTTAGACAAAAAGAAAAAGACAAAGCAACAAGCCAAATATATGCATATATGTAGGAATTATTTTAAATAAAAGTAAGAAAAATAAATAATTGTAAAATTAAAAATAATAAAAATTAAAAATTTAAATAATATTAAATGTTTGGATTATTTTTCACATGAATAGAAATTATTGATTATTGATTATTTATTGACGACGTTGTTATATAAATAAATGTAATTTATAAATTTGTTGAATACTTTATATATGTTCCATCAGGAGGACAATCTTTTTTAATAATGTAAAACTTCTTTTTCTTTTATAATCTCTTTGAAAGTGTTACTCAAAGTCTCACTTTCCTAATATTTAAACTCAAATGGGATGTGCTTATACATAAATAAATGTATATCCTTAATAATTTCATGTGACAATAGTAGATGTAATAGTGTAAATAAGTATATATAGATTGTGAAACATCTTCATATATATCAGGGGGTTAAGTGCAAACAATACATGAACTTTGACAAAATATACAATTAGGTATATGGAGTTTAAAATTGATTAATTTAGTACCTAAACTTTAAAATTGACAAATCTAGTACCTGAAAAGTACTTTTTGTGCACCTAGTAGTACCTCCATTAAGTACTTTTAAGTATTAAATTGATTAATTTCAAATTTTTCAAGTATCAAATTAATCAATTTCAAAATCTAAGTACTAAATTGATCATTTTCAAAGTTTAGTACTTAACTACACATTTTGCCAAAGTTAAAGTACCATTTGTGATATTATCCCTATATTAGGTTTATCGACCTTCAGGAATCATTTGTTAAAAGAACTAATTTAGTTATATTATTATCTCTTTTTCTTCTTATTACAAATTTTCTAGTGTAGAAACTGTTGGGTCTATTAGGTACTAAAAGAGGTTTCAAAAAGGATATTCATAGAAAAGCTATATCATTTACATTCATGATATAAAGTCAAAATCATTTGAATTTTTAAATCGTATAAAGTTGTAAAAATCATTACAATGTTGTTTAATGAATAACAAAACCAAAGAAGGTGTAGATATACATATTTATGGATGAGCTAATTCAAGATAAGGACATTAATGGCAAAGAAGTTCCACACAAAAGTGCCATAGATAGAGCACTCTCTCAACAAAACTCATCTATAAGTTATTAAACATTATGGAGTGCAGTTGTAAAAAAGGGATTTCAACTTTTAAAGCATATTGTAGTGATATTTTTCCTACATAAAAATTGTGAAAATTCCCACTTAAAAAACCCTCGTATTTCCTATATAATAACTTTTCACAAAACTCACTTGTTGCAAGTTGTGAAAAGTCAACGTTGTAAAATTTTCATTTAGTCTCAGTCATTGATGTAATTCTTAACATAATAAGTAATCTTGATATAATTTACCCATTTTTTCTTGTCAATATGAGCTTTTAGGGAACATCAAGTTACTATGCCTAAAGTAAACTTTATCGATGAGCAATAGCATTTTTATTCGGCTTTCTTTCGAATCTAAGTCCTCAATTGGAATGTGTTGGTGCCTTAGTTTTGTTAGTAGTGTAACTTGGATGTAGGCCTTCATATCACTAGATAGCATAACATCAATATGTTAGTGGGCATCGAGAGGTTATTCATTGTGATTAACAATTAAATCATTCAAATGTTTGATATAGTATAGACAAAATTGTAGAGTGAGGGATATGTGTTCTTAGATTTGTTTTAAAGATAGCATCGGATGTATATATATAAAGCGTTGACGATTAACAATTGCTTGCGGAAATTACTAGGTTGTAGAGATAGTAGAAATCGTAGCCTACTGACCCACGTTCTCAAATCATAGGAAATTGACCACTAGAGTTTGTTCAAAAGTTCTTCATCAAAGCAGATTAGGAATCTTGTTAGTCTAACCAATTATTTTTAGGTAAGGTCAAGAATACTATGGAAACCAATTACATTATAGAGGTCCATTTAGGAGTGTTCAAATCGTCTTGTATCTTGGTTAAATTGGACCGGGCTTGAAGAGCTCTCTATCTAGATTTAGACATCAACAAAATGAGCACCAAAATAAACGCAAAATAAGAGAAACATTTTCGATTAATGGATCTTCAAACTTCTTACATGTATAATTATATACAAATGCAAATGAATTAAGGCTAATTTCTTCAATATTATGTAGGTTTTATACTCCTTACAAAATATTGATAATAGTAGAGGCAATTGGCCTAGAGACCAAGGGCATCCCGTACCCAAATTTCATGAACGAGTAGCAAAAGACCTCATTAATATGCTAAAATGAAGCAAAAACCTCCCATAAATTGCATTATGGACAACCCCAATTTATTACATAGAAGTATCCTTAGCTAAAGGTCTATAACTTCCATGGTCTCTCTAATGGTAACATGATGAAAGAAGCAAAAGGTTGGTAAAAATTCATCCATCAAATAATTGATAAAATAATGAGGATTTCTTGTTGATAAGATGCAATATACGATTTTGTTATGATCCATATGTAACATACATTTAACATATTTCGCCATTTATTTAATATGTCAACAACAATGATTAAAATCTAATGATGCACTTATTAGATGCTCTTAAAACACTCATTTAAGGGAGGAAAAAAATTCATTATAAAAGTTAAAAGTCTTGCAATCCTATTTACTACGTTAGTGGAATGCATTCTACAAACCTAAAATGTCTAACAAATATTTTCGTTATATACAAAATATGTAATAGGTGGGACAAGATGTTTCTTCCATATACAATTGATCTAGACAATGCCGGTCTAAGACCAATTCATCTCTTTGTAGAGACTTATTATTATGATATCAATATGATTTAAGTTACACTTCGTAATTGTCTTGGGGTTATCGAGTGTGGAGAAAATCAAGGCAACTCAAAACAACCTTTGCTAAGTTTTCACGAGGACATTACGCATACAATTAAGTCGAATATGATTAAATACGCGATCAATCAGCACCCTCGATGCATATTCCAGAAAATTATAAAAAAAACGTCTTAATATGTTTGCTTTAATAATAAAATCACCACCATCTTCCGATTTGCCATCTAAAAATTATATATATATAGATTTAGAACAGAGGAAAAAAAAGTCATATCCTCCACAGAGTGGAATTGAACAATCAGTTTTAATTTTGCATAATAATACAGGTAAGGTGTACGGAGTAGATATAATGGAAAAGGTAAGTATACATAAAACAAACTTGGAGAAAAAAATTATATGAATATGTGGTTATAACATAGGAGAGATGCGATATAGGTTATGTATGTGTATCGCTGCTTGATTATGCAATGCAGATGTGTGTATCACATAATCAAGCAGCGATATATATGGGGGACTGTATTGCCTACTCCACATGCGATACATGGACGCTCATATTTTTGTTTTTGTATAGGTTACTGTATCGCCTAACCATATGTGACGCAAGTATAATTGTGCATATCTCGAGTTGAATATGCGATATAGCAACACTAATTTTGTATTTATTTTGATGTAATTTGTATATGTGTTTTTTTTTTTTTTTGAAAAAACCCTAGACACGTGTTTCACTCACTATATATATATATATATATATATATTATAGCACTCGTAGAGATCGGAGGGTATCCCATTCCGGCATATTCCTAAGGTAAGCTCCAATATGCGAACCTTAAACATGCAGGAAATAAATCATAGGATATCATCCTTTTAAAGGGCGGACATTTTTAGCAAGTCAGACTCTGACTTTTTTTTCCTTTTTTCGCCGGGGGTTGACACCTATCCAAATGTCAACACTCCAGTTGCCATATTTAGTTTTTCCTATAAAAGCTCAAATATGATGATATGAAGATCAGCACAAGCACAACGCCAATCGACCTTCACGTGTCGCGCTTCTTGTTGGCTTGGTGCATGCTTATTTATTCTTTTATTTATTTATTTTATTATTTTAACTGTCCATAGTTGTTGAAATATTGTGAAACTTCTATTAAGTCAAAAGGATAACCGGCGGTGGAGAACATTATTATTTCTGAATTTATAGACATTTTTTAATATGTTAAATATATTTATCAATGTTGTTAGATCTGATTCAAAACTTAATTTGGAATTGATAAAAGATTAAAGGTTATTGGATGAAACCAAATTGAACCAGAGATTAAGCCCTAATTAAAATGATTTATTCGTAATAAGGAGTTAGGTTTAACTGGAATAATACTGATATTTTAATGTAATATTCCTTGAGGATGTAATCATCGTGACAAGCTATTTTTAGAGATAAATAGCTATGAGACATAAATATGGCGAGAAAATCCCATTGGTTGCTACACCTTACATATATGCACCAGTAGGCAACAAAACTAAGTATATCAAGTTTTGATATATGACAATCTTGCAAAATATGGATGATAGTTTTGCAATTATCAAGTTTTAAGATATTAGCATATAATTACAACTTATTCATCACTCATGTATACCTATAGCTGATGAATCTTTTTCAATTGCTTGCTACCATAAAAAATTACAAAAACAACTTTTTAAGACAAAAGTTCTCACGATTAAATATTAATTCTAAAGATACTCCAATTCTACGTAGTAGGACTTGCACTAAATTATTCTTAACTAGTTGGATTGTTCGATTTGTATTTGTATTGTATATGTATCTGTATCGGATCTATCTTTGTAACTTATATATATTATAGTCATATCATATATGTATCGTCTATCTGATATGTTTATTTTATTGGTATTTATTTCAATAAATATTTGATTGAAAATGACAAAAATACGATATCAAAATGACCAGAATTATAAAGTATGATGTTGATGTATATAAGTTCATATCTAAAATATTATTTCATCCATAAGCAGTAGACTACGAATGCAAGACATTAGATAATTTAAATTAAAAAGTAAAGGAAATATTTACTGGGACGCACGTAAGGAACACGATCCATAATTATAGAGAGAGAGAGAGAGAGAGAGAGTAAAAGCTGTGACATTGTCAAATAGCATGGTGTGCGTATGTGTCATATTGAAGCCGGCCTCCTAGAGCGGCATCATGCCGTGTGCAATAGAGCCAAAACAGCCGACACATACGTATGTTTCTGGTTTGAATTAAAACATGCCACTGGTAACTGGTATTCTTAAAATATAATATCAGGAAGTTCGTTTGAATCGACTTCTCACTTGCAAGGATCATGTTGTGACACTGACACACACACTTTAATAATACTTTTTTTTTTCCATACAAGACACCTATTCGTTTCATTTAATGGAAAACCAGTAACACACATAACTTTGCATATTTTTAGATGTTAAAGGGTGTCGATACACATTTTTTAATAACAGAAGGAAATACACATGTTCAGTACACATGTATAAGACTAAGAGTAGATATGATATTTCAAGCTATTTCATTGGTGTCTCTCGTTTTCCTGCATTATGTCTCTTTCTTTTTTACGTTGGGGGGTCGTCATCCTTACAAAGAGTGGGAGCATAAAAAATGCGATCAATATACTGAAGAGTTCGATTGTTAGTAGTTTTATGTGCTAATGTCACAGGTGGCATCCAAGGTTTCCTAAATGCATAATTAATTATCAGGAGTTTTTTTTTTTTTTTTTACTATCAAAACTTTGAAAATGATGAATGTAAACTTAATTAAAGTTTTTGTATTTATAAATAGTACCTTTACTATCAAAGTTAATTATGTATGCCAAGTTAAATGGGGAAGTAACGTATTTCAGGTAGACAGCATAAGACAATTAAACAAGCAGATTAAAACACATATTGTCAATTAGACAAGCAAGTAAACAAATTAACTTCCAACAACTTTAATGAGCGTGTTAATATGTCTGCTTAAATGTCTAGTTTTCTATATTTTTTTGTTAGCTACAGCATAGTTGTTAGAATTGTGAGTTAAATATACGATTCAATAAGTTTATAATTTATATATATTTTTTTAACTAAAGTGAATGCAAAATTATTTATATGTAGATTTTAGGTAGAATTATAAATTTAAATGCATAATTCTACATATTTATAATTTTATCAATTTTTCACAATTTTGTACGATTTTACCGATTTTATAAAATTAAATCATGATTTTGACAACCATGATGATTGATGATACGTGTCATTTTCTTATTGATTGAGATTACTAACTTAGCGACTTTAGTACTATTAATAAACACAAGTACTTTGATTTAATATTAAATTAACTACTTTAAAATTTATTAGATTAATTGAACATAGCATGTATCAAACTTGCCATTAATCATTCTGTTAATGTAATTATTATATCCCTTAAAAAATTGATTGTGAAGATATGAGATAAAGTTCCTTACATTTTAACATAGATGATCCTGCCTATAGTCTTGTAACCTAATAATATCCGATCTAAGTTATCATTCTTGATGTACATAATTCAACTCTTTATGTTAGTTCGTTGTAATGATCCTATGTGGCTACATTGTAATGGCCCTTATGGTTGCCGATGAGGAAAAAAAAAAAAAAAAAGCCCATAGATTATCCCAAACAGGCTTTCGCAAAATGTCGGACTCTCAAATTTCTATTATCTAAGTCGATTTTCCTACGTAACTCGAGTTCATCGTATCCAACTTCCGGTTGGGTTGTTTTATAGTGGACATCGCACATGCATTTGTACATATGCCTTGCATACATCGTAATAAGACAAGAATCTAAGGTCAACCAGCATACTAACATATATCCATTTTATGAGATGAAAAGAAGCAAAAATATTTATAGTATTTAAAATGTGGATGTCTTGAGACAAAACTATATTTATCATATGAAAGATGGCAAAGTCTGTTTATCAACATTTCATACATGCATGAAAAGAAAAATTTTGTCTCGATGCTTTAAAACAAATGTTCAGTTGAACTTGAACAGTTGCTTATATTTGTCATGAATGGTTTTCAAAAATCCAGAATTTATGAATTATTGCATGTTTGAAATTTTGGACTATTAGTTAAATAAATTAAAAAAAATAAAGGGAGAACAAACATTTGGTTATCAAAACCAGTTGTATCATTAGAATTTTTTTATATAAATATTAATTTTCTAACTAAATGGCTCAAGCTTAACTCTCCTATTCTAGTTAGGATTTACTTTTGCTGTCTCAATATTATTTTAATCGATCATGATTAGACATTTAAAAGTTCTGAAGATTAATAATTTTTTTAATTTATATAAATGTTCTATAATGATTGGTCGAAATACAATTGAAACATTAATTATAAGACAGTAAATATTAATCCTTCTAGTTGTATGATGTATAGTAGATATACATATATATGGACTTGCTCATACTTATATAACAAAGAAAAGCTATAAAGAAAATGGAACAGAACAATTGCTAAGAGAATGAGAAGAGAAGGAAGCTAACGCATCGGTTTTTATTAACTTTTGGCCGTGAGAACTTACGTTAGCTGTTGATGAATACACGTTATACGAAGTACATGTCGCTTTCCCCTGATCATCATGCAATTGCTATTGCCAATAGCACATTCAACGTCTCTCCCTTTGAGAAAATTGAATTTCACTAGGAGTAGCTAAGATCCCTAGGGTCAGCCATCCCAAACCTTTAAGTAAAAGACAAAACTAAAATAAAAAACAATATATATTATAAAATTTAAAAAACGAAAGGAAGAAGAAACTTCCTATGTACTGTACAGCCAACGACAAAAATTGAATTGAGAAAAGACAAAATAAAAAAAAAAAGGTAGAAGGATAAGAAAAGACAAATTGCTTAAACAGGTGTATGATCAGCTTCATTAGAAATATTTAAAGAATAATCCTCCTTGATTTTAGCTTTATTATAATTCTTATGATCATTGTTATTGTTGTTAAGTGGCTTCTCTTCGTCAACCTCAACGACAACAGATCCTACTTTGGTCAGTTCTTGAGCTCTTCTTGCTTGGTGATCCCAATCCGTCATTGATAACACCACCAACATCGTCACAAGGCATGACCCTTGCGCACCCAACAAGCCTAGCCACAAACCTTTGAAGTCAAACCCCATGAAGAATGCCAATCCAACAGCTACGGGTGTCCCCACCAAATAGAAGCATCCTAGGTTTACGTTGGCTCCAACCTTAGGCCTAGCCATGCCCCTAAGCACCCCACACCCTGTGGTCTGTGGACAATTCCCAATCTCACATAGACCAATTATTGGCAAAACCATGGATGTCAGTGCTATGATTTCCTTGTCCTGGGTGAATAAACTGGCCCATGTGTTCTTTACCAAGATCGAGAACGACAGGGCCGATAGGCCCAACCCAAAGCTGCATCCAAGGCCCACTATGGCCGCGAGCCTGGCCTTGCATGGCTGGTTGGCCCCTAGCTCGTTCCCAACACGGGTGGACACGCTAAAGCTCAGAGAGGATGGGAAAATGTAAATCAAAGAAGTGGTTTGGATCAAAACCCCCATAGAGGCAACGGTTGCCTTGGGTTGAATAGTAATCCACATAGCAAAATCATGATTTCATACCACCACCACTCGAGACAGACCGAAATGCAGCTTGGAATTGCCAAATTTAGGAGGGACTTCCATTCCTTGAAGCAATCCATCGATAGTCTGCCCCATGTTTTCTTGTGGACCCCGGATAATATAATGTATACAATCAAGGATCCAACGAGATTGAAATTTGTCCATACCCCACTAAGTGCCACGCCTTTTATGCCCAAATTAAGGTAGGATACTAAAAAATAATTAATCGGTACGTGCGCCACTATCGACAAAGTAGCACAAAATGTCAGAGGCAGTGTGATGGATTGAGTCCTAAGGTAAATACGTAGGGGATGGAGCAGAGATTGCGTGAAAAGGTCCGGGATCGAATAGAGGAGATAAGATTGTGCTTCTCTGGCTATGTCTTCATCTTGGCCACAAAAGATTAAAATTGTTTTCATGTTGAGCCATAGGAATGATATGGGCAATGACATGAAGATCAACAAAAGGATTGTCCTTTGGAGGGCTAGGCCTAGGAGGGTGTGTTTTTTAGCCCCAAAGGCTTGGCCACAGATTGGTTCCATTCCCATGGCCAGTCCGGAGAGGACTGAATAGCCGGTTATGTTGGCGAAACCGACCGCTAGGGAGCCGCCGGCTAAGGCGAGTTCGCCGAGGTGGCCGAGGAATAGCATGGAGATCATGGAGCGTGAGTAGAGCAAGAGGCCGGTTAGTATCATGGGGAGGGCTATTTTGGTTATGGATTCGAATTCCTTAGTGGCTGTCGTGAGTGTGAGACGGGTAGCGTCAGTGTTATTTTGCTTGTTGGCGGAATACGATGATGTTGGTTTTGTTGATGTTACTATTGTTGTTGTAGTATTTGATGGTGGTGTGAGCAATGGGGAATGAATTTCTAGCTGCTCCTCGTCGGTTATTGGTATAGCAATGTAAGGATAATTTTTTGCCTCACATTTGCAAAGCATAGGATTATTGTCGGTGATTTGACACATTGTTGCATAAATTTCAACTTTGGAGACAGAGAGAGGTGGAGGGGGGACGGATGGGATGGATTAAGGAGAAGGAGTGAACAATGCTGGAGAAAGGAATTTCGGTGTGAGGAAGCTTTTCTATAGATGTCTATTTATAGTGGAAAAGTTAGCTAAGAAGAATCAAGCTTTTTGTTTCTTCTTTTCTTTTTATTTTAAATAATATTTTAATTCTATAAATGTGTCCCCATGAAGGGAAATGAATCTTTGAGATTTAAGTTTAAAATGTGATATGCGTTATTAGGTTGACAGATTTCTACAATCTATCCCATTAACAAGATTGCCTATCAACTATTTGACAATTAAAATGTAATTGATATTTTAATATTATAGTGTTACAATGGCAAGTGCATATGAATTTGAACTCTTAATAAACCAATATGACCGTCTATCAAAAAATATATAAAAGGATAAAATTTTCCTTAGCGATTGATATTATAAAAAGATAAGAGATCATAATCATAGGAAAATTCTATAGTCCCGTAATTAATTTCGATGGAATCAGTCCATTGGCAATCCAATGGCTCATATCATAATTCATACCCAATCGTGATCGCACCATTAAAATAGTTAATATTTCAGTTACTACATTTGTCATATTTGGTACGCATAAATGAATCCAAAATGGAATTGCAATTTCAGGTTCCATTCCATTTTCTATGTATAGATGCACCTTTAGAAGTCGGAATCATGATTAATTGGAATCAACAATTCTAGCTTTGAAAGCGAATTTGATTCCATGTTTGAAAAGGCGAAATCGTGATTCTATTCTAGCTTCATTAATTACATACAATATAATTACTCTTTTATCCTATTGCATATTCATAACTTGCATTTACTGCTAGAAATATTTCCGACAAATACATCATATAATCATTCTATTTCATGTACACTTCCAAAAACAAGAATGGATTTGTCATTTTGGAACCTATTCCATTCTAATCCATTATACTCCAAATCATTCCGATATATCAAACATTACATTAATTTAATAGTTAGATGATTAACTGGACAGTTCCATCAATGGGACTGTAGAAGCTCATCATCATCATAATATAGAATATTTTGTGAATCTAAATAATCCCATCCACTGGTCAATACATTTATAGAAATTTAGAAAACAATAGATTTAGAAGAAATATAAATAGAAACCATATATTGTATAAGAATACCATGATATATATATATTTAATTTTGTAATAGTCTTTGACATTTTTAGTGATGAACTTGAATATCAAGAGGGAAAAAAATCTTCTAGTAAATGTTTGTTACATCGTATGAAGAAAAATGTAATAATTATAAAAGTAGTGTGAATTGCACTAGAAGGTCTCAATATTTAGGAGTAAGTTTATTTATGATTTTAATATTTTCGAGTGATTGAAAAGAGGTCCCAATGTTTGGATATGAGTTTATCTAAGGTACTAACGTTTGAATAAGCTAGTCAATTTGGGTCCCCAATGACACATATCAATGGGAGAGAATATTTAAATTAAAACTCATAAGACTCTGTTCCTGTTGATAGGTATCTTTGGAGACCCAAATGGACCAACTTTTTCAAACGTTAAAACCTTAAATGAATTTATCTCCAAACGTTGGGACTCTTGTCAACCACTTAAAACGTTGAAACTTTAAGTGAACTTACCCCCAAATGTTAGGACTTTCTAGTATAATTTACCTTAAAAATATATCACTTGGATTCTTGATTATTCCTTTCTTCCCTTCAACATCTACAAATGACGAGCTTACTTATAAAATTTCTAGATTTATAATTTTTTCCCTATATCTAGATTTACAGTTAATATTGGTTTAGTGTGCTATATTATTATTTTTTTTTTTTTGTCCATTACAACCAGTGGAATTTGAACCAAATCCATCCATGATGAAATACCGATGTTAATGCTATTAGATTAACAAGTTATTGAATGTGTTATATTATAAAAGGAAGGTCAAAATACTAGTATCATACTTTGTTATTTACCAATGGAACTTTTGGAATCTAATTTTTGTTATGGGAGCTTCTACGATTCTACATCGATAAGACCATCCAGTCAATCATTTAACTGTTAAAATAAATATAATAATTGGAATATTAACTATTTTAGTGGTTCGATTACAATTAGGTATGATGTGAGCCATTGAATAGTGACAAAACAGGTCTCGTCAAAATTAGTGGCGGGATCATAGAATTTTCCTTTTATTATTGAGTGGATGTATCTTTATATATTCAATAACCAATTAACCATATATACTGACTGTTATACTTTGTACTTTATTTATATATTACATGAATGATACTTGGATGACCATTATAACTATAGAAAGGAATGATATTGAATACCGAAGATTGTGATTGATACTGATGATTGGGATTATGATGTGCATCTTATAAGTGTATAAACAACTGTATCTTCCGAGCATATACCATAGTGATGATGATGATAATAATAATAACAATATCAACAACAACAATAATAATAATCAAATTTGTTATATGAATTTTGTACTAAAATTCAATTTAGTAGCTGAACTTTAAATTGATCGATCTAATACCGATTTTTACTATCTCACGTTTGCTCTATTTCTTAATGTAGAAAAAACAATCTATCGGTGCTACATAATACTAAGGTAATTAATAAAAATTCAATAATATGTTGTCTCTTATGTATATACAACCGCACAATCAAAACTAAAATGTATTAAAAATAATTATAAAAAATTTGATTGGATATTAAATAGACCACTTTTCAAAATTTAGAAATAGAATTGGATTTTTATATAAAGTTCTTATATATTAAATATAACATTGATCCTAATAATAATGCTCTCTTTTTTTTTTTTCGTTAATAATAATACTCTTTTAACTCTTCAAGATTGACAAGGGCCCACTACTGGAAAGAGTCTAAAAGCCCATTAAAAGGTCTCACAAAATGCAGCTCGATTTTTTTTTTTTTTTTTTTTTCCCTTCTCAGGCTGCTGTCGCTTCACCTTGGACGGTTCTTGAATTCAGAATTCGGATGAGGCTAAATTTGTTATTATCAAAACAAATATGGTCGGTCCAAGGAAACCCCGACGTGTAGTCACAGGCCTGATCTCCCGATCTCCTCAACCTTCCCCGGCAGATCCTTTTTAATGATTTTGCTACAGCAACTCACAAAATTAAATTCCTATCGCACTTAGTTATGTTTGGATCTACTGTATGGTTTGAAGATGAAACAAGACAATCAAACATACCCCAACATTAAAATAGGAAAAGAGTAAGGGTGGCAAATATATATAGAGAATCTCAGTATCGGTCTAAAATTTAATTAAAGTCCTCTCTATTTTAAGTGGATGATTTAGGTCTTTATAGTTTCATGATAGAATTTATTTTTATGTCTTTTATGTACTAATTGAGTTATTTAATTCTTTAACGTTTATAATTACATTAGGGCACCATGCTAGTACTTAGGAAATAGAATACCAAAAGAGAAAACTTGGCGGGGAATAACATCATTATTTAAATTCCAATATTAATTTAGGGAACTTAAATAACTGAATAAAACTAATAAAGAGTCTATTTGACTTTTGACACAGGTATATAAGGTCTCTACATTACATTTTAAACACATGTTGAATGTTATAAAATTCTCATTGTGAGATTCATATCAAGTCAATATTCGTCAAATTAGTCATACCGGTACATGATATCATTAAATTAAACAAAAAATAACGAAGTTCAAATATATAAATTAGTAGTGAACCACATGGTATATAGGTTAGATATTTTCACCCATAACTTAAGACATGTCCAATTCAGCCTCTAATTACTTTTTTATTAGGGCATTTTCATCTCTAAAATCCTTAAAAGACAACTATTAATAAAATTGTGATTGATCCTTCCATAAATGCCTCATTTGTGAAGGCGATCCGTGATGATGTGGTGAAATGTTATGTTCGGCTTGTCGATGAGCATGGCAGGTTTTTCCAAAAAACTCATATTTATATGTTAATAACATCACATGTTTTCATAATAGATTAATGCATATTAATCTATCTGGAGAGGTAGGGTTCAACTTTTTCATCAATCAATTTGATAGACAAGCTTAATGGGTAAGCATGTATCAGCTAACTCATCAAAGTGATTAACTTGTCACAAAAAATTGGATTATATAATTGTGAAAAAAAATAACTCAGTTATATACAATGAAAGCACTTAAAAATTTAAGTATGTTTATATAATTAAATCTTATTTTTATGGATACTTATGTTAGCCAAATAATGTGAAAAATTCCAATAAATCAAGTCTAATAAGGGATATAGAGCTATATTTTAATAAGAACTCTACCAAGAAATCGATACCCTTTGTTTCATTATCAAAATTAGTGAACATATGTTTGGAGAATTAGATTAAGGCAAGCTCCTTCAACCCAAGAATTGCAATAGCAAAATTAGATTATAAAAAACCAACACGGTAATTAAACGAACCATGATAGGTGGAACTGTTTAAGTTCAACTCATTATAGGCCTTTAACTTAACTCATCGTGCAGCTTGAAATTGCAACTCTAGATTTGAATTCTCTTCATCTTCTTCTCTTAATGTCCCCTCTATTGACAAATCAATGGTTTAAATTGTTTAGCTTCTTATATTACCTTATAACATCATTATAATAATGGTATCTCAAACCTTTAGATTTCAACCATTAATTACAACTGGTAATATCTTAAAGAGGCTAAATTAAGGAAATTTATGAAAAATAAATAGGGAGATCTATTTAGTCCTAGCTTAAGGAGGATTGTTTATAACCAAAAGTAAAATTACAACAATGTGTAGGATTGAAAAGCCAAATTTTTCAATGCGTGGAAACTTATTTCTCTTGAAAATTAGAGTTACGAAATTCTCTCATTCTAAATTGAAAGGAGTATGTTGATTGGCATCCTAAGCACTTATCAATGATTAGAGTAGAAACGTTTTCCCAACTGCATTAATACACTTTTGTGAAGTATAAAATTAATGTCAGAACGTATATAATATATATTAATCTTATTAACTACCCTACTTACAAGCACGGACAAAAGTAACCCATTTGTTGTTTGCAATACCGTTACACACATGGAAATTCTAAATCAATTATGCAAAAAGAAAGTAGGGGTAGGCACACTTCAGCAACAAAAATCCAAGTGCCTAAGAAGTGCAGTGAAATAGACCTTAAATCATATGAATACACACAAAGGTTAAGAGTTGATGGGAAGTTGGTTGTTGCTCAAAAGGATAGACGCAAATGCCACAAGTATATCATCCTTGAAACATCTCCTGTCAGTAGGGGTGGCAAAAAAATCAATCAAACCGAACCAATCCGTAATCGAACCAATCCAAACCAAAAATATGGTTTTTTTTAATGGTTTGATTTAAAAATTTTCTAATCCGAACCAATCCATAAATTTATGTTTGGTTTGGAAGGTAAACCAACTAATTCGTAAAACCGAACCAAACCGTTTTAGAAAAATATGATAATATTTGAATATATGTTTATATAATTTCATTTAATATTATTATTTTGTTGATAGTGATTAAAATCAACTTGTTCATTTTTAATTTTTTTTTAGGCTCATTATATATATTTTCTTATTGATGATGAACTATTATTTTTTAATAGTTTTTAATCTTATAAAGTATGAAATTTATTTATTCTGTTATAAACTCTTATTATGTATTAATTGTTTAATATATTTTGTTAGTCGATCATTTTATCTATTGATGAATTTTGTTGATAGATTATTTTATTTTAGCTAAATTTATTGATAGATAATTGATTTGATGGTTCTATTAAAAATTATAAATTATGATTTACTATGTACTGGTTGGTAAATGTATTTAGAGAACTATAGATTAAAAGTATGATGAATTCATAAAGAATTTTATCATGGTTTATAACATAAACATTGTAAAATAGTATAAATATTTAAATATCTACACAAATGTCAAAAAACTAGAATAAAGAAAATTTTTTGTTAGAATTTTAATTTAATCCATAATCCAAACTGAACCAAACCGTTATTTAATGGTTTAAAAAATTTTAATCCGAACCAAACCATTACTCAATAGTTTGGTTTAGTTTGGAATAGAAAAAAACCAAACCGTAAATTAGGGTTTGGTTTGTTTTTAGAAAAAATCGAACAAAACCGATCTATCCCCACCCCTACCTGTTAGCAATTGTAGGAAAGACGAATTTGATTTCTTCTCCTCCGGAAACAAAACATATTAAAATTCAAACTCATAGGGTAAGTCAACTTTTCAAAGTTGTGCTGTAGTAGAACTTGGCACAGCAAGATTTTCCAATAAAGTGAATGGCACTAGTCGCATTGAGTTAGTGTCTATGGTCATCAAAGGTCTCCTTTCCTTAGTCTAATCCTCTTTATGACATTTGAAATAGATAAAGCCCATTTATAAGGGCATACCCTTTTGACTTATGTTGCATTGCATATGAACAATATAGGCTGTCGTCAAAACGTGAGAAAAAAGGCTCCATATTTTGGATTTGCCCTGCGAGCTATAGTTTAGTTTTTCTCCATTATGATTCCATTTTCACTGCATGCTTTGCTTGACTCAAGAATTCAACTTAGCTGACAATGCTTTCTTCTCCTTCCCCTCTCTTTTTGTCCTTTTTTTTTTCTTTCCCTTTTTCCCTTGTTTCTTAAATCTAAAAGGACGAAAAGGGGTGAAGTGTAATGAGCACCATTCTACATTAATAAAATAGTGTCCTATGAACTACACCCCTCATTCCTACAACTTTCCAAGGTTTCAACTAACACACCTAATTGTTTATAATTCCATGGTTATGTCCTTCTAATATACATTGGCTCCATATTTATGGACATTATGCTAGTGTTTGCATAGTTATCAAACTTATTAGAGGAATTCACGTAGTTTTAAAACTTCTTATGTTATGTCTAGTATGCAAAAATAAACCTGAAATGAAATCTTGATTCTAACTTTAATGAGAAATTCAATTTTACCTTTAAAAAGGAGATATCTAGTTTAAAACCTTTTTATCTTATTAGCTACTTATATGACAAATACACTATATACAAATTTCATTTTATTTTATCATTCCGTTAATGTTTCTAAATATAGGAATAAATTTGTCATTTTAAAACTCATTTCACTACAATCCATTCTATTTAATTTCAATCAATTCCATTTCCATTGATTTTATATATCAAATAGGACATTAGAGTTTTGATAATATGCAATAGAGCGTGTAAGCGTAATACTAAAGAAACTAGAACAATAAGGACGGTTTTTGAATTTTTTGGGATGGTCAACCTAAACTGCCTTTGTTTTTAAAGTGGATTCTAAACTTTTCTTTCAAGTAAAGGAAAAAACTGAAATATTGGCAAATTTTTTATCATAATATTTATTTATTTATTTTTTTTTTTTGCCTTTTTGGGTTTTCTCTTGTATACTTCGAATCTAACTTTAGACGAAACACGGAAATAAAAACAAAAGACATGCCTTTCGGTGTAACCTTTTTGGATGCAATGGAGGGATATCTGGAAAGCATCCAAAAAGACAGCAACTATGACCAAGAGGAGCCTTTTTGATTGCATGCTAAATGTGGGGGAAACCCCAAGAAAAGGTAGTGATCGAATTGGATGGTAAAAACCAAGACCACCTCAGAGCATATCTACATCGACTCCTGACAAATGTAAGAGCATAGTGCATTTAATTGTCGTTTTTAAAACCAAGAGAATCTATTTTTGAGAGGTTAAGATGAGCTGTTGTTTACCTTAGTCTTTCCTAAATAACACAGGAATTAAGGAAAAGTTCTAGGATAAGATAAAGACAAATCGGATTGCTAGGAGATTGGACCATGAGATTTGCTAAAAGACATACAGAATATATCTAAACAGAGTTTGTAGTTATCTTATGTGGACCGAATGATAATGAAAGTGATTAATATTCAAAGTTTCTTCATCCAAATTGATACTTTAAGGGCATTTTTATTTTATTTTTATTTTTATTTTTTTTATAGAAGGTCTATACTGACCTTCGATATCTATATGTATAATTGTATAATTGCTTTTTCTCCCCATTATATGTGAGAGGAAACGAAAGCGTGGATTCGACTTTTTGATGATAGACCTTTATCAGGATCAGTTCCTAAGCGTATGGCATGCACCGTTGTGGACACTCCACCTCCGATGAAGGGAGTTTCAGTCACACCTTGGGAAAAAAAGGCTTTGCTGGACAATGGCCTCACTGTGAAAGTACCAGCTTTTATAGAAACTGGTGAAGTTATACTAATGACGCATACATTAGCAGAAACAAAATGTCCAAGGAAGATGAAATGCAAGACTCCACTCATTGTCATGGGACTCAACTCTACCTTTCCTATAATGGCGACTACAGGTCCTCGCGAATCTTCAAATGTCGGACGGTATATAAATTCACTAGAAAAGCCTGCGCAAGCATGAAAGGATAATTATAATACGAGAAGGATGACTGAAAAGTTTTACTATGTACAAAATTGTAGGCTACATTACTCTCATATTACGTCACGTCCTATTTAAGAGGCGAGGCAGTTGTGCAATCACCAGCATAATTAGTCTTAACAATGATTAAATGAGATACTAAATAGAAACAAATTTAAGGATGTTTAACGGGGGCTTATGGAAATACCATGGTATTAGGTGTGGCGAGGCACACACATTCGGGAAGGTTATTGCAGAAACTCAATTAAAAAATGATAATGTAATGTTCCTTAAATTTTGATAAAATATTTAATTAAGTACCTAACTTTTGAAATTAATATATTTGATACTCAAAAAACTTTGAAATAGATTAATTTAATACTAGAAAAAATTTGACGAGATACTATTGATGTGCACAAAAAGTTCTTTTAGGTACTTAATTAAGTAATTTCAAAGTTGAAGTATTAAATTGATTAATTTCAAAGTTTAGGTATCTAATTACACATTCTATCAAAGTTTTGATACCATTAGTGACATTAACCCTTAAAAAAATTAACAAGTGCAAATGTAATAAAAATATAAAAGGTGTATTTACGCTTTAGCCAATAATTTCTATTAAAAAAAATATTCCCTTTAGTGAAATTAAAGTTGAATACATTTAATAAAATCAAAATCACATTTAAAATTCACTCTATCAACTTGGAGCTAATATGCATTCAACTAGTTTATTGCCCAATAATTGTCATGCTCTTTTTACATCTCCTAATATAATAACCTGAAACTCTACCACCAGGTGTTATTCACTTCAACGAAATGTCGCATGGTTTTATCCTTATTGCTAGCTGCTTCCCAGAAAATCATCCATCTTGGGAGTTTTCTTCACTAAACATAATTAACTTGAAAGGTCTGATAAACTCCAAGCCAATTACACCGAAAAGAGCATTGATGATTAAAGTTCCACTACCTTATATTTGAGAGGTATCATATACTCCCCACTTATAGAATCAATGTCATCGTCTACGTTGTTACACAATTTCAAAACCACACCAGGCAGGGAGGATACCAGAGGTGTTTCATACGAGCTCGAGAGGTATCCACACTTCGAGATACTTTGCTTATAAAGCACGTAATTCCCCCACTTTCAATTGGTAAACTACTCTGATACTACCTATAACGACTTAGAACTCCGTCCATAAAGCTATTGTCCAATTTTAGGAAAATGCCATATGCTTTTGTCCTCAGTGCTAGCTGATTCTCGGGAGGTCAGCTATCCTAGGAATACTCTCCATTGAGCACGCTTAACTTGAAAGTTTTGATAAACTCCAAGGTGTTACACTAAAATGATATCGATAATTAGAGTTCTGCAACCTTATATCTAAGGGGTATCACATATCTAAGACTATCATGCCTCGAATAGGGTATGGAGCACTAACAATTCCATCATAGTATAACACTTAAGTATTGTACGCAAAGGCTACTATTAACTAAGTGAGTTTCAAATCAATTTTATATTGAGAAATCCTTACTTAAGTTTTGTAATTAATAGTAAATAATCTCTTAGTAATACATCAGAAACCTCACGATACAAATATTAAACTTTCAGATAAATAACAAGACAATATCTAGCACATCTATATGTCTAGCTCGTTTAATCCCCAACCAATATTCAACCCATAGACCATGTATCCATAGCATTCGAATAAAATCATCTTCATAACTTGAAAAAGAAAGAATAAGTCGAATCCTAGTACAATTGCAACACAAGCACACATAATATGATTATGCACACTTATTCAAATGCACATGTAACAACCAACAATTTAGATATTAATTTAAGTGTAGCAAAATGATAGTAGAGCAAACTCACACTCCGACAATATACTGTTGGAATCCGAACATCTTGAGTAGCAGCAATTGCTCATGGGGTTAATATAGACAACAGCTATATATATCCCTTAGAAGAAATTCTAAGTAAATAGCCTTATTAAAGGGTCATAGTTGTTACTCATCTTTGTCCATACAAGTCCATTATGAATAAGTAGTGTAACAAAGCTCATTATATTAGACCACTTATTATAACTTCTCTTTGATATGAACAAATGTTACCCCACTACCGTTTACCTTATCAACTACCCGTTGAGCTATCATTGGTAGCCTAAGCACCTAACTACCGTGTTAGTACCTCCATACAAGGTTATCACTCCTTGAATCGAATTAAATGACAAAAAGCACACTCAAGCAATTAATTAGGCCATCTTTAGTATTAATTCACTTTATGATATCTATCTTAACAAGCAATGCCTAAATTAATGCGTACCTAAACTCAAGTAAGGTTATCACTCTCCAGATCGGATTAAACAACAAAAAGTACACTCAAGCAATTAATTATGCCATCTTTAGTAATAACTCATTTTATGATGTTTATCCTAACAAGCAATACCTAAATCAATGCGTACCTGAACTCAAGTAAGAATCCACCTATAAAGAGATAATGGCTAATCATGAGAATAAAGAATCCGTATAAAGAAATTATCTCACATAAGTTTTAAGTCACAAACTTAGTCATTCATTCTCATTAGTTTAATTATTAATCAATTTGAAATTATATGTATATATTACCTATTCTAATTTATGTTTCTTAATTCCTTTTTAAATATTAATTCATAAATTAATATCAAGTTCTAAAGTAAATTTATTTTTAAATCATTTTTCATATATTTAAGTTCATTTTATACTTTGCCTAGCCACCTAAACTCATTATATGGTAGTTTTGGTCCTTTAGGTGACATCCTTTGTAACATATTTATAATTAAACTAATAGACTTTTATTAAGTAAAATATCTTATTTTAAATATAATTAATCCATTCATATCCTTAGTAACCTAACTTTATCTAAAATAGTGCCAAGGAACCTAAACTAGCTTCCCAATAGGTTTATACCACCTTATAATGTATTATTTATACTTAGTTTATTAAATAAATTCCTAAAATAAAATTATTTAATTATTCATCTTAAAATTAATATTTTAATATGAAAATTTATTATTTACATTTAACTCATATTATTTGATTAGAATTAAATTCCTTTTATTTTCAACATTCCATTTTCTATTGAAAACCAACACGCATCGTAACTTAATTAGATCGGTTCACCAACTTTTAGACCAATTCTTAAGCTTGAAATTTTATGCAAACCTCACTTATTTTTTTTTTTCCATGTTTCAAAGTGGGCACAACCCAATTAAATTAGCTTAATATGGTTTAAAAATCAAAAACTTCAAATATGGCTGGAACAGGGAAACAACACTGACAATTGACAAGTATTGGCCAAATCAAAGCCGATCTTGACAAATTATTTACACCATATTAAAATAGACTTCTTGAGTCATTATGCTCTCTCCCTTAGAGGAGAAGAAAAGTGGATAGGTTCATCCCTAGACATTAATGCCTCCACTACTAGCTGAAACTTCTATGTTGCTCTGTTTTTGCCATTTCATAATTTAACTTTTAAAAATGGTAAATGTATTTCAAAAATCACAAAAATTTTCAGTTTAAATATAGACACATTAAACTAAAATTCCTATGAATTCAATTCAAAAATAAAGTCGGGATATTTTATATAAATTTTACATATCAATGATTTCCATGATTTCTAACCCTAAGTTCATAAAATAATTACTATTATCCAGCATCATATCATCTAATCATCAATCCGCATGCATAATATATCATCACAACATTTAATCATAAGTCCTAAATCACTAGATTACGTAATGACAACAGGAACAAGAGATTAAGATGATTACGTGGATGAATACAACAAACACACTACTACTACTACTTCTTAGGCAATGTTGTTGGAGAAGCTTCTTAACTCTCCCTAAATCCTTCTTTGATCCTTAAATGAGTTCCTACAAATTTATTATTGTATTAGTATTATAGAACTAATGATTACGATACTTAGGATGAGATTATTACCTTTTTCTCTTTTAAAGCTTATTGAAAAAGCTTGAACTGAATCTAATTGAGTGAGAGATGACTTGTCTTCTTAAGGAAGTTTTAGAGAGGCTTGACAGGATTTGACTTCTCTAAGAAGTTTTTTTTTTTTTTTAGGTAAAAATAAGAGGAGAGAGAGAAATTAGGGCTTATATTGAGTGAGTGGAGTCTTAAACGTATTTTATTCTATATTTAGAATACAAAAGACATTCATGCCCTTGTAATTTTTATTAACTTAAGCACTTGTAAATCAAAAAATGACCTCCTTACCCTTCCTTAAGCATTATGTAGCTTATATAATCACTTATTATCCTTATTTTTATTCTATGTAATTATTCTTGTAAATAAATAAATTATAATAGTTTTTTCATTTTATTATTTCAACATAATTTCTCATCATCCTTAACTGAATTAAATTTTATTATTGCAATTTTAATTATCATCATCCATTTTTAAATGTCACTATTTTTATTAATACCCCCGTACTAAATATTTGGAATATTTCACCTGATGCATATATTGTTGGTTTTCTTATCTATAGTAGGCTAAATTTCCATTAGTTTAAAAGAATTTTAGTCATCCAATAGAAGATAAATTCAGTCATTACTCCATTATGAGATCTCATATAGCTTTTTGGATTTTTTTTTTACCCAATTTGAGTTACGCCAAAGGTATCTTTTTGTTTATGAGGTATCAATACTCATCATACCTTATACACATCCTAAAATTATACTCTAAAATATATAAGGTGCTAGTTATTAATCATTTTTTGGTTTTAACAAAAATTGTTAGTTATTAATCTACCTTGTGAGAGACATTAAACAATATTATAATTCTAACTTCTCGATTCAAACAAAAAGAAACAAGAATAATATCTATTAAACATATAAGTTATAACCTAAACCCATTATTTATATGAAACCCTAATTCATTTTTTCCTTCATTTTTCTACCTCTCTTTTGTTTCAGTTGTGTTCTCTATTTTCTGTTTATTTTGTGTCATTTAGTCAAATATTGTATTTGTAAAATATTTGTAGTAGTTTTGATGCTACATAATTTAAGTAGTGGTGGACTAAATTAGGGACAAACACAAAATAATATATATTATATATATATGGATGAATGTCACATTTGGTATGTCGACTTTATCTATTTGTACAATTAATTACTTGAAGTTTAAAAGCGTCGATTTACAACCTAAGCTTTGCCCACTTTTGCAATTATTTGTCTAAACTTTGCCAAACTTTGCAATCAACTACTTGTACTTTACTCATTTTTGCAACTAACTACCTCATCTAAATACTATAAATGAACTCAAAAAGTTTGTAGATAGTAAATTGATACTTTTAAACTTTAGGTAATTAACTGCAAAAATTGGTAAAATTTAGGTACCAAATGTGATATTTACCCTAAATATAATTTACGAATTTATAATAGGTTAATGTCGCGAATGATATTTGAACTTTAACAAATATGTAATTAAGTACCTGGATTTTGAAATTAATCAATCAATCTAGCACATGAACTTTGAAATTAATCAATTTAGCATCTAAAAGAACTTGTGCACACCAATAGTATCACTGTGATATTGATTAACATACGTAAAAAGTAACTGCAAGTATTAATTTGATTAATTTCAAAGTTTAAGTACAAAATTGATTAATTTCAAAGTTCAAGTACCCTAATTATATTTTTTGTCAAAGTTCGGGTACCATTCGCAACATTTACCTAGATATAAATTAGAAGAGCTTTTTGACGATATGAAGAATTTATGATTTCCACACCTATTGCTCTTCCCAATTTTCTTCTTCTTTTAATATTTTATTATTTATTTGTTCATTTATTTTAAAAGATTGTAATATATTCATTGGTACGAATGCAACAACTTAGGTGACTTATTTAGCCTAAAAAAGGCTAAAAATTACCTTGGTTGGCCAATAGAGGTGAATCCACTCACCTCATGAACTTGCCTCTATTGATTTGTCATCCACAAAGGCTTAAAAGGTAAGACTCACCTCACTATCCTAATCAAAGGCAAGTCTCGCCTCTTTCTCTAATTTTTTTTACTTGCAATTATTAAATATGCAACATATATATATAATATATATATATGATATGGTATTACACACACACACACACACATACATATATCAAATATGTAATTTATTCTATTTTATCATATATAACAATATATATAATATATTGTTTAATTTATTTATGAGTCTAATAATTAATAAGATTGTGTGAAAATAATTTATATAATATAAGATACTAATATATATTATTTAAATTAATTTTACTATTAAATTGAAAAATTATAACATATATAATTAAAAATATTACCAGACTATTAAAATAGTCTAATAAACATGTTCCTCAAATGAAGGGTTGAAAATACTAACAAACATAGTAGTCTCGGCATAAATAGCAACATAGAATGATAGATAAATAGTAAGTCTGGATCCAAGTAACAAACATATATTAAGCCTAACGTCTATGAACTTGATGTCATTGGACCTAAGTTGATGAAGTATCGAAGGCTATCTATGATGTAATGGCCATAGTTGAAAGAGTAAATGGGTAATAACCATACGTAGAGGGTGGTGCATGAATTGAATAAAGATATCGCTACCTTAAAGATAGTTGTGGCTATGAAAGAGCAAGTTGAGATGATCTTAGCGATGGTGTTATGAAAGGGAATGAATAGAAGCCAAGAGCTAGCTAATTTTAGGACAACAGGTCGGTCGGTGTTGCACCTTATGGGGTTGAAGGGGTCCAAGGATTATAACCTAGTAATGGGGGTAGATCTAATGATGAATGAAGTTACTTAGGGATTCAACCGGTTACAAAGCCAGTGGATGAGCATAACTAGATAGCTGACTCAGTATATCATAATACCCATAATAGTTTGACTATAGATGGGAAGCTGCCAATGTAGATGGTACAAGAGTGAGATGCAGCTAGCTTAGATTTACGCTGCTAGTAAGGTACCCATAGGTAGTGGTGGTTGAGGATAAGGTGGATATGGATAATAATATGGCATGAGAGGTCATGCCATCAACTCTGGTGCTCCACCTCCACAAGTCTCTACTGAGTCTTTTTGTTCTCAACACAATTGGAGTTAACACCAAACTCATCACATGGCTGCTTAAAGTAGTCATGCCTACCTTTAATGTTTATGGCATCGTATCCCATGCCTCGTCAATATCCAAATCTATACTTTGATATCTCCGTCATAATATCGGTGTCACTCATGGGTTCCCACTCAATCTGAGCAATCCGCATGTCCTCTTGCTCCCTCTTAGAAATCATCTTCTTCTAACTAAAATAAGGAAATGATTATTTTAAAGGGTAATGAAAATGGATATACTAAATTACTATAAATGTGATAATAAAATTTTCTTACAAAATTTCGCTTCGCCTAATTTGAGACCCACCGGTGGGCTACCCTTTCTTCTTTTTAATGTGGGTCCACTAATGGTTCTTTATAGGCTTATAGCTCTAAAAGAGGGAAAAATATAGAAATAATATCCATGCATTATGTCTTTAGTGCATGAAATAGAAAATAGATATTTTAAATAACCTTAATAATCCCATGGTACATGATGAACTTCATCCTAGCTGAGTGTATGGTATTTTGTTTCTTCCTATTCTTCTTATTAACCCTTGATCAATGCTACAAAACAACGAAACAATAAAGTGTTTGGCACATGTGATGTAAGAAACTATGCCAACTAGTGGTTTGAAAAATTACACACTTGAAACTCTAAATTGGTTTCAAAGATATGACATAAGTCCCTCTACTCGTTGGGCTTGGGATCATATCGAGGTGGTAACTAATTTACTACTACCTTACCATCGCCCATTATCTTGTAATACTGATGCAGATAGCAAAGTTCCTAGTTGAGCCAGGAAGGTTAAGAGAATCCACCACTTTCTTATGTTATGTTAGTTGGTGGGCAACACAAACTTTTGCTACACATTAATATAAATTAGTATTATGAGTGAATACCTAAATTGAAAGAATTTTTAGAATTAGCTATATATAGAATTATAATAACTAAAACTCATCAGATGATACCATTGCAATAGCCCAAATTATATTGAAAGGTATCTACATTTAAGGATAATTTCTTTTAAGGTTTCAACGTTTTAAATGGTTTAAAAGAGGAATCAGTATTTAGGGATAAATTCATATGAGGTATTAACATTTCAAGTAGTTAAAAAGAGGTATTGATGTTTTTTAAAGTGAGTCAAATAAGGTACAAACAATTGAGCTTTAATGAAAAGTTAGGAAACTTAATTGAAAACTAATTGAAACTTTAATACCTTAAGTGGACTTTGTAAAACGTTGATACCTTATTTGGTTTACCTTGTGAAGTATTAATACCTCTTTTTAACCATTAGAAGCATTGGTACTTTAAATGAACTTACCTTCAAATGTTAATATCTCCTGGTGTAATTTACTCCATTGCAATATGTGTTTGGAAAGGCTGACGACGACTTCCCTCCTATGCCCTCTACAAATAATATAGTTGATGCTATGTGGTACAGTAAGAACTTCAACCTGGCCATCCTCGGATTAGCTTTGCACATAAGCCCTAGATATCCATCAAATATGGTGATCTTCAACTTTTGGCTAATACTCCTAGACTTCTCCTTAGCCCTCTTCCCATTATACAAACCTTAATGTCTATATAGGTTTATTATATTGATATCCTCTATAGTGACAACATGCTTAGTCTCCTCCTAATGCAATTTTCTTTGTACCATCTCAATTCTAAGCTGTCTTCTAACACATAAATAGACATTTCAATTTAGGGATTACTAGAAAATGATGCAATACTTGCACTGACATGCTCTTTTACTTTTTAGCGTGAACTTTCCATCTTGTCTCACCGCACACTAAGATGCTATCAAGGTCTTCAAACTCTTTCTTGGAGAACACACATTCATTTTGGCAAGCATGAGCTATGTTCGCTTACATTCCTAATTATCTAAACATTTTGTGAGCATCGAGTATAAAGAGGGAAAAAAGTTATTGTCCAATAACAAACTCTTTACAGATGCAAGCCAGTTATTAAAAGTTTTCACAGATTATTTAGAAACGACCTTTAGATTCATCATTTATAGTATCGTAGACAACATACAAAACTTAGTACAACCTAGGTACACTAAGCACTTTACAATTTTAAACATCCTCATCCACTTGTTTCTGCCAATTTCACTACTTTTGTTTCCACTATCAGTGTCATCCCCCTTTAGATTACTCATATTAGCAGCTAGATCCTCTAAAACCAATTATCAGCTTGGTCTTCGAATGCTAGCTACACGTCTAGTTTATTCCCTTTGCCCCCACCTACATTATAAAGCACATTGTCTTCATGATCAGTTCCGTCTGAAGATTTACCATGATAAATCCACCTCAAGTATGTCTACGTCATTCTCTCATCATCAAGTGATACCTTATTATTTGAATAGACTACCACGACATTTTCAAGTAATGTTTATAAGGACATCTTATTAGCTTATCTGTCTGCATATGGTTTACAACCAATTTTAAAAACCTCTTGACTCTGTTTATGTACCCCCTTGATGTTAGGTCGTGTGTATGTGCCAACTCTGTTCGAGCATCTTACACTTTAATTTACTAAAGGGCATCACCCTATTTATTAATTTGTCACATGCATTCTTTCAACTAATTTTCCCTTTCAGTGTGAGTGTTAGCATTAACTTAGTAATAATATTAGTGATAAGTTTGATTAATCATCATATAAATATCAAGTAATAATTATTACAAGTTTTAAAAAACAAAATACTAATTTACAATTTGACCATATTGTAACAAAATTACAATGTTAGGGAAAAATAACCTATTATATTTCTTTGTAATAATTCTAACATTTCATGACATATATAATAATTTTTTAATCATATTAATTTGAATCCTGAAAAGAAACAATGATATTTTGTTAAATAATTATAAATTTAACAACATATTACCTTATTGATAAAAACTGTAATAAATAAAACAAAATAACACCACTACTATATGTTATATGTGCATGCTATGCTATATAATAGAATTATTAATTACATATCATTTCATATATTGTAACATATGCAAAACTACATAAACAGCACAAGATGTCCATATATAAGCATATAATTAAAACACATATTGTATGAATTTACTACAACCCATATCAAGACATGCCAATATAAATATTGTACTAAACAATTCAAATGCACATTTATATATACACTAAGCAATTCAACATAAACCATAATTATATATAACAAACTAAACTATATAAAAACATATTATATATGTTTAAAATAAATAAAATATTTTACTTACCTTAAATAGAAGACAACACATTAGAAACTTGTGCATAAAGGGCACTTATAGCTACTAAATATTTTACAAACTTAGAAAATAAAAGTCATTAATAAAAAAAGGAAACTAACCAAACTAAGAGAGAATTTTGAGAAAGGGGAGAGAGACCTAAAGTGCAATGAATATGATGAAGGAGGGAAAGAGAAGCAGCAGGATTTTTAGAAAACAAAAAATTTCCCTCCTTGGGTATTTGTGGCAACCCTCACCTTAACTAAGCCAAAAAAACGAGCTTTGCCTCACTAGGGATACAATAGAGGTGGATTTGGACAGGTCATATATAAATGTAAACTTGACCCGGTTCCCTATAAGGTCACTCAAATTCGACCCGCTACGCTAGGAGGTTTTTATGTACAATACCTAAACCTACCCCCCTATAGGGTCATGATCCCAACCCAACCCGACCCGACCCACCTCGTTCTGCCTTATTAACCTGATTTTTTCTTTACCCTTTTTTTATTTTTTTCTTCTTTTTTCATTCTTTTTATTCATCATTTGTCTACTTGTCTTTATAATATATTCTCATTTTGCTTATTTGTTCCAATTTCTTTTCATTTGATAGTAAAACTACACATAAAAAGGAAAAAAAAAAAGGTCAGTAAGCTAGGCAATTGATTTTTTATGTATGATAATCAATTTGTAACACAACAGAGTAGAATTACTTTACTTGAGGAAAGGTATTGATACATAAATACGAATATTGCATCTTATTAATCATAAAAAAGCATAAATTTTTAATTGGACAAAAAAATAAATTATAAAATCATAAAGTTATAAAAATAATAAAAAAATGGATATATCTAAGTTTTGATATTATAAAATTGTATTTTATCTTTTGTATTCTTAGCGGGTTGGGTCGACCCTATAAGGCCATAACCATGACTCGAACACGATCTGACCCTATAGGGTCACAAAAAATTTTTCCAAACCCATCCCATAACACTGTAGGATCAAACCTTATAGAGTTTTTATCAGGTCGGGTCCCACCTAGTTGCATCCTATGCCTCACTATTCTAATTAACAACAAGACTTACCTCTTTTCTCTTGTCTGGAAGTAGCAAGGCTAGCTTTAGTATGATATGATTATGACCTCAAATATTTATTCTTTTAGTAGTTATTATATATTTTTAAGAGAGTCATGTCCCAAAAATGTCAATTCTTTTGATGCAAATTTTAAAGTAATTAGGTTATTTCTTAATTTCTTGTGTGCTATGTTCTTCTTTGGCATTCATATTCCTATTGATAGAATATTCTAATAGCCAATGAGTAGAAAAGAAAAAGGGCAAACCATAATCAGTGGCTTTCAAGTGATATTATATAATATTATATAAATTTATAAGCAAGCACGTGATTTATCATTTCAAATTAATAATTATGAACTCTAAAAGATGAATTTTGAGGGGGGTGGGGGGTGAAGCATATTCTATGAAATAGTTTCCCAAAATCATTATTGAATATCATCAAACAATTATAATATATTTATAGCTACAAAAGACAATAATGAACCTTTTTAGTATTTTGTTAGAAGCATTAAGACTATTGTAACTTATTAATATGTACATTGATCTTCAAACATAATGGATCAAATAGATTCTCCCTCCTAAAATTATTTTATGTAAAATATAATTGAAAAAAAATACTTTATTAGGAGAAAATAGCATTATTTTGCATATTTTGTAAAATTAGGATTACGTTTTACAAGATATGAACACTTTCACTAATGAAGTTCCTTTTTTAACTAGTCATGGTTAAACTTATCCAGTTACTAGAAGCCCCATGGAAGGCTTTATTTTCTTTGCTTTTCTTCTTCTTCTTCTTCTTTTTTTCACTGTCAAAAGTTAAAGACACTAATATTGTGATTGAGAAGTAGGAAAGGGAAAAAGAGGAATAGGATGGGACGAAAATTGACAGGAGAAAAAACAGAGAAAATGATCGTATATCCCAAAATGTTCCCACTTTATATACTTTTTCTTCCTCTTTTTCTAATTTTATGTACATAAACGTAATTTTACATTATATCTTATTTTAATTTCACTAATAATTAGAATTTTATTCATTTTATATTTCTTCAATTCTTTCATCTTGTATTCTTTCACTTCATATTTCTTTTCTTAATTGTCTTTTCTTATATTTCAAACAAAACATAAATACTTACATTTCGAATTTTAAACTCCAAATGTCAAAAAGAAAAAAAGGAGTTAAGTATTTGTTGTTGATGGTCAAATATAGAATATGGGCTTCTCGAACCCAATCCGACCTATTACTCATTAGGGCTGGCCCATTAAGCCTCGTCTATTAAGCCTAGACCTAAAATATCTTAACTCATCTCTATTTCCTGTAGGAATCTTAATTCCCTATGCTCAGGAGACTGACCTTCCGAATCATGTGTCAGATGGACTACAAGCCAGGCTACTAGTACACTCCTTCCAACCTCCATCAATTCCACCAGGGAACATGGTTATAAGTAGGTTAGGGCCTAGTTCCTACGTCCATGATAAATGTCGTCAATTCCCTCTTACTTCATAATTGCACAATGTAAATAAATAACCACTAGGTGCTCGTGTCTCCCACAAATATCTCCCTATGCATCCCAAAAAACAAGTATGTTACTCTGACAACTCTAATATCTTTTAATTGAAGTGTTGGAGGGGCCTCACTAGATAATATTCTAGCGTACCACTTACTGTGTTTTGTGTTATAGGCCTTGTGCACAAGTCCAAACCCAATGCATACCTTACCCTCTAATGAATTTGAACTAACAACACTTATATAGCTTTTATTTATAAATAATGATCTACTTTCATATGTAAGAAATCTACTCTTCAACAAGTCTTCATTTATCATATTGTATTTGTGAACTTTAGGGATAAAGGCATGAGAAGTATTTTTACTATCACGGTTTGGCAATTCGGTGTTTAATGCTCTATTTTAGGCAAAAAAGTGCCCATACTTTCAAAATCTAGGCATTTAAGGTGCCTAAAATTTCCAATCTTAAGTGTATGGATGCACTAAAATGCCTTGATTTGGAAAGTATGGGCACTTTTTTACCCAAAATCAAATATTATGCACCAAATTGCCAAAATCCAAAAGTACAGGCACCGCTCTTGCCTTTATCCCCAAACTTTAAGTCATTTATTCACTTCACTAATTGGCATTCCTCCTCTATTTCATTAAAGAGACCTATTATGGTATTTAAATAACTACTCTATGGAAGTGAAAATCTAGCCATATCCTAAATAGCTACTAATAATAAAAACCTATTAAAAGCTATGAAAGTATCCATTACTCATCTCTCCACCATCCTTCCTTTTCTCCAACATATATTCTTCTTCTTTTCAACCACCTACACTTACACCCACACTAGACTCACAACCAAGCACCAACACCTATGCACTCACACTAATGCACCAAGTGCAACTACTATACTACAACTTACCATGGCTCTCAAAACCACTTGGACTCAACATGGCTTGACTCATCCACATACCAAACTACATGTACCAGACCATAATTCATCATAGCTCGAAGTCATGCACCAAACCATATGTACTACTGGACTATACCATTTCAAGATTCATCATGATTCAACTTATCCATGCACCATACACACACACCAAACCATGATCTATCACTATCAATCAATTTACTATTACATGAGACCACATTTACCAGACCTTGGTTCAATATGAAGAGGTTGAGATTGATTTTTTTTCAGATGGTAATTAGAGTTTAAATACAGTGGCTAAGATTTAAAAAAAATGACAAATTCATATTATTATTTCAATTGCATTATTGGTGTATTCTTTAAGGTATCCTTTACATCAAGTGAACAATGTAATAAACTATTACAGTTTTTATTTCATTTATATTGAATAAGAATTATATTGCAAGCCTATTATATTATGTGTAATGAACGAGCAGTTTAAATATCTTTGATTTTAATAGTGTTGTAGTAGTAGTAGTAATAGTAGTAGTAATTTGATCCATTAAACATATTACAATCTTAAGTAATTTATCTACCATTGATTTAGAGAGCATAAATTAGCCACAATGATAATTACACAAGAAATGTATACATTATATTTCACTTAACTCCTTGAAAATAAGTAGCTTAGCAGATTCATGTAGGGAAAATTTAATTGGTTTGTCCTTACAAAAACTTGAAAAATAATGCCTTTTCAAAATAAGTTCTGGTATGACCCGCCTCAAATATAAATACAACATAGTATTATCATCCGTTGTCCTATGTTGTCAAATATATATAATAATACTTAATATCTATCTCTTAAGTTATTATCGTGCATAGGTTAAATAATACAACTAATTTTGTCATATATAGTTTCTTAAAGTCTCAGTTCGATTGCTATCAAATACAACTAAAGAATTAATAAGTGCTCCTTGGACTAAGCATTTCGAAGAGAACACCTAAGTATTCAGTTTTAATTTTGTCCTTATATAAAGATTTATTTTGTTAATTTTTCGTTTAGATCCTAATTGTCTACTTCATTAAATCGACGACCAATTTTGTTGGTTGCATCTTTGGCTTTTTTACTTGTTAAGGAAGTGACAATAATTTCAAAGCTGGAATTGATCTTTAGATGTTTTGTAGTATTAAAAGAAAAAAAATAGGACATGCGCAGTCATACATATTCCTTGACAAAGGAAGACAAGACAAGACATTTCTCCTATCTGACTTGGTAAACAAGAACATGTAGCAACAATAAAGCTAAAGATGTGAGTATATTATGGAGAACATTTCAACAAGTATAGAAAATGTTAAATTTTGCGATAAGATTAGACTAGATTATTGATATTATCACGTAACTACTATTAACAAGCATCTTTGTTGTGATATACTATTTTGTTAATTGTATATTATGTAATCCTGTATTTATGTCACTACTTTCTAATGAATAAATAAATAAATAAAAACTTGCCAAAGAAATCTAGCTATCGATTGTCAAAATTGCAATTTTACTATTCATCGGATTGTATAAAATCAGTAGAATCATACACGTAAATTTGTAATTCTGCTTAAAGTTTGTACCTAAATAATCTTACATCCGTTTTATCAAGAAAAAATATATATATCACAAACTCATAGAATTGTGTATTTGACTAGTAATTTTAATAATTATGTTAACCACTGTTTCATCTTAAGATTTAAAATAACTATATATATATTGGGCAATGGGTAAACTATAATGCAAAGTATCAACATTTGAGGGAAACTTTTAAATAAGTTATCAACATTTTAAATGGTTAAAAAAAAGTTATCAACATTATATAAAGTGGTACAAATAAGACATTAACATTTTAATTGATTATGAAAAAGAGGATCAATATTATATAAAATAGCACAAATAAATTATATCTTTTTTAATATATTTATCACTCACTTAAAATGATAATACCTTATTAACACCATTTTTATATAATGTTGATTCATTTTATAAATTACTTAAAATATTACACCTTATTTGAACTTATTTCTAAACATTAGGATTTCTAATGTAATTTAGCCTTAACTAACACTATAAAGATAAGAAATTTAGTACTACTAGGAGATACTACTTGTACTTTAGTCATAATGTGTATGGACTTTTTTTTTTCCTCATTCGAGTACCAATTCAACGTCCCTTACAATCCAATCCGTGCTTATAATCCATGTGTATGATTGCATCTAATACATATTTTTTATTATTGGGCCAATTATTTTTTCTAATATTCTTGGCCCAAATTAATAAATAGATTTTAGCACACTATAGTTTAATTATGTCCTTGACTTGTTTTTTAGGCCCATTTAACATTATAGACCAACTCTATTATACTACTCTTCCTAGATTAAATACCAATAAGCATGAGTCAAGCCTATTTTTACATGTTATAATCCTTGAGCAAGGTCACATAAGATTCCATTGCATCCACAATGCTTGTCATCTCATGTCAAAACAAATCATTATTCATACAACCATTGATGTTCCACTGCATTGCCTACAACCATAACTATGTCTTATGTCACAACTGTAGTCATTCCAACCCATATCATTTTTAGTGTCAGCACATCATTGACCCATTCATCTAATTGATTACTCATCTCAAGACCTATGAACTACTTAATCTCCAACATGCATCCTAAAAAGTCGATCCAGATTTAGCTTGTGACTACCTTATATGGAGTGGTTAGTTCCTTAGACGCATGCAAGACAAGATTCAACAAATCATAGTCCAATTTAGCTAGGTCTATATTGGTTTCTTAATTCCTACAAGTCCAAGCAAACAAATAAATGACATTACACTTACTATAGTAAATTCACAAAACTTCTCATGATCCAATAGAAAATCAACAAATTAAGGTAGTCAACTATGGCTAATAGCTCATAAGTCATGGGTTACAGAGCAAAGGCCATTCCAATCAAAGATGATTGATTATAAGTAGATGCGATAACCCTAAATAAAGGTAAGCGCATATGTCAATGGATGGTAGGTAAGTAGTATGTGAGTAGGAGGTGAGTGGTAAATAAATAAGTAGATGAGCTTATTGAACCTATAAATACTTGGCACATATCAATAATAGAACAACAACAAGACAACACATAGAGAAAAGAAAAAAACCAACAAGAAGAGGAGAATCAAAAAGGAAAAAAATAACACAATAGGATAAATTAAAAAAAAAAAAAACACACAAAAACCACCTAAAAAGTTCTAATTTGAGAAGTTCGTAGAAGTTAGGGTTTCGAAAAAATTTCTTTGAATTGAAGACTTGCTGGCAGTTTTGAAGTAATTGAAGGTTTGGGGAAGCTTCTAGCTTTGTTTTGGTGTGTTGAATCAAGCTCAAGGTTGTCATTGTAGGATAACACCACCTCCGACCGCGACTGCCACTGCAAAATCACCATCCACGGTTATTATCGGGAGAAACAGACACCACCAGAGTGTCTAACGCCATCGATTTAGCTAGATCGACATCTCCTTTGGCCGTAACAGTAGCCAGAACACTCCAGAGCCTCACCGTCGGTCCTGCTGTTGTCCGTTGCCGCATCGACCTGATCCACGGCCATTTTCAATCCAACCTTCGCACAATCCAGACCCGCGTACTTCTATGGTACAGGTAAGTCTATCCTTTTTATTTTATTTTATTCTATTCATTTTAATTAATTATGAGTAAGGAAAAAGAAAAAATAATGAGGATGAATACTGCATTGTAAAATGCAATTTGATCTGAATGATCAGTGCATGCACGGTTTCCCAAGTTTCGATAATGATCATTGCAGGATGCTTTCCTTCGTATGACAATTAATTGTAAATATAAATAATATAAATAGTAAAAAATAAAAATAAAATAAATATGGTAGAATAATAAAAAACGTAAAATATATATGAATGTACATGTATAAATTTATAGATATATAAAGCATCAAGAAATTAATTTCAAGCTTAATGACACTTAGAACAATGTATTTTTCATATACAAAATTAAATTGCTAGTCTTTTAGGATCTTATTTGGAAATTCATTTTTTTTTAAAAGAAGGTGAAAATTTAATAAATTTAAGGTGAGAAGAGTTTAAAATTTAAAAGAAATCAATCTATTAATGTTATATGAAAAGAACTCCGTAACGTTTGATCCCAATTAACGAGTATGTAGGTATCTCCAGGACAACATAAAATCTTAAAAAATATTTCTTGTTTCATTACATTATCTTATAAATTTTGAATTAATTAGTTTATCGTAAATATTAAACGGTCTTGTCATCAATTTATATATAAAATTGTAAATTTAAAAATTCATGAAATTTGATTAATTTTTTAGCATTAAAAGGATAAAATTTTAATTTTTGAATTTCAAGTTGTAACCATATGGTTTTAATAGAGTAGTCTCTGAATCCAAAAATTTCTGATTTAACAAGTTTGGTTTTAAAATCAAAATTTTCACAAGCTAGTAGCTAGGTGGCGACTCCAAAATATTTTCAAAAATTAAATTTCTTTTAATCCCTAGTCGATAGTTCGTATTAATGAGTTCGGTTTTGATACAGATCGGATTAAAAGACATAAAATCAGAAATGAAAAATCCAGGCTCAACATAAGCCTTCAAACTTGGATTAATAGATTTATGCCTAATTACCTATTAAAACTTAAAACCTACTTTCTTTAAATAACTCCAAATCAAGGTCTTACGGGGATATTAATTTTTCGAAAAGAAATTTCTTTTTTTTTTTTAGTTTGAAATATAAGTACAAAATGAGGAAAATCACTCTTGACAGCCAAAAACTCCTTGAAACACAACTCACCTGATACAAAATTCAAGCTCCTCTTTCTTTTTTTCCAAAACCAATAACTGCATAAACACAAGTGGATTAGGAAAAGAGAAATCTAAGATGTAAGTAGAAACAATTGATTGGTCATATTGTCAACTATCCTTCAAATTTTATGTAATTATGGGTAATCATTTACCAAAAGCATATTACATTAAGTCAAACTCATATGAAGCAAAAAGTTATGGCTCCTTAAAATCAGCCAGATATTGAAAACAATAGGTATATCCAGGACTCTCTGAGGCAATTACTAACTTCAAAATAAGGTAAATTACATTGGAAGGTCCCAACGTTTGGAGGTAAGTTCAATTGAGGTCCCAACATTTTGAATAATTCAAAAGAGATCACAACGTTTAGAAAATTAGTTCAATTAATGTATCTATTGACACGTGTTAATAGGAGAAATATTTAATTAAAACTCATAAGACCCTTCTCTTATTGACAGATGTTAATAGAGACTTTAATCAACCCACTTTAATTGATCTACTTCTTCAAATATTATGACCTCTTTTTAACCCCTCAAAATGTTGGGACCTTAAATGAACTTACTCCTAAACGTTGGGACTTCTAGTGTAGTTTAGCCTTTCAAAATATCACAAAATTAATTATTTAGTATCACTCCAAATTTATGAATCCATGCCCTTATAACTCTTTTCATCTCTCCTAAACTCATTTTCTAATTAATCACTCTCTCAAACTATACAATGGAAAGTTAAATGGCTAAAAATTTCAACAATTTGCTAACCGTATATGTAAGTAAGGATATGATGATATCTATCATGAGCATTTTGCTAGCGGCATGAAATAATCAAGGATATAATGGCCTCTATTTTTTAAATAAAATTTTCAAATGATTTTGGAAGTTAGTATGTTATTATTTCAAATATTAAATTGTACTCCATATTTTAAACATCCTATCACAAAAACATTTCTAATATAACACTTACATCCTCCAACATAAATCTACTTTATAGGTTATTATGTCATGCAAATTCTTGTATAGGAAAATAACAAAGGAAAAATGTTTAACAAAGATTCATGTAACTGTTTCATTCCAATTTTACAAACATCTTCACTTGAACAATTTCACATAACTATTTATGCTTGCAAATACCAAATGGTTATGTACACATCATAAGTTGGCATGATGAGGTTCTTTAGAAGCTTTCACGGATCTTTTATAGACCCAATCTAAGTTAACTTTGTATATGTTATTTTCACTATCTTGATATCCTTGCAGCATATGTGCCTTAAATTGATGCAAGACATTTGAGGTCTAAAAAGAATGTTCTACTCTGTTACACCAAAAGAATGGCCTTGATTACAAACACGTCTGAATTGAAATCAGAAATGTTTGTAATCAAATGGCTACAATATCCATTGTTAGAAGAGATTCTAGCATGTTATTATGTTGTGGTCTGTAATCTAGCCTTAACTAATTCATACAAAGCCCATAGTACAACACCAATAAGAGTGTCCTTAACCAAGCTCTTTGCAAATTTTTCAACCAAACTCCTAGATCCATTAGCTTCTGACCTTCTTCCAACAAGATCCCTAAACCGCAAGTCTCCTAGATTAAATACCAGTGCATATATGACTCCATTCATATGGCCCTTTCCAATCACACCAACTACTTTTTTACTGCCATTCACAGCTTTAGCTCGCTTTAAGGACCATGCAAGGTACTGAAAAATATATAATGAAAAAGTCAACAACCTTTAGATGAACCATTTTGTTCATGGTATCAAAGTAGAAAATCCTCGTAGTGAATGCTCTAAGTCAACATATAACTACCCACTTTTATTAATCTATGAGATAAACTAATGAGGCATTAGAATGAAATATTATAGAGCATACTGGAATGTCTTCCTAATTAGACACCAAGAACCTATTTCTTTATTGACTAGATATGTTAACCATGTTATTGCCAATGTTAATGCAGACATGAGAGCGGGCGTTTAATATTTTCAAGTCAAAAAGAAAAATAGAACTCACATTATATCTATAAGTTTAAACTTTTGGGATCAAATGACTATACTATTAAACTCAACATGGTGTCAAGATAAAAGATTTTTTAAGTTCGAATCCTTTTCGTCTCATGGTGCTAACCTTAAATTGATAAAAACCCTTACATTATAGTGATAGTCTACTAGCATAAAATATTAGATCAAGTTGATTGTGAAACTAAATCTCACATTGCAAACTAAATTTGTTGGTATTAAATATTATTGAATGCATTCCAAATCAAATACCAAGAATCAATATCTCTTCTTATAAGATATGTTAATTAAATTAACTAGATGTTTAGAATGCCGCTATATCTTCTTCCTCTAGTACACTTACTGTGTCTCGTTCGTATACGAGAGGCTGCAAGAGTGCTGCATACGAAAAACTGAGTTTCTCATAAAGCTGAGTAGAAGAAATACTTTCAAAGTCTGTATCCTACATAAGAGCAATGGTTAAATATTTCAAACCAATAAGGCTGTCTGAACCATAAACAGAACATGAACTGATGATCAGAGTAATATTTGTGACAAAAGAGTTCAACTATGTATGATTATCGAATAAGTAATGAATACCAGAATTTAGTTATTAAGTAATAATAGATTTGCATAAACTAAGAAGGATTAGAGCAATTGTGAAAGTAAAAACCTTGAGGTTGTTCCCTGATGCATCAAGTGGGGATGCTATTCCATGAACAATTGACATCACTAAGCTCAGTTTGTCATTCCATTTCAAGCAATTCCAAGCCCTTTCCAACTATTGCGTTTAGCACAACATAGCGATGACTTTATATATTTACAATGGTCTGCTTTGAAAAAAAAAAAAGAACATGGAGATAAGGTTTTGAAATGCATACAGTGATTTCAATAGGCCGATCACCTAAAACAATTTGAGCACCAACTTCTTCACTAGCTTTTCGAGCAGCACGAAACTACACATGTAGGAAGAACTTAAAAGAAGCCATGTGATAAAAAAGGAGGAAGAAACTCTATATTTTATTATTATTGTATAATACATTGTACATGTACATATATGTGTGTGTGTGTGTGTGTAAAGAAGACTAAGAAATCTCAGTTTTAAGTGATACGGGACCTATGTATATATGTATATAACTTAACACTCCCCTTGAAGCTGGAGCATATAAATCATATACACCAAGCTTATTATAAATATATCTAATACAAGAACCCCTAAGAGATTTAGTCAAAAAATCAACCAATTGATCATTTAAATTAACATAGCTAGTGATAATACAACCAAATAAGATCTTTTCTTGAATAAAGTGACAATCAATCTATATATGTTTAGTTCTCTCATGAAAACTAGATTGCAAGCTATATGAAAGGAAGCCTAGTTATCACAAATTAAATGCATCTATGATGCCTCACAAATTTTTAATTCTTAAAGTAATTGTTTCAACCAAATCAATTGACAAGTTGCCAAGGCCATGGCGTAATATTCTGCTTCTACACTTGATCGAGCAACAACATCATGCTTCTTACTCTTCTAAGATATTAAGTTATCTCCAACAAGTACATAATACCTAGAAGTAGATTGTCTATCAAATAGAGAACCTGCCTAGTTAACATCCGAATATCCAATGATTTGGGAATGACCATGATCCTCATAGAGTATACCTCTACCTAGAGCACTTAATGTATTTAAGAATCCTAACTACTGCATTCTAATGACTATCACAGGAGATTGAAGGAATTGACTGGCAACACTCACTACAAAGGATATATTAAGCCGAGTGATAGTAAGATAATCGAGTCTTCCTACCAATCGATGGTATCTTCAGGATCTGCAAAGATTTCCTCTTGTCTCGATAATAACTTCACATTAGGATCCATAGGAGAATCTACAAGTTTACAATTAAGCAACCCAGTTTCTTCCAAAATATCTGCAACATATTTCCTTTGCGAAAATACTATACCAAAGTTGGATTGAGCAACTTCTATGCTAAGAAAGTACCTTAACAAACCAAGATCCTTGGTCTAAAAATGTTTGAAAAGATGTACCTTCAAGTAAGTAATACTATCATGATCATTACCAGTTATGACAATATCGTCTACATAAACTATTAAGTAAATACATTATCCTTTAAATGTGAGCTTATAGAAAACTAAATGATCAAACGTACTGCGAATCATACCAAACTCCATAACCACAAAATTGAGCCAGTTGAACCAGGCACGTGGGATTGTTTTAAACCATAAAGTGAGGGACGGAGTTTACATATCAAATTAGACTCCTCCTAAGCAACAAAGTTTGGTAGTTGCTCCATATAAATCTCCTCCCTAAGCTCACCATGAAGAAAGGCATTTTTTATATCCAATTGGTACAAAGGCTAGTGTTTTCATAGCTACAATGGATGAAAACAAGTGAACAAATGACATGTTAGCTACAAGAGAAAAAGTATCAACATAATCCAAGTCATACACTTGAGTATAACCCTTGGCAACTAAAAAGCCTTAAGCTAGTCAATTTTACCATTAGAACAAACCTTTACAACATAAACCCTCCAACATACAACAAGAGATGTTCTAAGAGGTAAAGTAACCAAATCCCAAGTACCATTAACATGCAAAGCAGCCATCTCCTCTAATATTGCCTATGTCTAGCTTGGATCTAAAAGAGCCTCACTCATATTTATGGGAACAGATATAGAAGACAAGAACTAGACAGCTGCATACCAGGATAGGGACAAGCGGTGATAGCTAAGAAAATTATAAATGGGATGAGGATTACGAGTATAATGGTTATCTTTCCTGAGGGCTATAGGGAGGTATGCTTCAGGTAGGTCATTGGTAAGTAGAGACATTGGATTAGAAGGTGGGTCGGTAGGATCCTCTGAAGATGGTAGTGAGTCTGATGAAGGTGAGTTTTGAGCACATCAATGGTAAACCTAAAATAAGGGAGGGGAAGTGATAGAATCGAAAAAAATAGCGATAGGCTCGAGAAGACACAGCAGAGATGGTATAAGTAAGATCTTGGAAATAAGACTCTTAGGAGGAAAGGAGGAATAGAAGGAAGAAGATTCAAAGAATGTAATATCAAAGGGCAAATAGTTGTGATGAGTAATGGCTAAATAACACTTGTAACCTTTTTGAAACTTGGAGTAATCAAGAAAAACACACTTGATAGAACGAGCTGAGAATTTATCCTGACCATAAGACATATTGTGATCAAAACATGTGCAACCAAAGACACGTGAAGGAAAAGCGTACAAAGGTTTATCAAGAAATAAAATGGTGTAAGGGATTTTGTGATGAAGAACAGAAGAAAGCATCCCATTATTGATGAGATAATAAGCAGTGAGAACAGCATAAACCCAAAAAATAGTAGGTACATGGTAATATAAGAGAAGTATGCGAGCAGTTTCAATTTGATGCCTATTTTCATGTTCGGCAACACCATTTTGTTGAGGTGTATAAGCACAAGAAGACTGACGTAAAATACCATGAGAGGTTACAAAGTTCATAAATTGAGCGGAAAAATATTCAAGAGTTATACTCCTAAGCTAAATCATCTTTTGAGAGATGATCCAGGAGGAAGTAAAGTGTTATACTTCGCCTTGATCGATGCCAATCTGCTAAAAACATCAGTGATAGACATACTCAACTGTCTCAAAATAAGAAGATTAGATATTAATGAATATAGTTTGGCAAAAAAAAAAAGATATTAATGAATATAGATGTTGGATATCATTAGTGTAAAGAGTTGTAGCCTGAGTGCACACATCATAACAATTAGTAGAATGATTATAAATTGGATGAAGTGATGTATCAATAGATTGCCATAAAAGGCTCAACTGTAAAGCACTAGCTTTCAGCCAAGTGTCCTTATTATCCAGCACAGCATCCAGTTTAGTGGTCAAGCGGTCCTGTAAGCCTTGACCCATATACCATAGTTCTATAGCCTTAGACCAAGACATAAAATTTGAACTACCCATCAATTTTTTTATAGTAGTGGCAAGAGATAGAGACAATAGGCTTGAAAAAGTACTAATTTTCGATAAAGAACCATCATTAGCCATGTTAGAGTTAAAGACAACCCACAAAAATGATAAAAAGAGGGATAGTAAAAAGCACACAGTAGCAATCAGCAGTAGAGGGTGGTGAAAAGTGGTTGATGATGGCAGAAGAGAGAGATGTTTCTTAGTTTGGATGGCTGGACTTCAATAAAGCAAGAAAGCATGCGCATGACACCAGAACATGGCCGGAAAAAGCACTCTAACACCGGAAAAAGGAAGAAGAAGGAGAAATAGATGGCGACAGCACATAGGGTGGCTTTCGGCGGCAATATTTGTAGGTTATGATGTGGAAGAAAGGACAAATACAGTGACATGATTGGATTTAAAATCCGACATTCAATCACTAAAAGAATTAGGGTTTGGTAATAAACTAGGTTTTCTCATTTTGTGGCTCTAATACCATGATAAAAAAAAAAAAAAAAAAAGAAAGAGAAAGAGAGCTCTCTCTATATATATTATTATTGTATAATACACTGTACATGTACATATATATGCGTGTAAATAAGACTAAGAAATCCTAGCTTTAAGTGATGTGAGACTTATGTATACATGTATATAACTTAACACCATCCTTATGTTGTTTCCAATTTTTTGTATGCATATAAGTTAGAATAGTGCTTATACCTCATCACCAAAGGGACGGTTGACATCGGATGAGATCTTTGATGAGAATGCAGCTAAGAGTAATCGTAGGGCAAGGGCCGTTTGCCCCCCTATCATGTAAAATCCATCGAATTAATAAAATGGAAACCAAAATGAAAGTGTAAGGATTTGAACTTCTAACATCCTACTGTGATACTATGCTAAATATAACATCAAATTCTATTAAACTAAATTCTCATACCTAGGTTTATGCTACGACCAACTGCACCGAAAAATCCAGTCCCACTTAGAGAAAACATACCGGAACGTAATTGTTGTCCATCATCATTGGAAGTATACATGATACCTGCCCTGAAAAATAACCTCTGTAGAATTTGAAGTCACAATGTGGAAAGGATGAAACGTTTTTTCTCTTTTTTCAGGATCATACTCATTATACTAAGGATATAGCATCTAAGGTAGTACTTAAAACAATTAAAGTCAATAAAATGGAAAGTCCTAATGCTTATTGCCTTGGAATTGAACCTGATTTCATAAAATTTCCTGATGACAAAAAAGCTTACCCGTTTATAACTAATACATTAAACACATATATATGTCAGTTCAATCTAAGGCAAGTTACGTGAACAAATAATAACAAGGATAAATTATGAACACCTTGAATTTGAACTACTCAACGCTTACACAGCTTTTGCTTAGTTGTCACATGACTAGATATAAAGAACACCAACCAATTTGTTAAGATTGAATTGAAACAAAATTGTCCATTACATACTAATTTTTAATTAAAAAATTTAGTTTAACAAATCCACATCAACTAAATCGGTATACCTATGTTTATATTAGGAAGTTCAAGTTTTGCATTTTACAAATTTGATTGTCCTTCCGTGATATCTTATAGGAGTGCTTTTATAATAGGATAATGGCACATTTGGTGCCTGAAATTTGGCCGGCCGGCTGTTTTGACCAATTAAGAAATTTTACTTAAAGTATATGGTTTTTTAACATATATAGATCTGTTGTTTATATTAATTACATCTTCTAAGATATTCTTTTAACTATTTACATGTATCCTAAATATAATATTTTCATTAAAATAATCAATTTCGATATGCAATAGTTCGTAACTTGCTGAAAAGAGCAATTGTGCAAATTATTTTAATAAAGAAAATAACAAATGGTACTGCTAACTTTTCAAGTTGAATCAAATACCGAAATTAGCGATATCAAAGTTGAGAGTTACAATAACAACAATGATCCGAAAATACCTGCTTCTACACAGCTCAACCACGACATTATCCGGTTTGATAGCCTTCACCACCCGGTCCACATCCACAGCCGACTGCTGAGAAATATGCGTAGTGCCAACCAGCCATATTGCTTCCGGTTCAACAAACTCAGTCCGCCAAGCCGGGACAGGCCCGAACTGCCTTTTGTGGATCAAGACCAACGTGCCATTATCAGCCAAGTCAAGCAATTCAGGGTGAGTTTGAGATATCAAAGCTCGAGACTCCCTTAGGATGTGTGTTCTGAAATCGAAGTCTGGAGGTGGTGGTTTGATGGAGGCTTTACTGAAGGGTTTGGTGATTCTGAATGTGACGAGATTTGGGTTAGCGGTGATGAATATAGGAAAAGCTGATCTTAGGATAGTGTCCATGGAGACAGACTGAGATCAAATGGCTATGTGCAATGTGTAATGTCTAATGTCCATAGAGACAAGTTTTTAGTGGACAGTCGGGTTTAGATAAGATGGGAATTGTAGTTGGAGGTAATTTATTTATTTATTTATTTTTTCCTTTCTTTTGCTTGCGTTTGTTTGTGATAAGGTTAACGGAAATAAACGGTCGGGAGATAGAGCCTGGAGGGACTACGTGGCATTGTTGAACAACGTTAATTGACTTTTGTTTGTTCATACATAATAAATTATATAATTCTTTTTTCATAACTAGATGTATATATATTTATTGTTTCAACTTATTCTTTTTTTTTATATTCATAATTTATATATGAAAGTAGCACTTGATTTATAAATAATAATCATAATAAGTATGCGCACCACTTAAATAAGATTGTATATATTTGACTCATACCTAAGATTTTTTTTCTTTTTAAGAAGATTTACCTTCTCAGAATTTACTTTAATTTACCTTTGAAGATATTATCATGTATAATCAAATGTTGAAATATTATAATAAAAAAGATGGGATCATAAATGTTAAGGTGCAAGTGCGAAGCCGAAAAAATCTCACAAGAGAAATATGGAATTTATGTAAATGGTTCATAAGAGAGAAGGTCTATTAACTTAACATATTAGGATTTTGGGTTATAAATAGTACCAAGCCTATTTATGTATCTTTTGGTAAGGTCCGTTTGAATAATTTCATCCCATTAAAGATTTCCTCTTTTTCTAAAATAAGAATACTTAAGATATTTTTACAATCAAGATAATTTCAATAATTAATTTATATATATAGTGATTAACAATTGCTTGTAAGAAGACCCACAAGTAGTTGAGTCGGTATGAGTTTTATCCTTCTATTAAAAAAAAAGGGTACAATTTGAATCTTCTTTTTTATTATAATCACAAAGAAACAAAACAAAAATAAATAAATAAAGAAAGAAAACTCTTTTCACTTCTATCTTCTGATAATTGGCCTTGTCAAAGCCCCACATGCTTGTGTTAATCTGCCACATGTAAGAACGTAAGGTGGAGTCATCTTATCCAATGGTTTCGAAACAGTTAGGTTTATCCAACTGAAGTAGGGAAAGTGAATGAATGAATGATCATGACTGACGAGTGACGACTGTGTGGTGTGTACTTTCAAAATTAAAACTATTTTTTGCCTGTAATTTTAATGGATTGAATGAGAATATAGTGCCCCCTCAATACAAGCATTCCATAAAATACCTTATACTTAATATAATATATATATATATATTCTTTTTTTTTATCACTCAACAGTTTAAAATCATACTTAACCATGATTTTAATATAAAAAATTAATATAAATAATCAAATTAATAACTGAATGAGTAGGTCGATGACATCACATAGAAGTTCTTAAAAAAATGTAAGTTTTACAGCTAACATATAACATCCAATTTAGTTTAATTTGATGGATCACATGATCGATGGACAATACGCGGAAAGGAAGTCATTTTCAAGACAAAACAGAGCTAACAGTCGATCGGCAAAAAAAAAAAAAAAAAAAAAAGAGCTAACAGTCTCTCGTCTTCACCTAACAAAACCTACAAATTTTTATTTGCTCGCTCAAAACTCAAATTTATAAAAATTATATATATATAAAACGAATAAGAAAACACAATAATAATCCTTACATACAAAGCAAATGGAAGCAAAAAGGTCCATCCAGGGACATCAAGACACTATCCACAGATGTAAAGTAGGTTGATATATGTACAATCAAACTAAAAAAAAAAAAAAAAAAGATCCTAAATATATTCTATGTACCTGATTTGAATTGCTATAATTTGGTCTATACAACTATACAAGCTGGGTGTATATTAATATTTTTTTTTTTTTTTTTTTTATTTTTTTTTTTTTTATGGAGAGCTCCATAGAGTTTCTCCACCAAAATTATTCTCAAAGGAATAATAATCCCATGATGCTGATCTTATTATCCTTGGAGGACTCATTAACATTCCTTTAGCCATATCAACCAAAACATTTGGCATATCCAAAAGCACATCTTCATCAATAAAACCTTCATGTCCAACGCTCCCACATGCACCCACCAGCATGCCAACATCATTGAATCGGAAACCAGCACCATGATCATCGTCCTCGGAGGTTGGCTTCATCACTTGTCTAGAGGCCGCAGCACTTCCGGCTGCAGCGCGGATATCCGCTGCGGATGCGGATGCTGGTGTGGGATAAGTATCAACCAAGTTTGGAAAATTTAGCGTTGCGTTATGACCCTTTAGAGCTAGTGCTGCGGCATCATAGGCCGCCGCTGCCATCTCGGGTTTGGGATACGTACCGAGCCAAATGCGGGTTGTTTTGCGCGGCTCGCGTATTTCCGACACCCATTTCCCATTCCTGCTCCGGATTCCGTGGTAAATCGGGTGCCGCCTCGATGACCCCGAGGGGGGTTGTTCCGCACTAGGCCGGACCATGATGACCTTATAAATTAATGTATGACCAAGCTTGAAATAAGGTAAGTAGAGACTAGAGAGTATAGGCCATGACTGAGTGTAAATAGAAGCAATCATATGGTGCATCTGTCAACTAAATTTGGGGGGTGTATATATAGTAAGATGTAGATGTGTACGAAAAAGGTAACGCCGTAAAAAGTTGATTAGCTTCTGACACGGAACTTAGATTTGAAAAGTGTAAAAAAAAAATTAACGAAAATTGATCGCATGATAAGATTCCGTAAAACAAACCGTCCAACTTTTTCATCTAGTTGTGGATAATTCGAACCTTTTAATAACTTGTGAGACTAATCCCAATGGTATTATTAATAATAATCTATCGAAGAAAAAATTTTGAAAAAGTAAAGCGTGTGGACTTCGCGGATTCCTGCAGGGTCACACGTGGCGAATAAGCACTATTATCTCGTGGATACATTACAATTAATTAAACTGTTGTTGATGTTGATTTTTAGAAAGTTGCAATAACTTGTATGGTAACGAAAAATGAGGCCCGGAACAAGAACACGTACTTTGAACATAACAACATAACAAACCTCGTCAGCAGATTCTCAATTATTCTGATTATGAGGGGTCAATAGGAGGATGTTCGTTTTCTCCTTCTTCCTTGGTAGTTGGTGCTCCCTTTTGTTTTAGTCACTTCCAATGAAAAGAACAAGGGAATTGGGTGTAATGTTGGGAGTGGTTCAAGCAGGACACGTCAAAGGTTGCATTGGAAGATAATGGTGTGTGTATTTAATACAATTGTTTGGGTATAAAATATATAATGTCTTATCAATTTATACAGTAGGGACATACA